>JAEBUN010000008.1:1200000-1633728 GCA_023014365.1 Lepiota brunneoincarnata
TACCCAGCCTAGACAGTTGATGAAAAATCAGACATTGCGGTCTCTGAACACGATGATGCCACCAACCTCCGTGGTCTCAATACAACTTTTGGCGTATTTTTTTCCACTCAATTGGCATACCTCAAGACCAAATTCTAGCAACAACGTTCCCTACTATCCTCAGGACCAAAAGGCGGCAGGGAATGGTAGCATATAATTGCTTGAGTGACAAGTTGGGTGGTGTGAAGGTCCGTTTCTGCCTCCGTGCTCCATATTCTGGGCCGTCTTGAAAGATCTGGTACTAGATCATGTTCAACGGTGGAGATTCTGACGAGGTTGGCAGTTAGGCGATGCTGATCTTGAGCATAACGTAGAGAGCTTATATAGCAGCTGGGTATGAGTTCGGTCCAAACAGGCATATGAGGGTATCAATCCGATGGTGACACAAGTCGTCATACATGGGATGGAGGTCCCCATCCTGTACCTTTTCTTTCCTGCTGATGGAGGTCGGGACATGCCCCTGGGCAGAGAAGAGCGTCAATATATGCATTGCAGGCTTGAGACCGACCGAGGTCGTTGTGGAACGCCGAGGTGAGGATGTCAGGAACGTAGCCCGACGGGTAGAAGCCGGTGGACCCGCTAGCTGACAACCGTCGACGTTCTAATGCCCATCAAATACGCCAATCCTGAATCGGAGGAAGTTTACAGAGGCGAAACCAAGTCCCAGATACACGTTTAATATTGAGCAGAGTCTAGAGATCGAAATGTAGAGGCCTAATGAGCAACAACAGCAAGTCGAGATGATCTCTGTCGTCGATCAGGCACCACAAAAGTGCAGGCAGTTAAGTTGGGCCCATAGTCATTCGACCCCCAGTGACCTTCCTCTCTACATGCTCTTCTATGTCTCCGACCGCAGATTAGACCCCGCCGAACCGATCATGCGAGTTTATGTTGTGTGGGGCATCTGGCGAGGCATGAGCCAGAGGGTGATTCTTGCGCGAGGCAGACATGTGACATGGTCACACCACTCGCGAGTTAGTACACGAAACTTTACCTTTGCAGTAGATACCCTCCTCCCTCGCTTGCCAGCCTTCAATTTCGCGTGGATACCACGCAATATCTAGCATCCTTTTCAAAACCCACCCACCCTTACCCTTCTTACATCCTTGTTGGTGAGGTGCGACGGCCAAAGCCTCGAACTAATCACAATTTACCTTCACTTTATTCCTTTTTCGATTCATTCCAACTACCACAAAAGGTAGACAGTAGCGATGCCCACCGGAATACTTGAGGATCTGCAAATCGGCCAAAATGAGCTGAGTGAGCAGAGCTAGGTCTTTGGCCTAGCAGAGGTCACAGCCACCACGCCTGTTTGGCTCTGCACCACCACCGCAGTGGCTGCTGACCGTCGCTCCCTGCTCCTTCGTGTTCTCGCCCACCCACCACACCCTGAGCTGCACAGTGTGTCTGCGCAGACCCGTGTTCAGCAGCCGAGAGAACCGCAACACGGGTGAACCCACCCGCCCATCCGCGGTCCCTCTTGGACCTGTAAATCACGCTGCCATGCAGGAAAGCCCCCCGGGGCTCTTGCCCATCACGCAAACTAATGCTCAAGCTAACCTAGCCTCAACCCCATGTACCATGAACATAGTTCAATACACACTCCTTATCTGTGACGACGCGACGAGCAAAGATTACTAACTTCCTTATTCCGGTGTTCCGCTTCTCCAACTATACAGTTTACATTGTTCCACAACAGACAAAATGCAAAGAACAATAGCGAGCCTCAGCCGTTCACGATATATTCGCGTGATGCTGAGGTGAGCTCTTATATATATATATATTATAAAAGAATGTTATAGCTTGTCGTAGACACTACAGTACGTTTGTCAATAATCCTTACTTCCCCTGTTTCCTCACCACTGGACTCGATACAGGTGCAGTTGAGAGGTGTTCGGTTCCGGGTGACCCGACCGTGCTTCCTCCTCGACCTCACCACCCAGGGTCAACGGGGCTTGAAGAGAGCCCCACCCCTCTTTCCCAGCCTATGCAGTATCGAGTTCTGTCATTCTACATCGCTCGTAATTTATATTTTATATTTTATGTTACCTGGATGCCTCACAGCGCAAGACGCACGCCCGCTACAGGCCGGACCCCCGCCGCAGTTGGTCGACGAGGGAACCCGGCACCGCATACGGTAGATCCTGACTCGATCGCGATCGATACGCTCTCCGCCTCGTCGATAGTGGCGCTGCCATCGCCCTCGATCGAACCGCGCTCTGCCCCTTCGATGGTGGCGCTGCCCTCGCCCTCGGTGGAGTCGCTCCATGCCCCCTCGATGGAGTCGTCGGCCCCTGACCATGCAATTCATCTTTCCTCTTCTTCACCGCTTGTGAAATTTCCTCCCACCACTCAACCGCTCTCTGCCCCCTCGATGGTGGCGCTGCCCTCGCCCTCGGTGGAGTTGCTCCATGCCCCCTCGATAGAGTCGCCAGCCTCCGAGCTTCGATTTCAGCTGCCACCTTCGTCGCCTCTTGTGAAATTTCCTCCCACCACTCCGCCCCCACACTCGATCCAACCGCTCTCTGCCCCCTCGATGGTGGCGCTGCCCTCGCCCTCGGTGGAGTCGCTCCATGCCCCCTCGATAGAGTCGCCAGCCTCCGAGCTTCGATTTCAGCTGCCACCTTCGTCGCCTCTTGTACTAACGCCTCCCACCGCTCCGCCTCCGGGACCGGTGTGGCCCCCGTTTGGACATTTCCACTCAAGCCCAGTGCCCCCTCATACCCTGTCTGGTCCAACTTTGTGTTTGAGAGCCATGTATTTTGGTCCATCATCAGCTCATTGGATGGGTGGTATCCACCACGAAGGTCCGCGTATCTATTCAGTCGAGCCCGCTGTTGCTCAACTGTTGTTAAATGACCGGATAATTAGTCCAAATAAGGTGGGAAGCGATTAGGAAAGTTCAATAACCTTTTTATTTGCGTTACGCTAAGTTGCTACTTGGTGCGCTGCCAGTCACTGCCAGTAGGGATAGTCGATGCTGGTAGACTTTGCCAGATGCTAGGGACAACACTGAGAAGAGAAGAGAGAGTGGTGATGATAGCGTTATTTTTCTCGTGGTGTGGTGGCCAAGCCTCTTATATGCTTATTTTATACCAAGTTCAGGAGGGGCCGATAAATGCAGAGCTTACAGTAATTGAAAATCGAACCACTCGCGGAGGGTGTCAAACGATCATTCTCCAAATATTATCAACTGGATCAAGATTTGGACTCATGCTTTTTTTTTTTACTTATCCCATTTGGCTCGATGGGTCGCGGATTTAGATAGCGAGAAAGCCATTCTAGGTGTCGGTCCACTCGAGGTGTGTAACACCTGCTGCATTTGATGCATCATGCAGGCCAGAATGTTGATGCAGTTTAGTGCTTAGTTGTAACCATGTCTGGCGGCCCTATAGGGTCAACAGTGCTCTGGTGGAGGGCATCAGATTGGAATTAAATTGGATATCTGTGGATCTGAAGAGAACAAAAGGGAACAACTGGAACCGTTGTCTGCCGAACGCCTCCAGTTCCATGATCTGGTGGAGGGCATCAGATTGGAATCAGATTGGATATTCGTGGATCTGAAGAGAACAAAAGGGAACAAATGGAACCGTTGTCTGCCGAACGCCTCCAGTTCCATGATCTGCATCTCAATCCTTGATACAGAACCCCGTGAGGCAGCACGGGGCCATCTTGAGCCCCCAACCATTTGTCACATGGCACCATGAGGTTGAGAGGTTAAATTCCTCGCCACTTCGAGGAAAGAACGCCAACCACAACGAAAAGATGGGGGAAATACCACGCTACCTGTGCATAGCTCACTGCTACACACTTGAGACTGGTGACAATGTAAGGATCGGACGCACGCTGGCAGCAGAGCCACCAACGCACGACCTCTCCTCACCATTCCGGACAGACAATCCTCGGACGTCTCCTCATTCCGACCACGGATCGCCATGCCACCCATACACCCGCGCTCCAACTCTGCATATCGGGCGGGTACCCACGCCTTACAAAATGGCCCCGCGAAGGCCCACTGTCTCACAGTATGTGCCCCTCATATTTTTTTCTTTCTCCCCGTTTCCTTTCTCTTTTCTCTCCGTTTACATTCCACGCTCGAGTTACACGACCGCAACGTCGTCGAGCTGCTTGACGAGCCATTCAACTGGCTTTTCTTTTCTTTTTTTCTCTTTTATTATCGTTTTTGTTTCAGCTTTTCTGCTCAAAACGTCCTATCTACGTTAAATATGGTTCGGATGTGTAGAATAGGGAACCAGTGAATACCACCCCGAGTCTCGTAAAAAGTGTCCGTGCGCACTCGTTCCTTCACCTTCTTTCAAACACGTCTGGGTCAAAACCCATAACGACCAGCGGTAGCGGTCGTACCTCGCTTCCCCTCTCGAACACACACCAATCGCACTCGCTTCAACAATATAAGGGCCGTGGAGGGTGCCATAAACATTCCTGTATATTCAAAATGTGCTGACATATGTACACACCTTACAAACATAGTTACAGAGGAAAACTATAAATCTAGATTTATTGTTCCTATTTGGGTGGTTCATGGAGTCTATGTCTGCGAGTCTCCTCTGTTTAGAAAAGTTTAATTGCCCCTGTGACAATCATTTATTCACCCATTGAATTAAAACATAGGGGCTGGATAAGTGACATCCACCTATTATATTCATTCATTTTAACAAAAGTGACCCCGTGTATTAGTTATATGTTTGATTCCATTTCCATTCCAAAACTTATGTATAAAAACCTCCCTGTCTCACATCTAAATCTATACTAAGTTTAAGTTTAGCTATTTGTACAATATTCTTTCTTTCCAAAAATCTACAGTTACTTCCTGTCGACTCCTTGGTTTGAAGTCTCACATGATATTTCTCTTGTGTGCCGTGACCGATTCTCGCTCGCACCACACTGGAGCTGTTCTGACAATCAGAGTGACGCGATTATCAAATTACAAATTTTGCGAGCATACCACAGCACTGGTCGTTTTCACCGTTTGAGCGACACGATCTGTGTGAACATCATGTCCAAGACCCTAGGAAAGAGACGGTCCGAGCAACCGGTCGAATGGCTTGAGCGCTTGAGCTTCATGCATTGATTGGTCAATCAATACCGTGTGCAAGGTTTAACCCGATCCTTCCGCATTCAATCGTCTTTGAAGGTCCAAAATCCCTCTAGCAATCCGTTCAAGTACCTCCTTGATTTTACTGACCCAAATGGTGCACGAGTGCTCAGATTCGTTGTTTAAGCCACTGGACCAACCCTCACGGCTTTTTCGCACACTGTAAGTCGCAGTGGATATGTATGGTGGTTCTCGCGGACTTAAATAGCCAGGCTGATCAGAATGTGACTCTGCTTTTGACACTTCTGTTACCTGCCCGAGGCCTCACACTGTCGCTTTCTTTCTCCCCATGGCCTCTGAGGAGACCCCCCTCTTGGCCGATACCCCACCCAGCAACAAGCATGAGCTAGTGTATCAACGCTTCTCCCCGACCCACAAAAAATTCATCGTAGCAATCGCATCATGGTGTGGTTTGATGCCCCGTATGTTGACCTCGTACTCGGAGCATTCTGGAATTTAACAAACCCTCAGTCTTCATATCCGGCACTTTCTATCCATCGATCCCCGAAATTGCGAAGGATCTTAACACCACGGGTCAAACCATCAGGCAAGCACTCCTGTCGAGCTGGATAGAGACAGATGGACTTACATTGATACATCAAGTTTCGCAGTCAGTCTCTCAGTACTAGCAGCGTCCGTTGGATCTTTATGCGCTGCCGCCTACTCGACGTTCTGTAGGAAGTTATGGTCAAAATGGAGAATCCACACGCTTACTCCGTTCTAGATGGCCGTCGACCAATCTATCTCTTCGCACTTCCACTCACTGTCATGGGTTCCATCGGAGTCGCGTCCGCGCAAAGCGTGCCTCAGCTTCTGTTCTGGAGGTTCTGGCAGACTGTCGGTGCGTCACCTGGGCTCGCCGTTGGTGCAGGAGTCATCGGAGACATATACAAATTAGAGGAGAGAGGTACCGCTATGGGTATCTTCTTTGCGGTAAGTCTCATGGATCATGCTGAGAAGGAATGGGCTTACCCTCCTCGTCAAGGCGATTTTGCTAGGACCCGCTTTAGCGCCGCCGGTTGGAGGTTTGGTCATCTCGTCATCGATAGTTTCGCTCAAGTAATTTTGGTGATAGGTTTCGTCGCTTACTATGCTTCTTGGAGGGCCATGCAACTCTGTCTTGGAATATTTGGACTCATTGGATTCGTAATTATGTTACTGGCCTTCCCCGAGACGAGCCAACCTGGTACCCGAGGCATAGACAGACTACGACAATCCGGACAAGCTCCACGACACTGGTTCCCCGTGTTCATAAATCCCCTTCAACCGCTCAACCTGATCCGCAGTCCTAACCTGTTAAGTGTGGTATGTTACACATACAAACGCTATGATGAGCGACTTATTCAGCTGAGCATAGTCAGTTGCTGGTTTTTTCGTTCTCCTTACCGACTATGGTATATTCCAATGCTGAAGTTACCCTTTGCACAAGATACTAATGATTCTTCAGTACTCCTAGTTCCGCTTGCGTACACGATCGTAAATCTTCTTCCGAGGAATCTCAATTGATCGCTGTTGATGGACTCCTAGGGCAAACGTTATCACCTCGACAATGCTGCCCTGGTCGGAGCCTGTTTTTTACCCTCCGGTCTGGGTAATATGAGTATGTCTTTGAGCCATCTTATGATTTATTTCGTCTTTCTCAATCAAAACAACCCAACAGTTGGTGCACCCGTTGCCGGACGTATTTCGGATAGGATGGTCGTACGTTGGAAGGAGAAAAGAGGGGGGATCTGGTATCCTGAGGATCGTTTGAGAGGGACTGTTTGGGGCGGGTTTCTATTTGTTCCTCTATCTGTCCTTGCCTGCGGCCTGATAACCCGTTACGTTGAGGGCCCCGTTGGCCTTGCCCTCAACTTGGTTTCGCTCTTCATGAATGGGTTCGGTGTAAGTTTCATGTCCGTACTTTCACTGGAAAGATTCGATGACGTTGGTAGCTAGGTTGATCTCGTCCTGAGTCCGTCTGCTGCATATTCTGTTGACATTATGCATTCCCGTAGTGCAGAGGTTATGGCTTTTAACAAGTGAGTAACAATGTCCGATGTTCGGCGCCAAATCGGCTTAATACTTACCGGTCAAACAGTGGTTTCCGAGCCTTCCTGCTGTCGTTCGCAATTGCAGCCATCCTTCCTATGATCAACAGCTACGGGTTCGTTGCGACCAGCACGCTGTCAGCGATATTGGGTTGGATAGGAGCTGTGTAAGTCTTTACTTCTGACCTCAGCAGATGATTGGGGAACTAAGTGCACGGACGCCTATGGTGTAGAATGCTCCTAATTACAATACGATATGGAGAGAAGCTGCGGGGCTGGGTCGACGTTGGATATTCTACCACCGGAAACAACTGAGAGATTGATGATTGGGTCACCGTGGATGGGGTTCGAATTTGATGTCTGCTCAATCTGTATTTCACGAAAAATGTCAATCACCAATCACCGTAGCTCTCTCAAACTGTGGGAAGCATCAATGGAATTAGTGCCGTGACATCCCCAACCCATCCTGGGTCTTCTTTCCTTCGAAACTATTCTCGAAGATCCGCGGGATGCGGGACGGAGTCCTGCCCATCCATTGTTTCGTGACATCAGTACCACGTACACCTTACTCACCAAAGTTACGGTGTGAGGGAGGAAACGCGTCTGTACTCATTTCCTCTTTTATTCCCTGTGTTCTACGACCGACTTGAGCCCGAAGCAATCGCCTCGTCGGTTGCGCTCGCTTTCGTTTTTCGTTGGTACCCGTACTAGTCGCTCCTCAACGGGCGAGCTAACCGTCGAGGAGTCAGTTACTGACGTGCCTGACGCCTACAACAACGCTCAGCAAAGCGAAGTTGCCTGTCATACAAACTTCTGTTTACACCATTGCGCAAAACGGGCCATAACTAGGTCAAATATCGTTTCGAAACACTCACTTTGACTGTTCCTTTAAATTTTGGCTAATTTCTTGATATCCATCTGCCTCGACTACTTTCCGATGTTGAAGAGGAAAATCGTCCCCAGAGTTTCCACCACGGTAAACACATCCATGCGAGCCACTGTGGCCGGTTCAGTCCCCTACTAGGGAGGCCCGAGGCGGGCGTGGGACTTGTGAAGATGCAAGGCCGCTGGGCAAGATAGTAATCGGCTCAGTAGCGAACTCCTTTCGACTTTCGATTTTGCTTCCTCGAGCTGTACCACTCTGGGCGTAACCCTTCAGCCGTATCAGGTTTGAATGTACCGCTGGATACTGAGATTGTAATAGGCAACTCGGTTTCCCTGCGAAGGGACTTCGAACGCACTGTTCAACGGGCGCGACATTTATCACAGGGAATAGCCGAGAGCCTAGTATCCGATTTCGACGCCGCAATCCGAAATACCCAATCAATGCCTAGAGCTGGACATAGTCAACGCACGAAGCCATTTCTGCCGATGTAGACTGCCTCCCCTGTTTCCATCATTGGTTAGTGCTCCACTAGTGGCCGACTTGCTCGAATAACATCTTCGAACACTTTATACACATGAAATCACATGAACCTATATGAACCCCCTCTCCCTACCTAATGTCGAGTATCCATTTCGCCAGCATCACTCCTGTGTAGAGACGTCGCAGACGGATCCCTCTTGAGGTATTTGAAATTTTGAATCGTAGGCCGTGCCGATGAACAAAGATGCCGGGTCATTCGAGAAAAACGGCGAAGCGTTGGATAATCAGTCCCATCAAAGTGACGTAGTACCAACACTCGACGGGACTGATGTGAATTTGGAGAGGCGACTGCTGCGCAAGTTGGATTTCAGTCTTCTACCTTTCATGACGCTGCTCCGTAAGTATGACCGAATGCTTTAGCAGAGGACTGAGCCTAATACTGTCGTTTTGTCCAGTGACCATTACTTCGCTAGACCGGTCAGTCCCTGTAGTCGTTCTCGCTGCCCAAGGCTTTGATCATTCTTTTCATGTACAGGAACTCCAGAGGTATTCTCCCTTGTCATTTTCTATTAGCAGGAGGTATTGATTTCAACATAGGAAATGCCAGGATCGCAGGTACCTCCATTTCCCCTCTAGCTGGCTGCGGCAAGCGAGAGTGAAAATCACGAAAGGCCTTGAGCGCGACCTAGGGATGGAAGGAGTCGATTTCAATATAGCTATCATCATGCTCGCACTTGGAGTAGGATCTTTTTCGACATATCGCCAACTTGCTAACTGGAGGCTACACAACTTCTCAGTCTCTAATATCGAATATACCATCCAACCTCGTGCAGAAGCGCGTCGGCTCCAGTTGGCTCAGTGTACTTGCCACTTCTACCGGCATTATCTCCTGCGGCACGGCTTTCATCCATACTTTCCCCCAACTCATCGCTATCAGGACACTCCTGGGGCTAGCTGAAGGAGGTTTAATAGTAAGTTATTTATGCTACCAAGAGTCCATACCTAACCCAACTCCATATCAGTCCGGATTTGTGTATAATCTGTCAAAAGTCAGCAGCGACCGCCCCGTCCAGGCGTCCAGGCTTACGATCATCACTAGTACTATCGTCGAAGGGAACTTGTTTTCAGGGTAGGAATATCCTTTGGAATCGCCCCCAGTCTGGCTAGTGTGTGTAAGAAGTTCTATCTTGAAACATCCCCCATCCTAGTGACCACTCAATTAAGGTGGAGGATTGCTGGCTTCGGGCCTGCTCACTCTCGATGACTTTGGACCCATTCGATCCTGGCGCAAGGCAAGTGACCCAGGACTACCCGCGATTACTCCTTTAACTTGCATTCGATGCCAGATCTTCTTTGTAGAGGGTGGGTTTCTAGTATAATTTGTTACTCAATCAATACCCGAAACCTTGAGGCAGGCATAATTACCATTGGAATTGGCATATTATCATACTTTATCATTCCCTCTGACCTACATGAAACGAGGCTCCTCATCGAGCAGGAACGCACATTAGCCATTGCGAGGTTGAATGCAGATGCAATTATCAAAACCGACGGTCGTGCAGAGAAAACATCACTCAAGCTCATCAAGAATTCATTCAGCATCTGGGTACGTGGTACTACGCACATGCTCGGGTATCGCTCACGAAAATATGGAGATCTGGATTTGTATAATCTGTTACTTGTTGATCTCTATTTCTTTTCAAGGCCTCAATGTCTTCCTACCCACAGTTATCAACAATTGTAAGATTACGCCCTATCCTTTCAATTAAGGAGACTGATAACTCATTCCGAACAGTGGGAGAGTTTTGTATGTGCCCCCCATTACTTTCAAACCCTGCCATTGATCATCTTACTTTGGCAGTTGTTGTCGAGGTCCAGCTCCGAGCAGTACCTCCATTTGTTTTGGCCGCTCTTTGGGCCCCTGGAGCTTCATACTTGAGCTCCAAATTTGAAGATCGTAGTATCCCCATCCTTATCTCCGTGCTCTTTAACATTGTGGGATATGCGATTGCCGTTGGAACAGTGAACCCCCACGCCCGGTGAGTTCATTTACCCATTGACGTATTCGTATGACTTTCTGAGATGTTGGCTAGATATGCAGCCTGCTTCTTGAACATTGGTGCGGGCCATGCTAGTTTAGTCTTGGTAAGGCCTCTGTAATGGAGGTATTAGTCACTGGTCATCCCTGATCAACTTAGTTTAGTTGCTATCATGGGCGACGGACAACTCAGCCCCCGACACCATGCGTGCTATGGCAAGCGCGTCACTTACAAGTAGGTGCTCCTCCTTCCTATAGTACCAAACGCAGTGGTTTGATTATTATATGCTTCAGTTGTCGGTTACCTTGGTTTCATAATAGCGTAGGTAAACCAACATACCCATCTAGATACCAACACTCAGCCATTGAGTAGGATTTGGACATACCTTCCAAACGATGCCCCCTATTTTTACAAAGGCAATTCTCTTCGCCTTATTACAAGCAGCGCTGCCGTTGTCCTCATCATCCTCGGCATTCTCTATCTTCGCTGGGAGAATGCTAAGCGCGAGCGCGGAGAGCGGGATGAGCGCATCGACGGAATGGACCAAGATGCGCAGTACAAGCTGGGCTACAGGCACCCCCAGTTCAGATATCAAATATGATGTCCAGAATGATTTCATAATAGATTTCTTGTTCGCCTGCATTGGGCATGTCCATTGGTCAGTCCTAGCCGTGCCTCAGCAGATTTGACTGTGCCTGTAAAGACCATTTAATACTTGAGCCCCTATGCAGGGCGCCAGGCAGGTGGGATTTAGGGTGTTATAGGCGTACCTAGTATTTCGAGTGATTTACCCAAGCCCCAGGCGAATGGGAAAAATCACGGGACGTCACACTACCGTTTACATAAGAGCGTCTCGTGACTGGGAGGCCTCAAGTCGTGCTCTTCCAAACCGTGACCTCCAAATGCCGGTCAGCCCAAGGGGAATCCAGTCACTTACAAATAAAGTCCAAATGCTCCTTTGAGGGTCTGTGTCCTCCCATATTCCGTACACCCGCTGTGGTATCTAGTGTGCATTCGATTCGCTGCTATATTTTGTCTACACGTTGATCATATTCACCTACACCACCATCAGTTGCTCCCTCAGCTACTCGGCTACCATTCAATAGCTCGTCATCCAACGTTTCTCCATCATCACGTGTTTTCCAGCTATGATGAAACTCCTTCCGCAGTAGATGTACGGACATTACCTGGCCTCAGCCCTCGTTTCGCGGAACTTCGATGGTCATTTCCCCATCTTGACGAGTGTGTGTATCCCTGCGACGGAAGGGATGTTGTAAATCTACTACAAATGTAACTTTAGGTAAGTTGCCCGTCATACAAAGTTCTGTTATACCATCGCGCAAAACGGGCTATAACCAGGTCAAATATCGTCTCGAAATACTCACTTTGACTGTTCCTTTGAATTTTGGCTAATTTCTTGATATCCATCTGCCTCGATTACTTTCCGATGTTGAAAAGGAATGTCGTCTCCAGAGTTTCCACCACGGTAAACACATCCATGCGAGCCACTGTGGCCGGTTCAGTCCCTTACTAGGGAGGCCCGAGGCGGGCGTGGGACTTGTGAGGATGCAAGGCCACTGGGCAAGATAGTAATCGGCTCAGTAGCGAACTCCTTTCGACTTTCGATTTTGCTTCCTCGAGCTGTACTACTCTGGGCGTAACCCTTCGGCCGTATCCTAAACTTAGGTTTGAATGTACCGCTGGATACTGAGTTTGTAATAGGCAACCCGCCTGAACTCGGTTGCCCTGCGAAGGGACTTCGAACGCGCTGTTCAACGGGCGCGACATTTACCACAGGGAATAGCCGAGAGCCTAGTATCCGATTTCGACGCCGCAATCCGAAATACCCAATCAATCAGGCCCAGAGTTGGGCATAATCAACGCACGGAGCCATTTCTGCCGATGTAGACTGCCTCCCCTGTTTCCATTATTGTTTAGTGCTCCACTAGTGGCCGACTTGCTCGAATAACATCTTCAAACACTTCATACACATGAAATCACATAAACCTATATGAACCCCCCTCCCAACCTAATGTCGAGTATCCATTTCGCCAGCACCACTCCTGTGTAGAGACGTCGCAGACGGATTCCTCTTGAGCTATCTGAAATTTTGAATCGTAGGCCATGCCGATGGACAAAGATGCCGGGGTACTCGAGAAAAACGGCGAAGCGTTGGGCATTCGGTCCCATCCAAGTGACGCAGTAGAAACACCCGATGGGATTGATGTGGAAATGGAGAGGCGACTGTTGCGGAAGCTGGATTTCAGTCTTCTACCTTTCATAACGCTGTTAGGTAAGTATGACCGAATGCTTTAGCAGAGGCTTGGTCCTAATACCGTCGTTTTCTCCAGTGACCATTACTTTGCTTGACCGGTCAGTTTCTGTAGCTGTCCTAGCGGCCCAAGACTTTGATTTTTGTTTTCACGTACAGGAACTCCATAGGTACTCTACTTTGTCATTTTTCTGTTAGCACGAGGTATTGATGTCAGCACAGGAAATGCCAGGATCGCAGGTACTTCCACTTCCCGTCTAGCTCGCTGCGACAAGCGAGACTGAAAATCACTGAAAGGCCTAGAGCGCGACCTAGGGATGGAAGGAGTCGATTTCAATATAGCTCTCACCATGCTCGCCATTGGAGTAGGATCTTTTATGACATATCATCACATTGCTAACTGGATTGCTACACCACCTTTTAGTCTCTAGTATCGAACATGCCATCCAACCTTATACAGAAACGCGTCGGCTCCAGTTGGATCAGCGTACTTTCCACTTCCGCCGGCATTATCTCCTGCGGCACGGCTTTCATCCATACTTTCCCCCAACTCATCGCTATCAGGACGCTTCTGGGACTAGCTGAAGGAGGTGTCATAGTAAGTTAAGCATACCACCAAGGGACAATATCTAACCCAACTCTATACCAGTCTGGACTCGTGTATACTCTGTCAAAAGTCAGTAGCGACCACCTTGTCCAGGCGTTCAGGCTTATGACTATCAGTAGTACTATCGTCGAAAGGAACTTGTTCTCAGGGTAGGAATATTCTTCGGAGTCGCCCCCAGTCTGGCTAGTGCGTGTAAGAGGTTCTATCTTGAAGCATTCCCCATCCTAGTGACCACTCAATTAAGGTGGTGGGATTGCTGGCTTCCGGTCTGCTCACTCTCGATGACTTTGGACCCATTCGATCCTGGCGCAAGGCAAGTGACCCAGGACTACCCGCCATTACTCCCCTAGCTTACATTGGGTGCTAGATCTTCTTTGTAGAGGGTGGGTTCTTAGCCTAGTCTCTTACCCGATCAATACCTGAAAACTAGAGGCAGGCATAATCACGACTGGAATCGGCATATTATCATACTTTATCATTCCCTCCAACCCTACTTGAGACGAGGCTCCTCACCGAGCAGGAACGCATATTAGCCCTGGCGAGGTTGAACGCAGATGCAGTTATCAAAACCTGACGGTCGCGCAGAGAAAGCATCGTTCGAGCTCATCAGGAATTCATTTAGTATCTGGGTACGTGATATTCCACACGTACTCGAGTATCGCTCACACAGATATGGAGGTCTGGATTTGTATGACCAGTTACTTGTTAGTCTCTATTTCCTTTCAAGGCCTCAATATCTTCCTACCGACGGTCATCAGCAGTTGTAAGCTTAAGCCCTGTTCTTTCAATTAAGGAAACTGAAAACTTGTCCTGACCAGTGGGAAAGTTTTGTACGTGTCCCCCATGCCTTTCAAACCTTGCCATTGATTATCTCATTCTGGAAGCTGTTGTCGAGGTCCAGCTCCGAACTGTACCTCCATTTGTTGTAGCCGCTCTTTGGGCTCCCGGAGCTTCATACTTGAGCTCCAAATTTGAAAATCGTGGTATCCCCATCATTATCTCCATGGTCCTTAGCATGGTAGGATATGCGATTGCCATTGGAACAGTGAATTCCCATGCACGGTGAGTTCATTTACCCGCTGACATGTCCAAATGACGCTCTGAGGTGCTCTCTAGATATGCAGCCTGCTTCTTGAACATTGGTGCGGGCCACGCTAGTTTAGTTCTGGTAAGACCTCCTAATCGAGGTACCAGTTACTGGTCATGCCTGATCAACCCCGTTTTAGTTGGTAACGTGGGCGACGGACAACTCAGCCCCAGACACCATGCGTGCTGTTGCAAGCGCATCACTTACAGGTAAGTGTTCCTCATTTCTATGGTATCAAATGCAATGGCTTGATTATTATATGCTTCAGTTGTCGGCTATCTTGGTGTCATAATAGCGTAGGTTAACCAACATACCCATCTAGATACCAACGCTCAGCTATTGGATAGGATTTGGACATACCTTCCAAACGATGCCCCTAACTTTTACAAAGGCAACTCTCTCCGCCTTGTTATCAGCGGCGCTACCGTCGTCCTCGTCATCCTCGGCGCCCTCTACCTTCGCTGGGAGAACGCTAAGCGCGAGCGTGGAGAGCGGGATGAGCGCATCGACGGAATAGACCAAAATGCGCAGTACAAGCTGGGCTACAGACACCCCCAGTTCAGATATCAAATATGATGTATGATGTCCAGAATGATCGCCAGTTTGATATCATAATAGATTTGTAGATTATTCTGGTTCACCCGCATTGGGCATGTCCATTCGTCAGTCCCCAACAGCTTTGACTGTGCCTGCAAAGACCGTTCAATACAAGTAAGCTGCTTGAGCCCCTATGCAGAGTCCAAGGCAGGTGTGGGATTTACGGGATTACAGGCATACCTATCTAGACCCCTCAAAACGCAAGAATGATGTGCGGCCCCTTCCGCCGAGGCTCGCTTTCCTGTTTGCCATGTTGGAATCTGACACTTATCGACGACTATGGCGGGCGTCCTCCTATGGCCTGTGCAAACTCTCACAGTCACCATTCCGCTCCGAATTCTCCCTCCCCAAGTCACAACAAACGGTTATTCTTACAAGTCTTCCACGTTACCCCCAAACCATCTCCCGCCGCGTGCCCAACCTCAACGAGGATGTCCTTTCCTCCACGGCCGCTTTTGAGGCCCAAGATCGTGATGGCGAAGATGACAGCGAGCACTAGGGGGATAGGAAGGCGGGACATGCCCCCCCACACGGATAACTTGGTTTCGAAAGGGTGTAGCCACAGGAATTTGAGAACGAACTGCTCCAAGAAGGTAATAAGACAGAGACCCATGACGAGTATGAGCCGCTTCGTGGGCATCTTGGTAGGGAGATGGTGTGAGGTAAATCTCAAGTCGTGCTCTTCCAATCCGTGACCTCCAAACGCCGGTTAGCCTAGGGGGGAATCCAGTCATTCACAAATCAAGTCCAAGCACTCCTTTGAGATACTGCGTTCTCCTATATTTCGTACCCCGCTGTGATATCTATTGTATATTCGATTCGCTGATATAGTGTGTCTACACCGTTGCAACTGCCTTATGCTTTTGTAATCCCAGTGTGCCAGGAATGCCCACCCTGCCCGTCCCTGGCCGACCCTGCCCTCTCATTCTAGGGCATCGAGGTGGCTCTATGTTTTTTCTATAAGCAACTTTGCAGACGTTGATCATATTCACCTACACCGCCCTCGGTCACTCCCTTCACTACTCGGCTACTGTTGAATAGCTCGTCTTCCAACGCTGTCCCATCACCACATGCTTTCCAGCTATGGGGAGACTCTTTCCGCAGTGGATGTACGGGCATTACCTGGCCTCAGCCCTCGTTTCGCGGAACTTCGATGGTCATTTCCCCATCTTGATGAGGGTGTGCATCCCCGCGACAGAAGGAATGTCGTGAACTTATCACAAAAGTGACCCACAGATCTGTGACTCGTTTATATCTATTTCTTTTCAATATCTCAATAGCTCCCTACCCACAGTTGTCGATAGTCGTAAACTCAAGCCCTATCCTTTTGTTCTGACCAACGGGAAAGCCCTACGCGTGTATCCCCCACGCTCAAACCATACCATTGATCATCTCATTCTAAGAACCACCGGCAGGGCCCAGCTCTGATCGGCACCCTTGTCTGTTATCGCTGTTGCCCTCTGTGCCCCTGGAGCTTCTCACTTGAGCTTCGAATTTGAACTCGTGGTATTTTCGTCATTATCTCCAAGCTCCTTAGCTTATCAGATACGCGATTGCCGTTGGAACAGTGAACTCTTGTGCACGGTGAGTCATTTACCCATTGACATCTTCACATGATGCTATGAGATGTTGTCTGGACATGCACCCTACTTTTTGAACGCTGGTGCGGGCCATGCCAATTTAATCCTGGTAAGACCTCTGTAATGGAGGTATCAGTCATTGGTTATCCCTAATCGACTTCGTTTAGTTGCTAACATGGGCAACGGACAACTCCGCCCCCGACGCCATGCGTACCGTGACAAGTGCATCACTTACAAATGTTCCTCCTTCCCATGGTGCCAAACGCAACAGCTTGCAACCTATTGCTAAGCTTGAGCGTGGAGAGCGGGATGAGCGCATATGAAGGGCTAGGCCAAAATCTACAAATACAAGCTAGAGACACCCCAGTTCAGATATCAAATATGATGTCCAGAATGATCGGCGGTTTGATTTCATAATATATTTATTCTAGTTAATCTACATTTGGCATCTCCATTCGTCAGTCCTAGCCAGGCCTCAGCGGCTCCGACCGGTACATGCCAAAATCCCTTCATTATGGGTGAGCTACTCAAGCCCCTGTGTCGAGGCCAAGACAGACGCAGGACTTAACAGGATTATAGGCATGGTTACCGGTATTAGCCATTACGTGGCCGGGGCGGTAGTTTGCCTAGCGGAGCAAACCTTATTCGGCCCTCTAGATCGCTTCTCCCAGGCATTGTTGGCCGCATCCTCGTACCCCTCCGATGATGGGATGTATGGCCTAATCCTCGGTTTGGATATCTCGCAGTGCACTGAGTTTGTAATAGTCCTACACATCCAAGCGAAAGGACTCCGAACTTCTCTTCCGGTAATCGGCACAGCTTGACCTTCACACCCGAGGAATGCAGAGAATCCGGCCCTGTTTTCGGTTTTGGAATGAACGTGCCAATTTGCACGCACCTCTGCCGTGGGTGCTGAATGATGACCAAATCAACCCGCGCCAGAGACGGGCGGAGTTAATAAATGGAATATTTTCTGCTCTTCGATCATTGATTGGCCTCTTGCTATTAGTAGATAAACCGATTAGCAGCTCAGGGAAGCTCTATATATAATGCCCAAAGCAATTATCCACATCGCTAGCATCCTTGCCCAGGGCCGCTGCGTAGTATTGACAGGCAATCCTCCCTCGTTGTACGCATCACTAATCATGCCGTTGGACCAGGACGCTGGGATACTTGAGAAAAGTGGCAAAATATCGGCCAGGCCAGTCGCACGAGGGCGAATCTTTCCAAGCATTCAATGGGATTGGTACCCAGCGAGAGAAGCGACTCCTGTGGAAGTTGGACATCAGTCTTCTTCCGTTGTTTATGCTGCTCCGTCAGTATGATCGTACGTTCAGTAGCTATTCAGCGCTGATGAAGTTTCTTTGCTAGTGACAATCAACTATATCGACCGGTTGGTTTTCACCAGTGACCACAATTCGTCCCCACTGACAACCCTGATTACCACATCGCTCGATAGGAGTTCCATAGGTATTTTGTGCTGCTAATTCTCATCAACTGGAGATACTGACCTTAACACAGGAAACGCCAAGATCACAGGTGCTCCCCCTCCGCGCTTCTAGTTGTGGGTAAGACTAAAATACACGAAAGGCTTAGAGCACGACCTAGGGATGGAGGGACTCGATTTCAATATAGCTCTCACTATATTTTTTATCGGGGTAAGATATTCCTTTCAGCATGTCAGCACCCGAGCTCATTGGATGCCCCATTACTTCTCAGTATTTAATAGCAGACCTCCCATCCGTCCTGATCCAGAAACGTGTCGGTTCGGAGTGGATCAGTTTTCTTGTCACTTCTTTTGGCATCATCTCGCTTGGCACTACTTTCATCCATACCTACAATCAGCTGCTCGCAGTCAGGTTTTTACTAGGATTAGCTGAAGGGGGTTTGCTGGTGAGCCAGCCGTGCCACGTAAAGTCCACACCTAACCTTTTTGTTCTACACAAGGGTGGTTTTATATATATTCTTTCAAGGGTTGGTAGCCGTCTTCCGACACAAGGTCTCACTCAGCTCACAATTCTTACCAGTACTACCGTCGGAAGGAATTAGTTCTAAGAATCGGTATCTTCTTCGGGATTGCCCCCGGTCTGGCTGGCGCATGTAAGACGTTTTTATCTTGGGATATCCCAGTTGTTAACCCATACCCCTCATTGAGTCGGCGGGTTACTGGCATCCGGCCTACTCACTCTCAATGACTTTGGACCAGTTCAATCCTGGCGCAAGGTAAGTGGCTCGATACTACGGTGCTTGTATTTACCAATCAACCCGGGTTACCAGATCTTCTTCATCGAAGGTGAATTCCAGATCCAATCTATTCTCTGATCAATCCATGAAAGTTGGAGGACAGGAGCGATCACTACAGGAATCGGCATATTATCATACTTCATAATCCCCTCCAACCCACTTGAAACGAAGCTCCTCAACGAGCAGGAACGCGCATTGGCTATTGCTAGGTTGAATGCCGATGCAGTTATTAAGACTGACGGTCGCGTGGAGCGATCTTCACTCAAGCTCATCAAGCATTCCTTCAGTATCTGGGTATGTACTGCTCTACATACCATACGCGCGGGCATTACTCACAATAGTATGGAGACCGGGATTTGTTTTATCTGCTTCTTAATGATTGCCACCTCTTTCCAAGGTCTCAATTACTTTCTGCCCACCGTAGTCAACGGCTGTAAGTTGTGGTCCTACCTTTTAACTCCATGGAAACTGAAAACTTGTTTTCGAATCAGTTGGAAGATACAGTATGTGTCCCCCGCTACCTCCAATCTTAATACTACCCTCTGAGTCACTCTCAAAGCTGTCGTCGAGGTCCAGCTCCGGTCGGTACCTCCTTTCGCTGTAGCTGCCGTCTATTCTCTCGTGGTTTCGTACTGGAGTTTCAAACGTGGGAATCGTGGTATCCCCGTCATTATCTCTATGCTCCTCCAAGTGGCTGGATACGCAATTGCTATTGGAACAAAGGATCCCCATGCACGGTTAGTCATTCTTCATGCGCTCTTTGAAGTATCCTTTTGATGTTCTGAGAACTCGTCCAGATATGCGGCCTGCTTCATGAATCTCGCTGGGGATTCAGGGTAGCTTATCTGTGGTAAGAACTCAACTAATCACCACGAACCACCGGTCACTGAGTCATCTAGTACCTGGCATGGATGGCTGACAACTCAGCTCCCGATACTATGCGTGCAGTAACAAGTGCAGCAATCACAAGTAAGTCCCCCCGTCTCTGCTCTTCACTCCGAAGGCAACTTGAGCTTTCTGTGCTCTAGTCGCTGGTGCCCTTGGCTCTGCAGTAGGGTGAGTGAAGTGACATGTCTACCAAGAAGCCCATATACCAAGCCATGTAACAGCATGTGGACATACCTTCCGGATGACGCTCCCGACTTCCATAACGGCAATTCTATTAACCTCGCGCTGGGCAGTACTGTCATTGTTCTCACTGTTCTCGGCCTCTTTTACCTTCGCTGGGAGAATGCTAAGCGTGAGCGCGGAGAGAGGGATGAGCGTCTTGAAGGACTTGACCAAGATGCACAGTACCGCCTGGGATATAGACACCCGCACTTCAGGTATCAAATGTGATTTCCGAAGAGTTTGACGTGTATCGATTGGGCATAACAAAACTAAGCCGTTTGATTGATACATAGAGTTAACTGTTGTCCACCCCCTTTCCATCCTTTTGTGTTTGGGGTGGTGCAGAGTGTGTGACATATTAAGATAACAATGTGCATTGTGAAGCCGCGTATGAGCTGGCTGATAGGCCACCAATATTATCAAAACGTGTGGTAACCGGCCAAGCCCAGCCAATGTTACCAGCCCCTTGAATTGTTGGCTATAGCCGACGAGATTTGGGTCAGAGTATCCACGCATCATATTGAATCCCCGATAGGCGTCTGAGAGTAGGGTTGCCTATTGCACTGAGGGATCCGGATAACATAAAAGTGATGTAGAATAATAGAACTCGATACTGTGTAAGCTGGGAGAGAGGGACAGGGCTTTCTTAGAGGTGGCACGCGGCTACACATGTAACAGTCGCCTCATGCCACCTCTCGTAGGATTTGGAAGACGGACCCTGACAAACACGGAACGAACTCTCGGATGAAAGATCTCGGAGCGTTCGTGCCAAAGGGACCATTATCATTCGACGACTTCTCCGTTCCGTCGGCAGCCCCATATGTTCAAGGATAGATAAAAATTTACTCATTCTCCATTTTGTTCCCTGAGCGCAATCATAGAATAAGTTTTTCTCTCTGCTTACAGGTTTTTCTGTGCCTCACACACCATCCCTTTTATCTTCTCCTTTTCTCTTTCCTAATTTTCTGCTAACATAGTCATGAAAAATTCATGTTCTCCCATGTTTCACTTTCCCCATCTCCCAGATATGACTTAGCCTTAGTACCTCTTATTCTCATCTCCGTTTTGGTGTAGGAATGCACATAATTAATCATGGTTAACTTTTTTTATAAAAGTACAGACCTCGGAGACATGTTCTCCAGTCAATACAGGAACCCAGATACCTCCTCCCGATCTCATTTTCTCCCTGGGTTTTCGAAGCCCTGTAGGAGGGTTTACCACTCTTCAAAACCCCGCTGACCCTGGGTGATGAGGCTGAGGAGGAAGTGCGGTCGGGTTACCCGGAACCATGCACCTCTTGACTGCACCTGCATCGAGTCCGGTAGTAGGGAGGCAAGGGAAGTAAGGATGTACGCGACATTTTACCTTTGTACAAACCCTCCTCCCTCGTTTGCCAGCCTTCAATTTCGCGTCTATACCCCGCAATATCTAGCATTCTTTCCAAAACCCACCCACCCATACCCTTTTTACATCCTTACCTCCCTTGCCTCCCTACTACCGGACTCGATACAGGTGTAGTCGCGAGGTGCACGGTTCCAGGTGACCCGACCGTGCTTCCTCCTCGGCCTCACCACCCAGGGCCAATGGGGCTTGAAGAAAGCCCCACCCCTCTCCCCCAGCTTACGCAGTATCGATTTCTGTTATTCTACGTCACTGGTAATTTACCTGGATCCCTCACAGTGCAAGAACCTGTTTTGATCAGCGGAAAACTCCTACACGTGTATCCCCCACGTTCAAACCTTACCATTGATCGTCTCATTCTGAAAGCTACCACAAAGGCCTAGCTCCGATCAGTACTCCCGTTTGTTATACGCAGGGGGCCGCCCTCTGGGCTCTTGGGGCTCCCTATTTGAGCTTCAAATTTGAGCTCGTGCTATTCCCGTCATTATCTCCATGCTCCTTAGCGTTATCGGATACGCGACTGCCGTTGGAACAGCGAACTCTTGTGCACAGTAAGTCATTTACTAGTACATTGACATATACACATGATGTTCTGAGATGTTGTCTAGATATGCAGCCTGCTTTTTAACGCTGGCGCGGGCAATCCTAATTTAAGCCTGATAAGACTTCTTCAATGGAGGTATCAGTGACAGCTATCAGACATCCCCGATTAACTTCGTTTGGTTGCTAACATGGGCAACGGACAACTCCACCCCCTGAAACCGTGCGTACCGTTACAAGTGCATCACCTACAACTTCCTTTCTCTGGTACCAAACGCAACAGCTTGCTACCTTCCGATCCGGCACGCTTGGCACCATAATAGTGTATGTGAACCAATATACCCGTCTAGAAGCCAGCACTCAGCTATCGAATAGGGTTTGGACGTACCTTCCAAACTATGCCCCCAACTTTTACTAGGGCAATTCCTTTCGCCTTGTTATAAGCAGCGCTTTCGTTATCCTCTGTCTTTGTCCTTCTCTACCTTCGCTGGGAGAAGATAAGTGTGAGCGTGAGGAGCGGGATGAGCGCACACGAAGGACTAGAACAAAATAAAAGCTAGAGACACCACAGTTCAGGTATTAAATATGATGTCCAGAATGATCGGCGGTTTGATTTGATGATAGATGTATTCTAGTTAACATTTGCCATCTCCATTTGTCAGTCCTAGCTATGCCTCAGTGGCTCCGGCGAAAACCCCTTCATTTTGGGTGAGCTGCTCGAGTTCCTGTGCCGAGGCCAACGCCGATGTAGGACTTGACGAGATGGCACCGTGACAGGCATGCCTACTAGTATTAGTCCCCCAAATCACTTCTGCCACGTGTTGTTGGCCGCATCCTCGCAGGCCTCCGTTGATGGGATGTATGGCCTAATTCTTGGTTTGGAAATCTCGCAGTACACTGAGTTTGTACACATCCAAATGAAAGGACTCCGAGCTTCTCTTCCAGTAATCGGCACCACTACCGTTGACGAGACGGACATTGGTCTATTTCGCATTCCATCAGATATGATTAATGCTTTAGGGTCCTTTGCCACATCATACTTATACATGTGTTCTCATATATCTTAATCTGTCCCGTGTTACACTGTATGCTGCAATGACCGACATGTTTCTTTACAATGCAAAATTGTTCAGTTATCGGGATCCGAACGTTCATCCTGTGCGTGATGACCACTCGGTCACATTAACAACCTTATGAGATTAGCCTGAGCCAAGTCGGGCGTAGTCAATGAATGGGATGGTTTCTGTTCTTCGGTCATTGATTAGCCTTTCGCTATTAGTAGATAAACCGATTAGCAGCTCAGGAAAGCTCCATATATAACGCCCGAAGCCAATTATCTATATCGCTAGCATCCTTGTCTAGATCCGCCGCGCAGTACTGGGGGGCGATCCTCTCCCGCTATATACATCATTAATCATGCCGCTGGACCAGGACGCTGGGATACTTGAGAAAAGTGGCAAAACATCAGTCAACCAGTCGCACGAGGGCGAATGTTTCCGAGCATTTGATGGGATAGGTACCCAGTTGGAGAAGCGACTCCCGTGGAAGTTAGACCTCAGTCTTCTTCCATTGCTTATGCTGCTCCGTAAGTATGATCGTACTGTTCAGTGGCTGTTTATCTCTGATGAAGTTGCTGTGTCAGTGACAATCAACTTTATTGACCGGTTGACTTTCCACCATAATTGTCCTCTCTGACAATTCTGATTACTGTATCGCCCTATAGGAGCTCCATAGGTATTCTGTGCTGCTAATTCTTACTAACTGGAGATACTGACGTTAACGCGGAAACGCCAAGATCACAGGTACTTTTCCTTCGTGCTTCTAGTCATGAGCAAGACGAAAAAACACGAAAGGGATAGAGCGCGACCTAGGAATGGAGGGACTCGATTTCAATATAGCTCTCACTGTGTTTTTTATCGGGGTAAGATATTCCTTTCAGCATGTCAGCACCCGAGCTCACTGGATGCCTCCTCAGTATCTAATAGCAGACCTCCCATCCGTCCTGATCCAGAAACGTG
Source organism: Lepiota brunneoincarnata (assembly GCA_023014365.1). Classification (NCBI taxonomy): domain Eukaryota; kingdom Fungi; phylum Basidiomycota; class Agaricomycetes; order Agaricales; family Agaricaceae; genus Lepiota; species Lepiota brunneoincarnata. The sequence continues at coordinate 1,224,047 of JAEBUN010000008.1, forward strand.
TCGGTTCGGAGTGGATCAGTTTTCTTGTCACTTCTTTTGGCATTATCTCGCTTGGCACTACTTTCATCCATACCTACAATCAGCTGCTCGCAGTCAGGTTTTACTAGGATTAGCTGAAGGGGGTTTGCTGGTAAGCCAGCCGTGTCACGTAAAGTCCACACCTAACCTTTTGTTCTATACAAGGGTGGTTTTATATATATTCTTTCAAGGGTTGGTAGCGACATTCTGACACAAGGTCTCACTCAGCTCACAATTCTTACCAGTACTACCGTCGGAAGGAATTAGTTCTAAGAATAGGCATCTTCTTTGGAATTTCCCCTGGTCTGGCTGGCGCATGTAAGATGTTTTCATCTTGGGATATCCCAGGTGTTAACCCATACCCCTCGTTGAGTTGGCGGGTTACTGGCCTCCGGCCTACTCACTCTCAATGACTTTGGACCAGTTCAATCTTGGCGCAAGGTAAGTGGTTCGATACTATGGTGCTTGTGTTTACCAATCAACCCGGGTCACAAGATCTTCTTCATCGAAGGTGAATTCCAGATCCAATCTATTCTCTGATCAATCCATGAAGTTGGAGGCAGGAGCGATCACTACAGGAATCGGCATATTATCATACTTCATAATCCCCTCCAACCCACTTGAAACGAAGCTCCTCAACGAGCAGGAACGCGCATTGGTTATTGCTAGGTTGAATGCCGATGCAGTTATTAAGACTGACGGTCGCGTGGAGCGGGCTTCTCTCAAGCTCATCAAGCATTCCTTCAGTATCTAGGGTATGTGCTGCCCTACATATCATACGCACGGGCATTACTCACAATAGTATGGAGACCGGGATTTGTTTTATCCTGCTTCTTAATGATTGCCACCTCTTCCAAGGTCTCAATTACTTTCTGCCCACCGTAGTCAACGGCTGTAAGTTGTGGTCCTACCTTTTAACTCCATGGAAACTGAAAACTTGTTTTCGAATCAGTTGGAAGATACAATATGTGTCCCCCGCTACCTCCAATCTTAATACTACCCTCTGAGTCACTCTCAAAGCTGTCGTCGAGGTCCAGCTCCGGTCGGTACCTCCTTTCGCTGTAGCTGCCGTCTATTCTCTCGTGGTATCGTACTGGAGTTTCAAACGTGGGAATCGTGGTATCCCCGTCATTATCTCTATGCTCCTCCAAGTGGCTGGATACGCAATTGCTATTGGAACAAAGGATCCCCATGCACGGTTAGTCATTCTTCATGCGCTCTTTGAAGTATCCTTTTGATGTTCTGAGAACTCGTCCAGGTATACGGCCTGCTTCATGAATCTCGCTGGGGATTCGGGTAGCTTATCTGTGGTAAGAACTCAACTAATCACCACGAACCACCGGTCACTGAGTCGCCTAGTGCCTGGCTTGGATGGCTGACAACTCAGCTCCCGATACCATGCGTGCCGTGACAAGTGCAGCAATCACAGGTAAGCCCCTTCCCCCCCTCTGTTTATCACTCCGAAGGCAACTTGAGCTTTCTGCCCTCTAGTCGCTGCTGCCCTTGGCTCTGTAGTAGAGTGAGTGAAGTGATATGTCTACCAAGAAGCCCATATACCAAGCCATTTAACAGCATGTGGACATACCTTCCGGATGATGCTCCCGACTTCCATAACGGCAATTCTATTAACCTCGCACTGGGCAGTACCGTTATAGTTCTCACTATTCTCGGCCTCTTTTACCTTCGCTAGGAGAATGCTAAGCATGAGCGCGGAGAGAGGGATGAGCGTCTTGAAGGACTTGATCAAGATGCACAGTACCGACTGGGATATAGGCACCCCCAGTTCAGGTATCAAATATGATTTCCAAAGAGTTTGACGTGTATCGATTGGGCGCAACAAACCAACCCCTTTGATTGATACATAAAGTTAAGTGTTGTCCAGCCCCCCTTTTTCCTTTCTTTTGTGTTTTGGGATGATGCAGAGTCTGCGAAAATACTGACCATTGTGACTGCTATGAGCTGGCTGATAAGCCAATAATATTATCAAAACGTGTGGTAACCGGCCAAGCCCAGCCAATGTTGTCAGCCCCTTGAATTGTTTGTTATAGCCGACGCCTATTGCTCCAAATGATGTGAGCTATAGCCTAAATTGGGTCAGAGTATCCATTGCATCACATTGAATCTTTGATAGGCGGGTCGCGTAGGCGCTCTTGTCACACCTAAGCGATGGGAGCCGGAGTCTGTTCACAATATCCACAACGTTACTTCCAGGGCACGGAGCACCAATTATTCATTCGAATTGTTCATTTTTTCGACGCCAAGCCGGCATTGCTAGTTTGCAGATACCTCTCTCGTAACTATTGGATTGCACCCTCCGGAGTCCCGGACCACAGAATCAATCCGTCCAAGAGCTAGGCGCAGTCAGCATATGGAGTTAACCCAGCTGATGGTAGACTTGCCTCACATTCTTCCATCAATGTTAAGCGTTCTATCAACACGGCACACCCTACATATATACCCCCCGATGGCAATTGTCCATATCGCTGCCATCACCCCTGGGTAGGGACGCCGCTAATAGGTGATCCTTTCTCTCTATACTCAAAATGGTGGTCCTGCCCATAGGCCAAGGCGTTGGGATGCTCGAGAAAGATAGAGAGGCGTCGACCCCATCTTATGAGAGTGAATCGGTACGGGCACTCGTTGAAATTGATGCCAAGTTGGAGAGGCGGCTCCTCTGGAAGTTGGATTTCAGCCTTCTTCCGCTGTTCATGCTGCTCTGTACGTATGACCTGTTTATTCTCGTGGTCTGGCTCTGATGAGCAAACATTTTGGCTAGTCACCATTAACTTCATTGATCGGTTGGTTTCCTGCAACCGTTCTAGCGAATAGCTCTGATGATCCTACTGTTGTACAGGAGTTCCATAGGTATTTTACGGTTCAATTTTGTTAGACCTTGAGTGTTGATGTCAGCCCAGGAAATGCCAGGATCGCAGGTATTCTTTCTTAGCCGTTGTTCGTTAGTTGCAAAGGGGACTGAAAAACACGACAGGTTTAGAACGAGACCTAGGGATGAAGGGATTTGATTTTAACATAGCTCTCACTATGTTCTATGTCGCGGTGGGATAGTATTACCTCCCTCCTAAGCTAATGCTAATGCTTTTCTTAGTATCTAATATCAGACATGCCATCCATCCTTATTCAGAAACGCATTGGCTCAGGGTGGATCAGCGTACTTGTTGCATCCTTCGGGATTATCTCCTTTGGCACCGCGTTCATCCATACCTTCCGCCAGCTGATTGCCATCAGGATTTTGCTGGGACTAGCTGAAGGAGGGTTGCTGGTAAGTCAAACCATGCCACACCAATCCACACCTAATCTAGCTCCATCCCAGTCTGGACTTGTGTATATTCTCTCAAGGGTAAGTGAATGACGGTCTTACAACAATTTAATCCCTCGAGCTCACCACCATCGCCAGTACTACCGCCGAAAGGAACTAGTTCTCAGGATAGGAATATTCTTCGGAATCGCCCCTAGTCTAGCTGGTGCATGTAGGGTGACTCACTTTGAAATGTCTCTCGGCTATTAACTTCTCCAATAAGTTGGCGGCTTATTAGCTTCCGGTTTGCTTACTCTCGACGACTTTGGACAGGTCCGGTCTTGGCGCTAAAGTAAGTGGTCCAAACCTCCCGCTGATAATCCATTTACCGAAGCTTGTTTGGGACGTCAAGATCTTTTTCGTCGAGGGTAAGTTCCCCATCCAGTCTATATACTCGATCATCACATGAAAGGATGGGCAGGACTAATCACTACGGGAATCGGCATATTGTCATATTTTTTCGTTCCCTCCGACCCGCGTGATTCAAAGCTACTAAACGAACAGGAACGCGCATTAGCTGTTGCAAGGCTAAATGCCGACGCCGTTATCAGGACCGATGGCCATGCAGAGAAAGCATCGTTTAAGCTCGTCAAAAATTCCTTCAGTATCTGGGTATGTGCTATTCTGTATGTGCTAGGGCGTTGCTCATGATTATACGGAGATTTGGATCTGTGTAACTTGTTACATGATGATTGCCATCTCTTTCCAGGGGCTCAGTCTCTTCCTACCCACAGTCATCAACAGTCGTGAGTCCAAGCCCTACCCTGTCATCTAAATCGATTCGCTAACGGTAGAAATTGAAATTTTGAAAAACTAGTTGGAAAATTCAGTACGTTCGCCCATTGATATTTAGTCCCCCACCACCCGCCATTGATCATAGAATCCTGAAAGCCGTTATTGAGGTTCAGCTCAGATCAGTACCTCCATTCGCCGTGGCCGTCTTGTGGGCCCTCGGAGCTTCTTATTGGAGCTTTAAATACGAGAAACGTGGTATCCCCGTCATCATCTCCATGCTCCTTCACGTTACGGGATATGCCATCGCCATTGGAACAAAGAACTCCCATGCACGGTGAGTCATCCACTCATTGACATATTCGCATTCTGAGACGTAGTCCAGATATGCGGCCTGCTTCTTGAACGTCGCTGGGGACACGGCCAGTGGAGCTTTGGTAAGTCCCCTAGAAGAGCCAGTATCATGGATACCCATGCTCAACTTTGTTTTAAGTTCCTAACTTGGGCGACCGACAACTCAGCCCCCGACACAATGCGGGCCGTGACAAGCGCATCACTCCCAAGTAAGCACTTTTATCCCCTCTGTGGTACCAAGGAAGGCCCGATATATCCATCTTCTAGTCTTCGGTGCCCTTGGCTCCGTAATAGCGTGAGTGAACTGAAATATCCCCGCCAGACAACAATACTCAGTCATTTAATTTCTATAACAGTGTCTGGACATACCTTCCGAATGATGCTCCCAACTTCCACAACGGCAACACTCTCAACCTCGCCATGGGCAGCACTGTCGTTGTCCTCACCATCCTCGGCCTTTTCTACCTTCGCTGGGAGAACGCTAAGCGCGAGCGCGGAGAAAGGGATGACCGGCTTGAAGGATTAGACCAAGCCGCACAGTACCAGCTGGGCTACAGACATCCACGATTCAGGTATCAGATATGATTTCCAGAATGATTGATAGTTGTTGTGATATCAAAATAGTGGTATCTGCGTTTGTTCGAGAAATGGAATTTGGGGCCTTTGTCAACCAAAAGTGGCACCATCCAGATTCAGAACCGTTCGGAGTAGACAGGTAAGGATAATCTGTATTTGTATAGGGGACTGATATCGCGCTATCTTCGCATTATACAAGACCGTATACCCCAATGGGGTTTAAGGGAATACGAATATGACTATACCTTGACTCCGCTCTAATTGTTATCAGCGGTCGAATACCCGATATCAACCCAAGCGCGCATAGACTCCCCATACTCAATTGTCATCCACAACAACCTGCCCGGGAGATCAGTACATTGTTATCAAAGGAGCATAAGAACAAGGCTTACACAAACCCGGCGCACGAAAGTAGCGAAACGATGGAGTTAGTGAAGAGGTGTCCATAGGTATTGATCATAGGTAAGAGCATTGCTGTCGAAGCTGCTAATGCATAAGAGCGAAGGGCACTACGGATCGCACGAAAGAATGAGCTTCGTATTCGCCCCCTGGTACAAAACAGAGCAACTTACTTGACTGCAGCAGTCACCTCTGTACTATTTGAGTGCAATACGTCCACCACATAGGCTCCCAAAGGTGTCAATGCAATATCAACCTACGCATCATAAACACAAAGGAAGGCTATAGACGAAAGCTGGGGACTTACCCCTACGCCATTGAAGAATAGGCAAACGAGGTTCAAGATAAGACCGAGTCTGGTCGGCATATATGTCGTGATCACGGCCGAGCCCAACACTGTAAGCGGAATAAAGAAACCAAAAAGGGATGCCCGGAGACGATCTTCGGGGTACCACACCCCGCGCTTTTTCTTCCATTGTATGATGATTTTATCGGAGATCCAGCCCGCCAGCGGAGCACCAGCTGAAATCAAAAGGGTATGAGCTCGAGTTTGGTGAATGTGTTGTTGATTTTCAAGCATACATACCCGCATTACCAATTCCTAGTGGAAGAAAGCAGAGTCCGATCATTGCTTCATTTTCGATACCATATCTCTTGCCCTAATGCCAGAAAATGAGTTCAAAGTGAACAAAAATGATAAAGGAACATACGATTGTATATGCCAACGGAACCAGTAGAGCTTTCGGAGTGTTCAATATCAGCACAGACAGCAAAACAATGCACCCACTGAAATCGGCCATTAAAACAATATAACCTATGAGAGACTACCGGGAATCAGACCACGTCATAGCAAGCTTTTAACCTACAGCCTAAGACTACAGGACTTACAACTGCAAGAATGTTGGGTGCACGGAGTAAGCCAAGTTGTGATATCGGGTTCAGGATGACAGGCCTCCACTTCGGATGGGCCTTGCCGGATTTCTTGTATTCGTCGATGCCCATAGTGCCTGGGTGACTTGTTTCCGGGAAGCACAGGAAAATGCAGAAGAAGGCGCCAAAGGCGAAGGTAGCCAACATATAGTGTATCGCTCGCCACGACCAGTAAGTGGGCAGTGATTCCTGGATTCCACATTTCAGATTGTTAAACATCAATCAGCGTAACAGAACCGACCTCCTATCGTAGGCTGCGAGCGCGAGACCCAATAGACCAGCCTGAAGTTTTTGAGTTGTTTGTTATGGGAGAACGGGAGCAATAACCTACACCGAAATAACTCCCCAAAGCAGTACCTCGCTCCTCGAGCTTGTAGATATCGGCTATTACTCCAGCGCCAACAGAAAGCCCAGGCGAGCCACCCACGGCTTGGAAGAATCGCCAGACCATTAGCTGCGCAGCGCTTTGGGCTGTGGCAACGCCGATTGACGCGATAATCATTACAGGTAAACAGCACAAGTAGGCAGGTCGGCGACCGTCTGGTGAATAATAAGCCACCTGCATGGAGAAATGTGAAAGAAAATCTCACAGAATTTGGCATATTTCGATCCGATAAGTCCTCCAACTGAACTTCCCAGAATATAGATACTAATAGCAGAACTAGTCCAACGTTCAGTAGCACGTCAAGCGAGGTGGACCTTCCTAGCGAACCTAATAACCTCTCCTGTCGAGTTAAGATCCTTAGCGACCTGGGGTATTGAGGGCGTGAACGTCCCCGAAGTAAAAACTGCATCTCTGTCAATCACCCTCAGTGAACACAAACGTCCAAATTTCGAAACGTACACGGAACTAGTCCAGACCAAGCTGCAATTGCCACTAACACCTTCTTCTTCCGTGGTGAAAACCTTTCATATACAAGGTCATGCTTGCTCTTCAACAACGGTGCCTCCTCGCTGGCCATGATTTAATGTCGTTTGATTACGGAGGGGCAGAAGCGAGAGGTGATAGAACCACACACGTGGAAAAAGAAGAAAACAGGGGTTGAGGTCGCTCAAGTTAGCATAGTCCCCTCCTATATCCCACAGCGCCAATATGACTCGAACTATGATCCGCCTAGGGCGCAGACAATAAACGAAATAAACCAGCAGCGCGTGGTGGGGTAGAAGAAGGGAGATGATTCAGCATGTGCCAGACGAGCAGTTATGGCAAGTCTACTCCGAGCCACATACGGGGTTGTGGGCCGCATTATCGCCAGTCCTCAGAATGCGTTGGTAAGGATCTCCCTCCCACAGGTGACATAGCAAGGTATTGGAAGTGATGGAAAAACATAGTCGCCAATTGATCTGAAATATGTCACAACAACTGGTCCTAGTACGGTCATCACCAATATCTCCTACTCGATCCACCTGGTTTTGTGCTACCTCTTCACCTTCCAAACCGACCGCAACAGCCGCCCCCGCCCCAGCGAGCCCGATACCAGCAATTAATTCAATCGCAGCGGGTGCAACGGCCCGTGCGCCGGCAGCTTGCAGAACCGAAAACCAGCCGCCTGTTGCGCCTCCAAAAAACATGGATTGCATCGATGCAGCCAAGGAACCTTGATCGAACAAATCAGTAAATTCGGGTGGTAATATGATCGAGACCGACAGACCACCAGCCACGCCACTCGTAGTAAACCCTGCTGCACCTAGTACCGCTGTGCCGACCACTGGTAGAAGCATTACACTCCCGGCAGTAGCGGCAACCACCCCGGCCGTTTTGACTGCGAGGTTGACTATGCGGCGTTGAATCCCTTTACACGTTACGATTACTCGAGTTACTTACGTCTCCGCCTCATTACCTCGGATCCTAGACAGAGTCAATGCACCCCGAAATCAGTACGAAAGATGGTGACATACCACGATAGCCTCAAAACCTCATACTTGAAGTTACTCCACCGCCAAAACCAACCATCCTCCAGCTCTCCCCCCGCTTTTTTCTCCCTCATTCGTTTCAAGACTCTGTCCCTGAATCCTTCCTTGATTCTCTCTCCTTCTACTTGGACAACCTCTGGGATCCAGGATATTGCGGCGTTCGCCCACTGGAGAGGATGCAGCTCCCAGGTTATCTCGGCTTTCCTCCTAATATCACTTAACCACATGTTCAAGACCTCTCTAGTCTCGTATGGTCCGGGGAACGGCGGCGGGTGTGTCGCGTCCGGCCCCGAATGCCATTGGTTCTAATACATTCCTGAGGGCTTGCTTGCTGAGCAGTGTCCCACCCGCCATGGTGTTTTGACCTTGGTGATTGAAACGCGCTCGCGCTCTGGAGTAGAGATACACCTAAAGTCACAGGAAACGGTCTCTGTGTTGAGAAGTTAAGGGACGTAGCTACCGTGACTGTTACATAGAGTCACACTAAGTGCGTGTTGGACTTGAGGTATCCCCAGACCTCAAGCTGCAACGAGGCGCAGTTTGAAGTGGAACGCGAGGCAAGCTTACATTAATCCCGAAGCCATAAGAGAATCACCTCGTGCTGTGGAGCCACTTCCGGCAGACGTCCATCCAGGCTAATGTAGCATTCTTTTATGCGTTTCGCACCAGCGGTGTTACCTATTAGAAGACCTAGTCTCAGTGCTAATGATTCCGCGCTCGGGACTTTCCATCTCCTATTCCTCCTCGTTAGTACCTCACACTAAACGGGGAAACAAGCCTTTCTGACACTTTTATCGATCTAACTCTTGATTGTGAGTCACCTAAGGTATGGCTACGAGACCATGGGGTGCGTCTTCCTGTACTTCTTTGCTGCTGTTGCTGCCATGGTACCCAAGCATTTCCTGATCGATCATCATTCATACATTTAATATAGCTACTCAATATATACCGTTTGGAACTACCATGCTATTATTACACCGCCCATTTCCCTTTGAACGACTGGCCCTAATAGCAGCCAAGGCGCCCACTCACCCTCACCCTCGTGAATTGCAAAAAAAATCCAATAACCACTCCTCCCTCGATACACACAAGGGACGACCCGTAATCGCACCTGAAGAACGGGGGGGGGGAGGGGGGGGGAAACGCATTGCTAGTAAGTTACACCCTCCACTTTAGCCGAGGGCAACAAGATTTTCAGCATTATTCGAAAAAAAGGGAGTAACTCCTGCAGGCTTTTAATTACCAGTAGCTGGCAGGATTACAAAACCGGGGAACCGAGGCGAGCAATGATTCCCATTGTTCCTACTGTGAAGCTAGACAAGCATTTAGAATGACAATTGAAAACCCGACACTGCTCATTAACACTACCAGCAACCGAAGATGTAAAGAAAAACGCGTAAGATGATACGTTCCAAGGATCGTCTTTCCAACCTGATCCGCTGGGATCCGTGATTCCGGGTATCATGTTATGTGGGTGTGTCGAAATTGCATTTTTCCATGCCCACACATGTATGTAAACCCAGGAAATGAAGTCCCCCCCCCAAAGGCCCGGATCTCAACCCAACCCTTTCCCTCCATCCGACTGACCTCAATTACCCAGCCAACATACAGGACAGGACTACAGACACACACACTGAGCACGAACCCTCAAACCAGTGTAGTGCTCACTCCTGTTTCCTACTAGGCGAGATCGATAACTAATCCTGGAACTTCCTCTCGCCAAATCTAAATAAAAAAAAAGGGATCAAGGTCAAAATGGGGCTGTAAGCAAGCCGGATAACCTGACCGGTGAACCGTACCTCAGACACCCACACCCGCTCCCCAAGGCTCCAAATTCTCCATCAGGGTGGGTGTGGTGGGACCACCGACAGAGAGATCAGGCATGGGAGATGACATGCATGACAACTGACATACATACATACATATGACCAACACAACCACCCCCCCCTCAACCCGGTACATACTTAGCCCATCCATCGATCGATTTGATGTCGATGTAAAAGAAATCTGGTGGAAGAGTTCCCCGCATGGGTCTAGTACTGGTTAAAGCCCAGTGCGATGCAGTGCGGTGCGGTGCGGTGCGATGCAGTACATACATACGTATTGCATTGAGGGCAAGGGGGGAGCAAGGAGGAAGAGGCAGGATTCGCGGAGGGGAGCAAAGTAATACCGAAGGAAAAACAGGTGTCCCGAGAGGAGAGAGACAGACAGACAGACAGACTCAAAGCTTCGGGTCGGGACTCGCGGAGTTGAGGATACTTCGGACTAAAGGGAGGATCACATCATTGCCTTAGTCCCATTTGGGATTGACAGGGAGGGGACGGGGGGGGGAACGGTTGGAAATTATGACCCGGACTCTGGACTCGGAACTCGGATTCGGACCTCGGAACCCGGTTATCTACTTTATCAATATGTATCCTCGGATGATGAGGGTCAGAGAGAGAAGCAAGAAGAAAACCGGGTTGGGGAAGAAGGGGGATGGGGAAGGGGGAAACAAGCTGAAGAAGAAGTAGAAGAGGAGAAGGAAGTCACAAGGGAAAGGGAAGAGTAAGGTAAGGCAAAAATGCTTACCTTGTCACCAAGGGTGTTTGGGTGCTAGGCTACGAAATAAGCGAACGATGTGGATATTAAACGAAGGAAGCTATGTTATCCGTTACCTCGAGAACGTCGGAACTCCCGAACCTCGGGCTTCGTTCGTGTCGGGAACGGGGAGGGCGGATGCGAAGGGTCAACCAAATGAATTATGAATTGCACCCGAATGTGCTAGCGACTTCTCTCTCTCTGTGAGTAACCTTGACGTCAACGTTACCCAACTCGGGGGGGGGGGGGGCACTGCCATCATTGCACGTGACTGCAAGCCCTGCCCGTGGAACGAACGATCGATCAGTAGTACTGCAACGCGTTGACAGGGACAGACAGACACAGACAACACACACGCCCATCCTTCTTTTCCCTTTTTTCGTGATCCAAAACAGCGATGACGGCGAACTTGTGGCTATGATCATATGAGCATATGTAGACTTTACCGCTCACACATCATCCATCATCAATCATTCCTATGCCAAAAAACAGAATCATCTAATCGAAGCTCGCTGTCATGTGTTATATATTGCCCGTCTGACACCCAGAAAAGACGAGGGGGGGTGGCTATTAAAACGTTCTCAAATTGGATACCTGATAGGAACCCTCGATTCAATAACACCAAAACCTTCCATCATCATCATCATCATTATCAATCCAATACAAAACACCATGAGGCTGTTCAGTGTTTCTGTACTCGCCGGAGCTTCACCCCTGCAGAGAGTATGTATGTGTTGTCGCGACGACAACCAAACAAGGGGGGAGGGGGGGGGGCGGGTGAAGTAATGAGTTGATTGATCCATGGACACGTGCCGCCCACACTCCTCCCCTGACAGATCCCAGAAGAAAAGCAAAGAAAGATAGAAAAAGACATCACAGTGACGGGACTCTCCCTGACGTCATTTCGCTCGCTCGCCCCCCCCCCCTTCTCTTTCTCCCTCGTCTAAACTCACGCGAATCAAAAGTGAAGCACACACGTCAAACGTTTCAACGGTGTCAAAAAAAAAAAAGAGACCCTCGGACCACCTCGCGGGTTTTCCCCCCGCTCGCTAGCTAGCCACAACACCCGACACTCCCAAGATCCGTCGAGTCCGAACGAACAAGCAAACGGCAAGCAAACGGCAACAACGGCACAACGGCACAATCCCAACTCACTCACACCCGCACTTCCCAATCGCAAGTTGCACAAATGATAGATCCGTCCCTCCAAGAAGAAAGAATCCGTAGCCTCCGTTCTCCGTACTCCGTGCTCCGTTACCACTCAAGTGTCATAGTACTGATAGTATAGATGCTCCCCACACCCAATGCCCGCCTCTCCCCCCCTTCCCTTTCCAGGGTTCCGAGGAGATCAGATCATTCTTTCCCTTCTTCCCCCCCCCCCCCCCCAACGCAACTCCTATAGACATCATCTCACTTGTCTCTCCCTCTGGTACTGGGTACCCACGCGGCTCCTTCCATCATAACAACATCTTCGAAGAACCCCTGTTGGCCGCCGTTCTTTATCAGACTTCGTTTGTTGGGTATATTTTGTACACACACATGTACACGGTTGTCAATCTTTTTTTGGATACAATGTACAAAGTACACACACAGACTCACGCACGACGGCGGAGAATTGATGATTCTCAATCTACACAACTAAAAACACTAAAAGGGGGGGGGGGGATGAGAAGAATTTTGAACTAAAATCCATAATGTTAAACCACCAAAAAAGAGAGAAGAAAAAGATAATGAGTACTAGAGACGACTCTATACGTATCCAACACCAGGAGAGAGACAGATTGGTACAAACGAGAAGAGTATTTTACTGAGGGGAAGGGGACAAGTAATGTTGCTTGCATTTCGAGGTATGTGCGTTGTTGGTGTTCTTGTTGTTGTTCTTGTCGATGTTCTTGTTATGCTTGTGGTACAATTGCAGAGAAGGAAAGAGATCGAGTGATGTAAGGGCGACTGGGGGAGATGGGGGGACGTATGGAAAGCGAAGTATGCATTGAGGCAAGTTGAGTTGCAAAATAAGATTAATATTAAAACACGTCATTTCGATCGTTCGAGTTTTCGTCCATCTTCATGCGCAGAGAAAAGGGGAGGGGGAGGAGGGAGATGGGTGATGTTCGTGACCGGCTGGGGTTGAACTTTTCCTCCACAATGGTCAAACGCTCGCAATCCCGACTTTGCCTGAGGTTGAATAGACGCTCAAGCCTCGATGCTGATACAAGTCGAGAGCCCGCTCGGAACATAGGCCCTGGGCTGAGCAGTAGCCCGGCGTCGCATTGGTTTTCCAACCGCATGGACTCGATTGAGCAGGATCCCAGCAACAATCTTCGAGCGTGCCTCACGCTCCTTCACAGCGTTGGCAGCAGTGACGGCAGGAGCAGCTGGGGCAGGCGTTGGGGCGGGAGTGGGGGCGGGAGTAGGGGGCGGCCTGAGTAGGTGGCCTTGCCTGCGGCTGCTGGTGCTGAGCCCGAAGTTGCTGTCGGTACTGTTGCTGCTGCTGCTGGTGCTTCTGGATGTCAGCGGGAGCAGCAGGAGGGATCTGGATGGTGTAGGGCATCGAGGCAGGGCGGGCGGGTGGACTGCGAGCGGAGGTGGGGTGATGATGGTGGTGCTGGTGGTGGGTGGTATTGTAGAGGATAGAAGAAGTCACCGGGACTGGCTCCGGCTCGTCAGCGAAGGGGTCGAACTTCATTCGCTGCGGTTGCATGCGCTGGGCGTACGCTGGGGGAGCAACGCGGATGGAAGCGGAGCGCTTGCGGCCGGTTGGGGTGGGTGTGGCTAGGCCCGGAGGATACTTCGAGGGAGCGGGGGAGTTGTTGTAAGCACCAGTGAGATTGAGGAGGATGTTGGTGTGGGCGTGAGCACGGGCGACAGAGGAGGTTGTAGCATGAGACGCCCAAGCAGAGGAAGAGTGTGGGTGGGCAGCGGTGAAGGAGGTGTGGATGGTACGGATGTAGTGTGCAGAGGCGGTGGTAGCCATGGGTGGTTGTAGGTGGTTGTGGATGAGGGGGACGACGGACTATATGTATGAGGAGGACAGGTAGAAAAGAGACGGAGGACTTAAGTATCTCCCCGGCGACGAGTCGAGAACCTCTTTAGATCTCATCGGACCTGCCCAGATCTCCCACACGTGCTCATCCTGTCACACCGTCACAGTGTCTCAGGACCGCATGGTCCATGCGTCGGCAGGTGTGCTTGGAGTGACCAGTGACTAGTGTGACGCGTCACTGCAGGGCTCGTACGCTCATCAGAGTCTGATAGACAGACGTCCATCGCTCTCTGTTCACCACTACTCTCCCTATTGTACTTGCAACAACTCCCTCCCCCATTGTCCGTGAGCTCCTGCCGGATGGCGTTACTGCGGCTACGGGGGACGGCTGTGTACTCTTTCATTTCATTCCGCATTCATTACCTTTTTCCGCTTCCCCCCTCCACCGACACACAGCAGCAGCGGTCCTTTCCATACATAGACCATTGCCCACAATAGTAACCCACAAGTGTATAGCCCCTCCTTGTAAGGGCACATGACCGCGCTACTTCTTACTTCCCTTCCCCTAGACCTCTACCCGCGGTGTCAGTGCGGGATGAATACACTCGGGCGGTGCTCTTCCCTCCCCCTCTCCATGCTAAAAAAACCCTCATTCTCTCAGCGCGCGGTTGGTAGGGCAATAAGTCCGTCCCTTCTCGAGAAGCACGTCAAACCCATCAACCGCCGCTCACCTTTGCCTTGTTGTGTTATCTTTTTGGTGATAAGGGCTCTGGCGGCTTACGTGCTCGACTGGCTCTTTGTTCTCCCCCCCTTCTGAAGGAAAAATAAAAGAAGAGTTCCCAGAACCCCCAATAACAACAGCACAACACAACAGCTCCATGAGTCGAATATAGGAACAATGACCCACTGAGCCCTACAAGCAATCTTAAGAATGGGTAAATCATCTCCATCAGGGCATCATCACAATCAAGAGAAGTCGAATCCGCCCCATTCTCCTCTCGGCCGTGTGACAAGTTCCACCCTACCCTAGTATTCCTCTTCTGCGCCCCTTCCTTGCTCCAAAAAGTCTGTCGCTGATCCCTCTCTCTCTCTCTCTCCCCCTCTCTCTCTCTTTCCTCTTCCTCTCCCGCTTCGACTATCATTGATTGACACTATACGATTCCGTCGATCTTGAGAGCTGATACCCTCTGACGCTCGTAAGTAGAGCGGAATGGTTTTTACCACCCCCAAGCAAGGGGCTGTAATATGCACCGCAAACATGGAACCCGCATCAATCTCAAATACCTCCATTGTCCATAGTTTTGGTAGAAACGGAATATCTATCCTGCACTGCCTGTTTGGAGCTGTTGTTGTAAAAGGGGTCAAGTCACACCACCCTCCGCCCAAAAAAGGTACTCGATATCCTCATGTCAGGCCATCTCCCAAGTTTCCAAATTTTTTAAGGGGCAACTCCTTCCCCAACAATGCCACCACCTCCACCACACCACCACCATCGCGTGTTGTGTGTGTTCGTTATGTTACACAGAAACCCCTTGGGTGATGGATTACTTTATGTACGAGTTTACCCTACCCCGCGCTACAAAGCGGTGAAAGCTTTCCCCATTGTGATATACGGGAAAACCCGTCAACTGTAACATGCACTTTTTTTTTGCTTCGATAAGGAAAAATTCCCTTGATGTCGATACAAGTGGCTAACTCGTTTCGATGGAGGCTGCGCATCTTGGAAGCGCTATTTACGGAATAGGGGAGAGAGAGAGAGCCAAAGCTACCGGTCCGGGGGCACGGAGGTGGGGGGAGAAGGAGACTAAGAGGTGATCAAAGCCTGTTGAAGTCGCTTAAGTATACGCGCCCGCCTCCCCCGCGATCGGAGGTGTCAACTCAGCATAAGCGAGGCTAATGTTGGAGAGAGAAAGAGGAGAGAGAGAGACCGATGATGTTGGAGATCGTTGGGTAATGATGTGGTTTCGTTAAGCATTCGAAGGGTGTAAATGATGATCGAAGAACTCGTTGTGCTGCCACCCACCCACCCCACAGGCGCAAATGATCTTTGGGTTTCTTTGATGGTGGCAAAATGATTTGTGCCCCCCCCCCTCCCAACAACAAAATGTACGGTGGGTGGCGCATACATAATTTCATTCGTATGGAGCAATGAAATTGGATATGTATCATTGCGATGGATATACTTGATTGTGGAAACATCTGCTCAAGCTCCGTGCGTGACTTGACAGAAAAAAAAACCCCTGAACTATAACTCGGCCATCATCCAATCACTTGTTTGTAGCCTAACGCCGTTTTCCAAGCTTCCCTCCCCCGCCCGCTCCACCCCTTCCCCTGAGTCGACGGGGTAAGAGGAGCCACAGGGAGCCACACACACAATTTATTTCCATTCATTCGAGGAGTTTCCGGAACTTTCATCCGATGGTTCTTTTTTGCTCAGGAACATATACGCCTGGGGAGGGTCGTCATGGAATTGAATCGGCGGGTTTTTTTTATTTCCCCACGTATATCTGGTCCCTGCAAACGGACTCGAGCAAGCGAAGCGGGCAGGGGAGAAGGAAGGGGGGGGAGGTACGGGCCGAAGTGGAGCATTTAGTTTACTACTAACATAACATAAAGTTTCCTGTCTAACGCCCCTCTTCAGCTTCATCCCTTGATTTGATATCCATGTCTACCAGCGACGGCTGGAACAACCCGTCCCCTAAACATCCCTCTCCGGTATTTTCCTCTTTTTCCTTTCTTTGTGTATCAGACCCTGAGTAAGGGACCAACTTGGGGATATGACTTGGTTCTCTTTTTTTTTTTTCCACTTCGCCAGGGGCATGCACATTCGAATTCGAAATAGAGTCAAGGGCGCATGTACCCGTACCCCGAGTCCCGAGTCTAGTGGTTGTTTTTGCTATTCTCAGCTATCGAAGTTACCTTATCGGGGACCAAATATGAATCGAAATGCGGTCAGGAACTCGTTACTTGGTCGGGTGCCTAAGGCAACGCTTACTGCCAAAGATTGAAAAAGGGTTGTGGATACGATTCATTTCTAAGTACTTAGTACGGGACTTTTTTTGATGATTGACAATGAAGTCCCCATATTACCCGTATTGAGGTCACAATTAAACTGGAGCATTGACTGGGGAAAAAAAATAACGACAAGCTACTCCCACGCGCGCGTGACCCTCCCACCTGCTCGCTCCGTGGTCCAAACTTTGGAGCCCAAGACAACAATCACCAACAACGCTCCCCGCAGAATACATGCTTAAACTCATTAGCTACATTCCACTACTTACCCCACCGGCGGAGATAGGTCGTTAACTCACAAGTTTAACAAACAATAGTAGTTGAGTATCCAACAAGTTTCCAAGTCTCAGGCGGCCCTCAAGTTGATCGGGACGGCATAGAGTGCTTAACCGCGCGGGGCGGATTACCCGAAATGTCTGACTATCTATGGAAATATATGGAAGAACGAAGTGGCCCCGTAGCCTCCCATTGTGACCTCTGAATCCGCATTCAACATAACTCGAAAATAAAAATTACGCAATATTGTACATATAACGATCGCCGAGGTGGAGTATACAGGCTTGTTGAATGGTTCGATGGAGAGGTATAAGGAAAAGCCCCGCGGGGGCCTCGCAGTCGAGGGCCAAAGTTGGTCTATCGTCGGGCATTGCTCTCTGATGCGCCTTTTTTTTTTTGAATGGAAATAGATGAACAAAAGGCGCACCATTGTTGATAACAGGTAGACGGTCAAAGTTGGTCCATCGGAGGGGTTTTGATTTCAAGTTCCTCTGTCTGATGACCAACTCTTTTTGACCCTTTCATTCGTTTTCCCGACCGCCACCTACATCCATCTAGTGTGGCACTGTCGGTGATGGCTAGACGGCCAAAGTTGGTCTATCATCGTCGGGTTTAATTTGTTATTTATTCTTTTTGTTATCCGGTACTCAACGGCTTGGAACGCTCGGAGGCGAGTCCCTTTCATTCACGGCCTGGCCACATGACGAAATTCTCGATATGGATAGTGGCCTAACACAGTAATCACAACCCATGACTTTGGCACTTAGGTACCCACCCACGTCTTGTGACATGTCCTAAACTTTGTATATTGATGGTATATCCCGAGGGTGCAAATCAACGAGTAGGTAGGTCCTCACCGCAGAGATAAAGAAATATTTAGGTGATGACGATTCCTTTCGGTTACCAATAATGCCGGAACCTCGGCCATAAGCAAGTGAACATGGGGTTGGCGTTATGGCAGTCCCTCTCACGTACCTGAAAGTTTGATGTTGGGGTTCTGAACTTGGTCCTTCGGTTCTCGGGTTTCTTGAGCGATGGACTAGGCTTTTTTAAGGCTACGTGGGTGAACTAGTGGGTTAAGGTTGACAGGTCTATGGCATCTGGTATCCACCTATGTATGTTTAGCCTAATATCCCGGGCTCAGCCCCCATCCATCCCCCACCCTTCCGCCACGCTCTAACCGTTGCATCACTCCCCAAACCCACACAACTCTCTCTCCACGGCAAAGTCTCAAGCTCTTCTTCGGCAGATCTACCTTGATCTCTCTCTCTCTCCAATGTAATGCCTAGCCACTTCCTTAGACAATGTGCTTCCTTTCATTACTCAAGTCCATCTTCTCTTGACGTTTTCAATGTTTTTCTGGTTCGCGTTGGGTATTTGCTCATCATGATCGAGTCATTCTCATCATCTTTAGCAAAAAAAAAATGAAAGGACGAAGCAAGGAAATAACATATATAGTCCACTGTACGCACGAGAGGTCCCCTTGACGTCAGGACACCACATCCTCCAAAAGGACCCGAAAAAAAAAATGCTTACGGTTTTAGTAATCCCGGAACTGGTCCCCAGAACCAAGGACGCCCAAATAAGCCCTTTTGATGAAACAGGGTCCCGGGTATAGAAGACGAAGCGGGTGGAGAATCTCGAGGAGATTGGAAGGAAATAGCCACTCCCAAATAGTGGTAAGTACTGGTTAAAATCTGAGGTGGGGGAGGCCCGGGAGATCATTGAGGGAGTCCAAGAGGACCAGAGAGGTCTCGTTCCTGTATTTCCTTCCCCCCATTGAACGCTACCAATATCCCTGAGGGGGTAGACTACATATAGCTTGTTCATATATCAGGTGATAGCATTGCGGGACTTACCTCACAGATCGTCGCTGTCCCATGCTATATGCATCACACTGCGCGCTCACAAGTGTCATCAGAAACACAAGTCGAAGTCGAAACAATAGCAACAGGGAGATAATCAAGAATGGTGACCTTCCTAGTAGCTTACCAGTGAAATAGTAGTCATTAGTTGTGAGATGTGGCGAATCTGGATTGGTTCTAGCCGGACGTGGGTCTCCTTCTTTCGTCGTTTCCGTTTGGCCGAGGTCGATCATGTGCCTCATAGTGTGGAAACCAGAGAAAGTTACAATTGTTCTATAGGTCCCGAAATGGCGTGTCGGGTGAGGCAAAGCAGAAGAAGGGAACGGAAAGGAAGCTATTGGGATATGTGGGCTTGGATCGATCGGAAGCTTTGAAGTAATAATGGCCATGCGGCATGCGACCAATGACGAAAGCATGGTTGGTAATCTTGGACTAGGTGTGGTACCCACCATTCATCGCTGACCTGAACTGAATGAGTTGGAAAACAGATAGAGGCGAGCGTCACAATGAGGATTGGATTCATCCAGGCCTGAAGGGTTGGCGGGGAGGACTTTATCAATAGGGCGCTAAATGTTCGCTCCCGTGCCCGAGACCATGGGGTACAGCCTCGGGCGCGAATCACGGTCATTTCCTAGGTCTAGTGAGGCCTAGTTTGCAGGGGTGTGTGTGCAGACAAATGACGACATTTACTTACGAGCAAGCGAACTCCCCGGAATGAAGACTGGAGGCGAGAACACAAAGCAGAGTGGAAGAACTAATTCGAGCTTACGCATAATTGAGGGCCGATCCGAGGTAGAGATGGAGGGTACATCCGGGAAGGTGGGTTCAACTTGGCCACACCTAAATTATGGGTGAGAGGTGTTCCGGGTTGACATTCATCTCATCCGAATATGTGCACCTCGGGTCCCGAGAAGATAGCGTCAGGTGGCAATTGACTCCGGAGCATATCGCTTGGAGCAGACAGAGAATTTCATCAATTATGTCGTGAGCCCGTCATAATTGTTGAGTTGGTGAGTTCATGCACTATACCAAATTTGGCAAAGGGTGCCTAGACGGTAGAGGGTCCCCACTCCCGTCCCGTCTTGTCTTGCCTGTACTGGAAAACTCTAAGGTAGAAGCGTTACGGGACAGCACTTGTATGCGGGGAAGATCACAACTGTATGTTTGAACACTGGAGGAAGAACGGGATGCTGTCACCGTAAGGGAAAACATCACGGACCCAGGTAACAGAACACGAGCCCTCAGGCTAAACGGCTTCTCCTTTCTCCTCTTCCATCAGGGAAATATACCCCGATGGATATGTCCCGAGCTAAGCTAGAAGTGAACTCACATGTTTTTTTTATGCATGAGTGGTCGACGCACATTCTGATGAGAAGGATGACCTTCCGTTCTTCTCTGATGACAAGTCGAGGAGGGTATATGGGGAGAGTTCGTTGTTCAAGAACGAAGCAGGTGGGCCAAGGTCAGCTTTTTAGCACGTCTCCAACAACCCGTTTTTTTTTGTGGCCGTTCCAATCACCCATCGAAGCAACCTTCCAAATCGTTCCCAACTCATGACAGGATAGACAGACAGGGGTGTCTAATTCCTCTTTACTGGGTTATCTGGCGGTCATATCCATATTCCCCTTGTCCTCAGATAGAGCGATCGATTCGATGTCGCTAGCCTGGTGGACCTCATTCTTTCGAACTACTTGATCGTCGCCGACTCAACCCGTCAAATCATCCCGATCTACTGGCTTGGGCGATTCGAAATCGCACCGATTTCGACGAGTTGCACTTATTGTTAAGTCGCGGACCTTAGCCATGCACAAATGAAGGCAAGTCTGGTAGTTCTAGGCTGGGGGGGTAACTCGTCAAGTGGGGTGTTGGGGAAAATGACCAGGACTGCTAATCGGTGAGTGATATGCCATTAAGGAGTGCACTTTTACCCAGCCAAGGCCGCGAAGCCCTTGGTTTCACTGGGCGTAGGACAAGATGGTGGTAATGAACGTTAATTTGGGGTGTTCCCACCGCTGGTCGAATTAGGCTTGGGGGCTTTCACAACAAGGTTTCGCAAGAGAATACTTTGGGTCACTGAGATAGTTGAACGGTGAACAAATGGCTCGTGTCGACTTCTACCATCTTCACTTTATCAAGGAGGAGCTTGAGCTCCCTGAACTGTTCTACCTTGTGGGTTTTCTGGTGAAAAATTGGGAAGCGAACATTTAACTGTGGTTATGCTGCTCACCTGGTACGACACGACCCGCGCGGATGTACTAGCAACCGAAAAGAATAGGGTTTCTGTACGAATGGAATCTAAAACTCAACCCTGGGGCCCAGACTTGAACCTAACCCACCTTGATCATCGTGAACTAGCTTGAATGACTGTAAACCATAAGAGCTAGTAGCTCGTCGCCCGCTTTTGGGTTGCTTCTGTAGACAGTTGTTAGATGAGAGATTGCGGCGGGGAGAAAAAGGACGCACAGGTAGGACTTGAGATTTGACAATTTCAGTGATGCCCAGCCCGACGAAGCATACGATACGAGGGCGATACCGTGCAACCTTGCTCATGAGCACCGGAATGGCGGCCTGTTGTTCTGCCCGGGAGAGTTCATTTTCCTGTGGAAGAGGGCCGTGTAGGATAAGCAATGGAAGGCAGGAAAAGCTGCCCCACCTCAGCGGTAGGCCTCTCTACAATATTGGTCTGCATTCAAATCATCAGATTAACATATACGTTATCTTGTGACGAGAAGAACATCGGCCCTTACCAATCCGATGGAGAAGCGCTCTGGTAGCGTATGGTCTTCAGTCGGTCGAAGACGTTCCGTAGTCAAACCTAGAATCGCAGTTAATAACCGTTTGGAGGGGCGCTCGGGAGAATAACGCCGCACCCGACTCGTACAAACATAGCCAAAAATGGTTCGTTGGGCCCGCAAAATGATGGCCTATTTCAGCTGACTTCTGTCCTGGACTATTGGCGCCAATGATAAGTTACTGTGACGCAGAGAGGACGGGGGTAATAGTACTTGATCCCACAAAACATAACTGGACATAGTCAGCATTTGTTCAGTGGCTCGAAAAGGAGAACTACTTACTGTCGAGGTTATCAGCCAAGTGGTCTGGTAGCACATTTAGATGGCTATATCTTTCAGGGGAGGCGATACCTCGTTTGAGCTTCTTCGAGGGCAGAGAGTGTGTGTGAGAGATGGGTACTCCAACTTTGCGACCTTCCGATGGTTTCTTTCGACTCCCCTCTGCCAGTCTTGGTGTTCGTGCCTGGAGTGTTGAACCCGCGGCGTCACCCCTTTGACCTTCGTGAGTCCTTCCTTGAGAGGCAAAGGCTGCTAGCGTCTTCCGAAACTTCTCTAGAGCAGCGTCCTCAGAGCCCTCTGAGTCCTCTTCGTGTTTCATACAGTAGAATGGCCCGGTTGACCGTTGTGCGGTCAGGAAAGGGGGTTCAGGGTCACGTGCTAGCCCCAAATTTGTTGCTCAATCATGGAACAGCTGGAGAGACTCCCCAAGACGTTGGAACTTCGTCTGTATGATCAGCAAGGGTGATTTTCAGTTTGCAACATAAGTTGTAAGGTAGCTCAGGTTGGGTCTCGCAAGTTGTCGCACGTCAGAGATGGGCAATGATCTCACTGGCCAAGGGGTTCTGAGTTAGATATTGGAAGTACGTTACAGTCTTGTGTATCAAGGGGAGGCCGGAGGAATATTGAAGGTTGAGATACATTCATGGCCCGCCTTAATGTTAGTATGGTAATATGAGAATGGTATTTTATTTCAGGCTCCTGAACATACCCATGGCATGATGACGTTCACAGCACTCTGTTTATGGGTTGGATGAGCCTCGTTGCTATTGAAAAAACCACTAGCCAATAGTTTTTTGAGGCGGTCCACGCTTTATCTAATTTTGTAGCTGCACTCGACTGTGTTCTGTGCTTAACCTGGTGTCGCACAAACATCACCTGCCACCTGCTGTTGAAATTCGGTCCATGTTCATCAAGATGATTACAACACCTCTGCCACTATGGTCATGTGAAGGTCTTCTGGGGTTGTTCAACAACCTTATGGATTCTGGGTATGCAAAACAGAAGCTGATGCTGACCTTCATCTTCTGATGCTGGTACTCACATCGGCTTCGCTGTGCGAGAGGCTTGCCGATTCTAATCAAGTCGGTTTTAGCCATAAAGCCAGGCGATGCTAAGAAGTTGATTACAGTCTACAGCTGTCGGCCCTCTCCCACCACCCTCCCACCCAGAATGCACCTGCACCAATATCTTAAGCCTCTTGTGCTGATCATTTCCCTCTTTCCCCGTGTTGTCCTGGGAAGGCGTGGCGACAGCGGTATTAGCGTAATAGCTTCATTGCCAAGCTTGAGTCTTGACCCCTTCGATGCTGCGATCTTCGCTTTCTTTGTTGCATCCGCTATTTTCAGTGCATTCCAAACACTTTGGGCGGCCTACAACATTTACAGACGCACCAAAAAACATCCACCTTCTATCACATTGCCCGAGTTTAGTGTTGGGCCAATTTTTCCGACATTCCTCCTCATGTCGGCATTAATATTGACGATTTATCGAATTCTGCGTGCAGTATACTGGGGGCGTGAATTCAATCAAAATAACATAGAGGAACCAACATTCACCGAGGCTTATTTTGGCGCTTGGGATGCATTGGGGATCCTGCATAACGTTTTCCTTGTCGCAGGTCTCCTCGCCCTCATCTCGCATCTCGAGAAGATGCAGTCCAGCCTCTCTGAGGCGCCGCATGGTCTCAAGATGATAATGGATACTGTCTTCGTTATGGGTCTACTGGCCCTTGGGATGGGAGTTGTAGGAGTCCAAGTGACTATCGAGACGCACCGCGATTTTCTGCTGGGGCACAAGCTTGTCATCGCTTTTTACTCCTCCTCTTCATCGGTGTGCTTGATGTCACTGCCTCTTCCATCATATTGTACGGCCGTACGCGACGTAACCAGATCAATGACCACAAGGTTCGAACTTCTATATAGCCTCGGGTGTTCATAAACTGTGCTGACTTCCTTCATATGTATATAGATTTCACAGTACACTGCCTTCATCATTTCCCCTATCTACAGCATATACGCGCTCAATATTATTATAAACATCGCGGCGGTGGATCTCATCACTACTTTGACCCAGGCATCCCAATGGAATCTCTCTTCTGCGGTCATCGATTGTATCACCAAATTAATCATCTTGGGAGTATGCTTACAGTTCGGGATCCCAGCTACTCTCAGGATGTCTCAGCAGGTCCACGCTGATACATATCCCCCAAAGCCGTACCAGGCTTGAAGCTCGAAGGCCGAATGTGGACTGGATATACTTTATTTGTGCTGATGACTCTGCTCAGTCGACTAGTAGTAACAAACCGTGTACCATACCTCTTGCGGTAGAAAATGCCGTCCTTTATCCATGTCAAAAAGGCACTGATTGATCATTAAGTCCTTAAATGCGATGGTGACCGCGATAAATGTATACGCATACCCTTATTGTGCTAGCCTCTGAGTCACAGACAAATGCCGTCGCCTCCAACAGAGAGGGATTGGCTAAGATGTAAAGTTGAGCGCAGTGATTGATATATGTTATTAATTTTATTGATTCCGATTAGTGATTGACAATATTCATGAAGTATATGAGGGATATCAATAGCCATTTACAACCCAATTATCAGTTTCTCAATTCCCTCCAGCAGTGAAATAGCCGACATCAGCCCAGCCCCGCATTTTCTCGCTATATCGTATTGTAAATAAGAGCATCCTACATTATAGGCATTGCGCATTTTAGTTACCCAACCTTTAGTCGAGGCACGAAAGCGAAGACGTACCCAGCCCCTATCCAAGCCATTATCGCTGATAATGCGGTTGTCGCTAAGAACCCCTGATTGTTTATCATAGGAAGAATGGCCGCAATTGCGAATGATAACAGGAAGGATTGGAAGCCACTGTCCATATGTTGATATCAGGTCACTCAGTGTCGAACATTGAATATTGTTACTCACTTGTAGAAGGCCATAACTTCTGCACTGCGCTAGTGCATGATATCAACGGCATAGGCAGCGTATGGAGTCAAAACGAGATCGATCTAGTTAACAACAGTTAACAACGTCATCATGTTTGTTATCAAGTGGAAGCTCGGACATGGGACTTACGCCGAACCCATTCACGAAGAGTGAAACTAAGTTAAGGGTAAGCCCAACCGGTCCCTCAACATAATGCGTTATCAGGCCGCAAGCGAGAACAGATAGAGGGATGAATAGAAACCCGCTCAATAGGGTCCCTCTCAAACGATCCTCGGGATACCAGGTTCCGCCTCTTTTCTCCTTCCAATGCACGCCCATCCTATCTGAGATACGTCCGGCAACAGGTGCGCCAACTGTAGGTTGTGTTGACTGGGAACGTCGGAATAGATGATAAAGTAAAAGGACATACTCATATTACCCAGACCGGAGGGTAAGAAACAGGCTCCGACCAGGGCAGTGTTGTCGAGATTATAACGTTTGCCCTAGGAGTCCGTCAACAACACTCGGTTGAGTTTTTTTCGGGAAACACTTACAATAGTGTATGCAAGCGGAACCAGGAGTACTAAAGAATTGTTAGCATCTTGTGTAGGGAATAATTTAAGCCTTGGAGAATACCAAAATCGGTAAGGAGAATGAAAAAACCAGCGACTGACTCTACCCAGCTGAATAAGTTTCGTGCTCATTTCTGTACTATGTACGACATACCACGCTGAGCAAGTTAGGACTCCGGATCAAGTTGAGTGGGTGAAGGGGGTTTATAAACACGGGGAGCCAACGGCGTGGAGCCTGTCTCGCTTTTTGCATTTTGTCTATGCCCCGTGTGCCAGGCCAGCTCGTCTCGGGGAAGACTGGCGACATAACCGTAAATCCTACGAGTCCAAATATTCCAAGACAAAGTTGCATGACCCTCCAAGAAGCGTAGTGAGCGACGAAACCTGTGATCAAATTACTAGGACGAAGTATCGGTGACGAGATGGCCAGACCTCCGATCGGTGGCGCCAAAGCGGGACCCAGCAAATATGCCTTAAGGAAGAGGAGGGTCAGCCCCTACATTTCTGCATGATCCACGGGACTTACCGCAAGGTAGAAGCCCATAGCGGTACCTCTTTCTTCCATTCTGTATATATCTCCGATTACTCCTGCACCAACAGCAAGGCCAGGTGATGCACCGGCAGCCTGCCAGAATCTCCAGAACAAAAGCTGAGGCACGGTATGCGCAGACGCAACCCCGATGGAACCCATGATAGAAAGTGGAAGTGCGAAAAGATAGACCGGTCGACGACCGTCTGGAATAAAATAGTAACCATCGTGGACTTCTTATTTTGAACATAACCTCCTACAGAATGTTGAGTAGGCTGCGGCACACAAGGATCCGACCGACGCCGCAAACACCGAGAGACTGACTGTGAAGCTTAGTATGTTGATGTGGGTGAGTCTGTCTGCATCGCGCTGAATAGGAAGTGCTTGCCTGATGGTTTGACCCGTGGTGTTGAGATTTTTTGCGATCTTGAGGATTGATGGAGAGAAACTGCCAGACATGAAGACTGAAAGTTTCTTGAATTTTAGGATGCTCCGCGTTTGAGGTTGACATACATGGCATCAAACCGCACCATGATACGATTGCTACGATGAATTTTTTGTGGGCTGGGGAGAAGCGTTGATACACTGGTTCAAGCCCGTTGCTGGACGGAGCATCGGACAAGAGGGGGGTCTCCTCTGAGGCCATGGGGAGGAAGAAAACGATAGGGTGAGGACTTGTAGAAAGGTCAAGAACAGAGTCGCATTCTGATTAAGATGACTTTTTTAAGTTCGCGAGAACCCCCATGCACAGAATTTCAAAAAAGCCCCGAGGTCAGGCTGCTCCAATGGCGAACTACTAGAGAGGTCTTCTGGGCCCTGAATGCGTAAGAGATCTGGTAAACCTCTCACACAGTATTGGTTGTCCCGCCACAACAGGTTGTAAACCGACAGATGATAGAACCCCCAACGTGCAAAGCGGCGCACGGTGGTCCCTAATTAAGGTGGGGTTAGATGGGGCTTGGCAGAAGCAACAACCGGCTTGAGGTTCACTTCTCTGAAATACCTCGCTTTACTGAACATTTGCCAGCTACCAGAGACCTTCATGGTTGCGGGCAATCACAGACATCCCTACCAGTCAGCCAGTGGTAATTTTTTTTTTTTTAACGATGGGGATAAACGCGATGGACAATGTAGTGCGTTGTTCGGCTGCCCGTCTAGATTTAAGGGGAGTATTAACCAAGCTCATTGGCTGTTTGGCTATATGGGCGACAACATTCACAACATTTAATGCCCTTCCCAGAGTGCCTCGACATGGGTTCTCTATCATCTCGCAAGCCTTCACGGAGGGCACGCGACCACCAGTACAACAGTCCCGTCACTTCACTTTTCATCCCAGTATTCACTGTCCTCGTGCTTTCGCGAGCCGTCTGCCGAGTAAGCAAGCAAAATCACCTCTGCTGGGTAGGTCGAGTATGGAAAGGCATGGAAGTGGAGTGGCGACATTAGAATTAAGGGGAGTGTTAGACGGTGTGAGGGAGGAAACACGCCTACGCGCACAGCTCGTTGCGCGCTCCCTCCTCGCCATTATCCCATCAATCCCGACGTGACTCGACTCCCCAAGGCATTGTCGCTCCCGGTGGCACAATGCCCCCCTCCTTCCTTAGCGTAGTTCTCTCCTTTGTCTCCGTAGATACATACTCACTTTCCATCGCGACTTACTCTATGTTTCTGTAGCTAATTGTGTTGGACTCGCAGTATAAGTTTGGGTGCTCGACCGCCTCTCTAGTCAGCCCCCCCCTCCTCTCTCTTCATTCCTCTCTAAAGTTCACTGTCGTTACTCTCGTCCCCCTTAATTTTATTCCCGCTCTCTCTCTATCATTCGTTCGACGGACTTGAGCCCGGTAGCCGTTCCGCCGGTTGCACTCGCGTTTTACTATATTTGTTGCGAACGCCGAACTCGTTCTACAGCGGGGTTGGCAGGATGTCATCTAAGCTTTGCGAGACCAGCCTGGACGCAGTATACCGAACGAAGAAGCACATTGCGGATGGACTAGGAGTGTCAGAGTATCAAATTAGCGAAACTCTTACCAGCGAAGCCTTTAAATTGGCGAGCTTCGACCTTGAGCTGTCAAATCTCTACGTTCACTTATGATGGACCCATGCCGATATCGTTCGTCCTGCCAGTTGTCCCTCGAATATTCTCGGACCAATTCTACATCTATATAGGTTGCCTCTTATATGACCTTCATTGTTTCTCTGTGCTCATCGTATATGGAATGTTGAGGGCGGACTAAATGTTCTTGACATTATTTATCTTGACGATGCATCATATCTTGCCCTGGAGATTGCCATTACGTGTGCCGTACCAGTAGGACACTGGTTTGTGGCGGCGGCATATGTGCTTTGTCCTATTCCTGGTGTGTCTGATGAAATACAAAGCCGCATGGAGGGCAATTTGTGTAACATTCTCGGCGCGCTGCTGTCAGCCCACGCACGTGTCCAAGCCACGAGGTCGGCCATGTATCCAGAGACAAGACTCGAGGTGAGCATCTATTACGTTGAATATGGAGTTGTCCCGGGGGTACAAAGCGCCGAAGTGATCGTCCTTTCGACACTTATTCACCCTCCAAGCTGTTGGGCGGCTGTGTTTCATTCCCGTCGATGATGATCCAATTTCTCGAGAGCGGATTCTACACCATTCGAACCTTTTCGACGGAGCAAGTAGTGGGGAGGAATATAGTCGAGGGATTCTCCTTGAAGCCAAAAGGGATTTTCGGCCAGCCTCGTGGTGTCCCTACTAGCCCTCAAACAACGTTCTACCTACAACGCATCTCAAGAGATTGCTACTACATAAAGTGTGGTCCCGATAATGGCCGACTAATTGATCTGGGTGGAAAGGTTGTTGCTGCGTTGTCTGACAACTCCTTTGACCAACCGTGGGCGATTCGGAGTCAACTTCAACATGGGCGGGATGTCTTCACGTAAGTAGGCATTACAAAACATTTCGCGTGCGTGCAAAGGTTGATCTTAATTATTGTAGAATCGAGTCACCGAATGGGTATTGGGGCTGGGTGATGCCCTCGAATGAGCCTTTTTACACGCAGGCAAGTATTTGAGCACTCGAATGTCGGATGAACCTGGTGACTGATGCGTTGTGAGTAGGTCGTTATTCAATCCTTAGTCGCTAGTCCAACGGTTCCTCCGCTCTACATTCCAAATGAGCTCTGGATACTTGAGAGAGTAGATTGGTAGAAAAGCTAGCCAGACTGCCGTGTTCCTAGTAATATAATCAGTGGGAGTGATAGCCGTTTTCATATGTTGATCAACATAAACCACGTGACCCATTTCCACACATGCTAAGCGTGTTGAACGCACGGGTTTCACATCAAGTCAACGGTGTGTCTTCTAGCACAACATGCAATACCCATGCTAATACCGGGAAAACAGCCTCTTCACCAGACCTCAAGGGTCTTATTGCTGCCCCCATGTCGGCAGCACTCGCTACCCACCCGGATCTATCAACGCAGTCAAATGGCACTCACCCAGAAATCTCCCTAGGATCCCTCCCACTGGGTTTCGCAACACCTGGGCGGGCCTTAAGGGCTCCTTCAACGTCATCACGCACGACTGCCCAGTCCTCGGCACCCATAGCCACGCCCTCTCCACCCGGAGCCGGCGGTGCGTCTGTATTCTCAAGACGAAAGTCTGATGGCTTCGGATTTTCATCGAGGCTGAATACGCACAGCCGTGGTGATGACGGTGGCGACGGTGATGATGGAGGAGGGGATTACCTGGACACACCAGCTGTCGAGAAGAAGCGCTATGGTGAGGATGTTGAGACACCGGTCCGAGGAAAACGGGGTGTACGGGGAAGCGCATCTGGTACCAAGGGCGTCACTCTAACACTGCGAGATCAGGAAAAGGTACGTCGTCTCAGTTCTCTTACAGTTCACACATCGTATTACAACTCGTGGATCCTAGCACATAGACAATCTGAAGAAAGAAAACTTCAACATCAAACTCCGTGTCCACTTTCTTGAAGAACGACTCGCCCAGCTTGCACCGGATCAGATCGATGCAGCTCTTAAACAGAACATCAACCTCAAGATTGAGGTTCAGCAACGCAACATGGAGCTTAAGAAACTCCGTAAACTCGTACTCTCCCTCGAAAGCGCACTCGAACAACAACAACGAGGTGGGGGAGCTTCCAAAGACCGTGAACGCGAACTTGAAGAGAAGCTGGACGAGCGGGAGCACGAAATCCGTGAGTTGCGGAGACTTCGGGCAAGTCGGAGTGAGGCGGACGAGGCGTTGCAGGAGCTCGAGTTGCATAACGCCCGGCTGGAGGAGGAGCTTGAGAACGCAAGGGAGTTATTGCATGAGAACATGGACGAGATTGAGAGGTTGAAAGATTTGGTGGAGCGAAAGGGTGAAGAGACCCCAAGTGAGGGCTCAGGTGGGGAGGGTAGTCGCGCGAGGTTGGTAGACAGGATCGGTCAACTGGAGGATGAGAACGATGAGCTGCGCCGTCGGTTGGACGAACAGGCCGAGTTCGTTGCTCAGCGGGACGACGACAAAGAGGAGCTCATGGATGTCATTGATTCGCTGAAACTCGAGGTCGAGGATCTGCACAGGAAAAGGGAAGCAGAGTCGCTTGAGCGGAGTCAGAGTCGCGCATTGATCCTGGAGGAACGTGACCAGAGAGAGGCGGTTGAGGATGACCTCAACACCATGCGGGACAGGGTAGCCGCACTTTTAATTGAGTTGCAGCAGAAAGAGGATGACGTTGATCAGAAGAACAAAGAGATTGATGAACTCGTGGCGGAGCACAAGAGGATTGTCGAGGTGGTGGAAGATGAGTGGAGAGGAGAGGTTGACGAGACACGGATGCAGGTCGAGGAGCTCAAGGACGTAAGTTGCAGCTATTTTATTGATGATTTGGGCTCACACGAGGTAGGTCTTGGCTGAGCGAGAGACCGAGGTCAGGGAGCTGCGGATTAATATCTCCGAGATCGAAGCTCGCAACAACGACCTCCGCAACGATTTCGAAGCTGCGCTTAATGATCTGGAAGCGCAGGCTGAGGCAAAGGACGCTGAGATCGAGGGTATGCGGGCAACAATTGACAAGCTCGGCGAAGATATTTATTTGCTCGAGGATGAAAATGATAAAATCAAGGAGGAGGCTGAAAGATTACGGGAGGATGATGCCGCAGAGAGGGAGAGATTGGAGGCGTTGTCAGCGGCTCTCAAAGAAGTTAGTGTGATTGGTTTCCTGCAGTGCTCCGGGAACCTCATCTCCAATTTACAGAAATTAATTCAAGTCAGAGCCGAACTCCAGGAAACAACCGAGATCTACGACAACTGCCACCGGGAACTTGATGCTCATCGCGTACGGCAAGAAGAGCTCGCACGCCAGACAGACGAACTCGCAGACGAACTCGAAAGGCAACAGAAGGCACATGCACGTGCCTTAGAAGAGGTCAAACGGGAGCATGAGGACAATCTGCGGAGGGACAAACGTGCTCTAGATGGGAAAGAGTCCGCCCTTCAGAATGCACTCAATGACCTCACTCGCACCCAATCACTTCTCGCCCAGCGCGAAATCGATTTGCAAGCCGTGCAAGACACACTTCAAGTGCTCGAGGAGGAGTCCAAGCGACGCGGGGAGTCTGATACCACCACGCGGTTCTCCCTTCAGCTAGAAGTGGATCGGCTTAAACGCGACTTGGAGCGTGTCGAGGATGAATTGACGCGTGCAAGGAAGGAGATCGATGATAGAGAGAACAAGAACCGGGATAAGGACTCAGTGCTCGACAGGCTGCATGGGGAAAATCGGGATCTCGCATCTCAGCTTGCTTCTCAAACTCAGGCGAGGCTCAATATCGCGGAGAAGTTGGATGGTGCGCAGGCCAGTCTGAAAAAGTCGGAGGTCGAATTGGATGGCTATAAGAGCCGGGCGGCGGAACTAGAGCAGAGGTTATCGAAGGACCAGAGGTCGTTGCTAAACGCCGAGGCGCAGTATAGAGATCAGTTAACTGAGAGGAATACCCTCCTTTTGACGATTTATCAGTATATGGACAGAATTTTAGGAGTGGACAAGGTCCAGGTGAGTCCCATTCCTTCTCGTATAACCAGGTTTCTTTACATATTGAGCTGTGTATAGAAGAAAGGCAGTGCAGGCGAGACAAAGCCTTTTACCAACTTCAGCGTCTTTCACGATAACCTCATAACGCGCCTTAAGGCTCTTAGTCAGATTCAGCTTGACTTCGATAAGCGCTTGCAAGGAGATAGAAGGGAGGTATACCGAGAAGCTAACAGATGTCCGCAAGCAATTGGATTTCCGCTGGAAGCAAATCGACAAGTTCGAGGCCTAGTGTCAAGACTTATGCGGACACAAAGACCTCGTGGAGGCGTAAGTTTGCAGGCAAAGGAGGGTGAATTAGAGGCTCTCAAGGTACTCGATATCTCTTCCACAGTTCTTCTGACATTTACGCTCACTAAACTGTACTACACAGACAACTAATACAGAGTTGACCACCCAACTTGCATCTACGAAGCGGCCTAATGTGTACCGATTCATCAGGAAGTTCGATCCCTCACCACCCGCGCTTCGAAACGCAGAGAGGAGGCTAGGCCAACACGCAGAATCAGCTGGCTGCTACCGAAGAGAAAATCACAAGCGATAAATCAGAGGAGTGCGGTGGCAGATGGGAAGTGGGAAGCGAGAGTCAAGGAGTACGAGGCTAGGCTCAAGGCGGCGGAAGAGAGAGGTTAAGAGGGAGAGGCAAGGAAGTAAAGAACGAGTGTCTGAATTGGAAACCAATCTCAAGTGAGTGCGGCTCTTTTCGGTCCCGTTTGTGGCTTGGCATTAGGAGAGATTGAATGGGGTTTCTGACGAAGTCACTTGATCCTTACAGGAGTCTCCAGCGGCAGTTGGAGCTGGCACAGAAGCGGAATCACCAGCTCAATGACGTTATCGAGTCCAACAAAGCTGCGCCTTCGGCGAACACGAATTCGTGATGAACCATCGCTCTCGGTTGCAGGTTGACGGTCACCATTCAATGAATGGAAGATGATAGATGTAGCGTTTATGCTCTGTGTTTCTGTATTTTCGCTGGTTCATTTTCTTCTGCTTCACATCGCAATCTTATCTCACTCAGTGTGTAGTACCCATTTTCGCATTTCCTTTATGCTAAAGAACGAGGGCCGTATTGTATATTATTCTACCTACCTAATCCACTGTCCCTTTGAACCGGAACAGGAGTCCACATGACCGCAATTCGTCTGCGCAGGGTCTGACAGGACAATGGTTTGACATTGGAGCCGACCAAGTCGATGTCGGATACTCCCTGACCAGGTGAGACCGAATATTTGTTCTGATGGTTTCCGGAATTCGAAGTAGTCCTGAGCACCCAACATCCTTCCTCTTCCCGCACGAAGTTCCGACTTGCTGCTTGGCCACTGACCGCACAATGGAGTGAGCCGAAAAATTTCTCATCATAGCCACCACCAAAGGCCCGCCCGATACCGATATGAACACATATGGCAACAGATTAATGACTCATTCTTCTGCCAATTCATTGATCTCGAAATGATTGAGATTTGATGATCACATCCTTTCCCTGCTCAAATTTCTCAACCTATGATTGGTTGAAGTCCCGTTTCCACTTGCAAGAAGCCAAGGGAAATGAATAGGAATATGTCACGAACCGGGTCCCGAAAGCCGAACCTTACCAATGTAGGGCCCCGCTTTCTACGTTGGAGTTCTCCAATCTGCGGCTTATATTTCATGCTCCGGATGGAATGGGGGGCTCTAACTATCCCTTTGGCCCACTCCTCAGCGCTCCCGTTCATTCTAGTCTTTCTCCACTCCGGATCATCTGCAAAGTCACCACACGAGCCCTAGTCAAAGGTTAGATCACGGGCTCCAGGTCTCAGGTTTCCCTGCAGGACACCAAAGTTTTCTTGTCTTTTGTACTCTTTGCAGCTGAGGGATGGACAATGCTGCAGACGAGAGGTCCCCCTTGTTGGAGAACAATGCGGGCAAGGCAGTCCTCTTGTATTCGAGGTTCTCGCCTGCCAAGAAAAGGTTCATTGTGGGGATTGTGTCGTGGGGAGGATTGGTTCCTTGTGAGCTCATGGCCTTTTCTCCCTCTTACCCTTACCCTTGTCTCTTCTGATATCTCTTGCACTGTAGTCTTTACCTCTGGGACCTTTTATACCGTCGATACCACAGATAGCGAAGGAGCTGAATACGACGGGAGAAGGCTGTAAGGTGAGTGTCCTCAGTCGCTTGTAGATCCGAGTGTCCAAGGTACGATTTACGATGTCCGTTGTAGTATTGCCGTTAGTATCTATATTCTAGTCCGCAGCTTTTGGATCCCTCATAGGGTCTGCATATGCAACATTTTGTGCGTGCATCTTAGGAGGTCCGAGCCACCGACTGCCACTGATCACGTTTATTACCAGACGGCCGACGATCGGCGTACCTGTTCTCGCTACCGGTAATGGTTCTGGGGTCCTATTGGGGTAGCAAAAGCACAAACCGTGCAACAATTGCTCATATTCCGCTTTATCCAAGCTATAGGGGCGTCACCAGGAACCTCGGTTGGCTTCGGTGTCATCGGCGACATATATCGACTAGAAGAGCGAGGGAGAGCGATGGGCAGCTTCTATGGCTGTATGTGGACCTAAAGCCTTCAATAACTTCCGACTGGTCTCATTAATGATGCTCCAAGGCAACACTTGTTGGTCTTGCCCTGGCGCCTATGATTGGCGGTAAAACGCGGTTAGACTCCTATCGCGACGTCCTTCGTACTAAAAGTGACTCGTTCCAGGCTTCTTTGCACATCACTTCTCATGGAGGATCCTACATCTTTCCTTGGCTATATTTGCTCTGGCTGCGTTCGTGTGCATATTATTTTACTTTCCCGAAACCAGCCATCCCGGCTCCCGTGGCATCGACAAATTCTACCAGGAGGGTGGTGTGCACCCGCGTTGGAGGCCTATCATTCTGAACCCGTTCGCACAACTGGATATGCTGAGGAGCCCTTCAATTTTGGCGGTGGTGAGTATATCATGACGGTTTTTCCGATGATCCGTGAGTGACCCTGACCACGACTTTTACATCAGGCACTGGGTAGCTTTTTGACACTTCAGTGTGATTTTGGTGGGTCCCATCTGATCCTGGACTTATGAGCATTGAGGGTACTGACGTCTCTCTCTCTTGTTCTTAAGTTCTACTTGTGCCGCTCGCGTATACTATCGTGAGTATCTCTCATACCTGATATTGATCTGTTGCTTACAAGTGATCCAAGGGCAAACGTTATGGAATTGTCAACGAGACATTGATTGGTGCATGCTTTTTACCATGCGGCTATCGGAAACGCAAGTGAGGAACTGTCGTTCTTCCAGACTGACATTGGCTCACGTGTGGGGTCATCTTAATGCATTGTAGTTGGCGCACCTCTGTCAGGGTGGATATCGGATCTTGTGATCATTCGGTGGAGAAGGAAGCGAGGCGGTCCTTTGGTACCCCGAGGACCGACTCCGGGCGACACTTTTCGGGATTTTTCTCCCTGTGGCCATCATACTCTCCGCGTTAATCACCAAGTATATTCCTGGTACGGTGGGCTTGGTGTTGAATCTGGTTTGTCTCTTCTTCACAGGAGTTGCGGTATGTTTACCTATGGATATTAGTCTCCAATCATCAGCTGACGCTCTACTTAAGGTTGACCTTGTCCTGACACCATGCGGTGCCTATGTGGTGGATATCCTACAATCCAGGAGTGCGGAGAGCGCCGCCGTCATCAAGTGAGTTTCAAATTTGTTCAATGCTTGTTTTTAATGGGTTTCTAGTGCGTTCCGGTATCTTGCCTTGTCGCTATCGACTGCCTCCATTCTGCCGATGGTTAATACCTTGGGCCATTTGACGACAAATACGATATCTGCGGCTTTGGCTTGCCTTGGATTCTTGTAAGTCCCTTAGTTCTGTTTTGGAAGCTCGATGATCGTTTGGAGGTCTGATGGATGTAATAGGATTCTGTGGATAACTATACTGTTTGGCGATTCCATGCGGGCTTGGGTGAATATTGGATATACGACATGAGGTGCTGCGTTTATATGACGATTTTTCAAGTACTAGAAAGTATGTACATACGTGTTGTACATAGATCACAGACTGCTTTGGCCTCAGGCTCATTCCTGGACCACATGTCATGATGACAAAGGGCTGAAGTCGTACAGTCAGTCACTAGTGCACTGACTCAGAGGGCATGAACAAAGGTTATGCAGTCCGTTGTGATAGCTGATCCCAATGGCGCGCACTCCGAAGTGCGCGGCTTCCATTTGACCCGATAGGTGGTACCAACACCAAGGCAAGTGTTCCTCGCTACTAGGCATGCTACGTAAGGTCGGTTTCTCGCAAGTGTATTCGAGAAAGAGAGTTGAAACACCTCCCTCGTGTTCGTGAAAGGGAATTATAATAGACTAGATGTTGCCAGGTTTATTGTCCCGCTCTCGGGTGGGCAGTGTGGCAGGGTGGTCCTGGCGGTGTAACGACCGAACTCGCAGACATGTTTGGGCTTGAAGGGATATCATGACACGGACAGTTGTCGGGTCTCGAAAGGTCCTGTGTCCATCATAGTCAGGTATGTATGTAGGAGTGAAATAGAATATTGATGAATTTCATGGTTTTCTCCGCCGCCCCTCGCGATTGTTTAGAATGAAAGAGAGAACTTCTCCATGGAATCCGATGCTGAGATAAACAGATGATTGTTTTCCTCGACATCTGGGATCAGATCCTCCTCCCTCACATTTACCACTGAACGAATATTCCTGATGAGTTGATGGACAACGTCTGCATCACAGTTCGGAACATTGCAGGCAATTGTGTCACCGAACTTTGTGTAATGCATAAATGCACTGAAGGAAGCGAAAGATAAAGAACGTTCCAGTAGAAAATTATCCCATGTAAATTCACGCTAGCCACTATATATATATATATATATATAATAATTTCCACGTGTGGGGCAATCTCGTGCTTCCTACAGTTGGGAAAAATAGTTGCTCCTGGTGCGAGAAGTGCCGAAGGGTACTGATAGACCCCAAATTCATCGTCCTGGCTTGCCGCTGCCCGGATAACACTGGAAGTCGTATGCTTGGTTGCAACGACTGATTTGCACTTGGGCCCCCTGCGCCCGAATTCGGGCTCGGCAATGGGGTCGGCGCCCCCCCACATTATTTCTGATTCCTCTATATCACCCCTACTGAGCTTCCGAACATACAATTGGTTTTTTCCCTCCATTTTTTTTTTCGAATGCCTGAACTTGCGTAGGAAGACCAAGGTCCAAGGAATACAGGTCCCTCTTTCCTGTAAAGATCTTATCTCCATTCCGTCCTTCCTTCCCACGCCGACGAAATTACCCCGCCCAACCGCCATTTTACGCAACCCCCGGATTATCCCATAATTTCAGTCAAGATACGGCAGCGACATCGCGGAATCGCTTTTTCACCGCATCTATTCAGAGACGACCAACCATGATTGGCCACTCCAGCTCCAAACAGCAGACGGGATTCGATAGCCAGAAACCGCAAGTTTTTTCCACCAGGCCCTTGGAATATTATATCATGGCCGTAATCTTCCCGAGTATATAAGTCCAGCCCGCACCGCGGCCATCCGTGCAGCCCCGAGGACAGCCTCTATCGACATGGTCCTCATTTACAGTCTTACCCTATTTTCACTCCTGTTTCCGTTTGGGTCGTGTGTGGTGTATGAACACCTCGACGCTCTGAAGCGAGATCAGTTTGATTTTGTGATTGTGGGAGGTGCGTCTGGGGAGCCTAATAATGATGGTATTCATCATTGCATGTTAATCAGGAGGAACGGCCGGAGCGGTGCTTGCGAGTCGATTGTCTGAGATAGCATCGTTCGAGGTATTGGTGGTGGAAGCTGGCCCTAGGTATATTGGCTCGTAGCTGCACGCCCGGACTTGCTGATGACCGTCATTTGCTGCTAGCAATCGCGATGTGCTCAATTCCCAAGTCCCGTTCTTCTGGGCTAGGCTCCAAAATTCTCCGTACGACTGGAATTTCACTACGACGCCCCAAGCGGGATTGAATGGAAGATCACTCGCGTACGCTCGGGGACATATTCTCGGGGGAAGTAGCTCCATCAGTAAGTCTGCGATTTAGCTACCCACCCCTCCTTGTAGTTGGTGTATCTAACGTGTATGCAACTTTCACAGATGCGATGTTCTATACCCGTGGAACTGCTGATGACTTACAACCGATGGGCCACTGTCACAGGAGATCCAGGGTGGTCATGGGATGCCATGTTGCCATATTTCAAAAAGGTATATATTGTGCTGACTTTTGTCGAGGGGCAGCAGAGTAACAACGTCATTGATAGCATGAGAGGTGGACCCAACCTGCTGAACCTCGAGATACCAAAGGGCAGTTTAATCCATCCGTTCATGGATTCAATGGAAAAACCCTGGTGAGCTTGCCTGGACATCTCCAGGCAGTTGACACACGGGCTATTAGTGCTGCGAAGGAGCTCGGTGGTGACTTCCGGTTTAATCTTGATATGAACTCAGGAAACCCACTAGGGACCGGTACGTAGCCCGTCACTTCACTCGTGAGCATTAAATGATTTAGAGATAAGCAATAAGTTTGGTTCCAAGGAACAATTGGTAATGGGGAGAGGAGTAGTGCTGCGACATCTTATCTGAGTGAGGATGTTTTGAAGAGATCAAATTTGCACGTTTTGTTAAACACCCGCGCAACCCGCGTGACGCCACTGGAAACACCAAACTCGAAATTAACGTTTGGAAAGGTTGAAATTTTTGGAGATGGTGAGTCATCTCGTTTTTCAGATCGGCCGCCCACCTCATTTATTGCGACACAGGCCATTCCCACACAGTCCAAGGGACCAAGGAGATCTTGCTCTCGGCAGGTGCTGTGGCCTCTCCACACATCCTTCTTCACTCAGGGATAGGAGATGAGAAAGATTTGAAGCCGATTGGGATCGAACCTATTCTGAACCTCCCGAGCGTTGGGAAGAACCTGACGGATCACCCGCTCTTCGGCATCAGATTCAGGGCCAATACCACTGATACAGTGGACAAGTACGTTACCACGTATCCCTCCGTGTATATACTCATATATGCCTCGTTATCCCAGCATCTCGAAAAACGCCACCCTTTTTGCAGAGTTGTTTGATGAATGGAGACGGGAGAGGAAGGGGCCAATGACCAACAGTGTCGCGAACAACATCATGTGGCTTCGGCTTCCTGATAGCTCTCCACTTTTGAAGCCTCGGGCCGATCCGAGTGCAGGGCGCCACACTCCCCAATGGGAGCTCGCGGTATCTGTAATTATCAAGCCCCATTCTGCAGTGCATCGGGGACTTAAGAACTCATTAGAATGGAGGATCCCAGGAAGAATCACTCGTCGGTACTGGAATTGCGGTTGTCAGTCCAGCCTCTCGTGAGTATCCCATCACCAGACTTCCAGAAGGGATGAATTAATTGAACTCTCTTTGCAACCCTCCTCTCCACTAGGGGGTACCCTTACAATTAACTCGACCAACCCGTTTGACGCACCGGCGATTGACCCAGCGCTACTTACTGCAGAGACTGACAGACTCTTTGCCAGGGAGGCAATTCGGAGTTCGAGGCGCTTCTTCTCAGCCAAGGCTTGGGCAGGTTATGTGTTGGATGAGGTATCAGAAACAATTGGTCTCACTACAGATGAGGAACTCGACGCATTCGTCGCGCGGGTAGCCACCAGTGCCTGGCACCCCGTGGGAACAGCCGCGATGTCGCCGAGAGGGGCACAATATGGGGTCGTGGACCCCGACTTGAAATTGAAGAATGCGGTGGGTCTGAGGGTTGTAGATGCTTCAGTTATGGTAAGCCCTCTCTGCGTCGCTTTTTTGGGGCTTCATGATGTTAACGATGACTTGAAGCCATATGTTATTGCTGGCCATACACAAACTCCCGTCTATGTCATTGCAGAACGGGCCGCAGATATGATTAAACGAGATTGGTTGGGAGGATCATCTTAAATGTCGACACCCTTCTGAACGATATAATGGCGGCTTCCTCGAAGTCGGGCCTTCGTCTCCACTGCGTATACGCATGTTCGCATCGGAAATCCTAGAATTCCTGTTGTCAGCCGCGTTTCTTCTCTTCAAATCGAATTGTTCCTGCCACTGACTGGGATATGATGCATAACGGCGAATTCCCTGCCGGACATATGGTCGCTTCAAAGAATTCGGTCACTGGCAGCAGGATGTGAGCTGCAGCTCATGGTTGCCAGCCAGCCAGCCCTTCAATGTCACGCGTTCCATGGTGAGAATAGGAACCCTACACACCCCTTGCAACGAGAAGTATGAACCGAGAAGTTGAATAAAACTAGAACCAAGTTTAGTCCTGAGTAAAGCGGCGTTAATTCGACCATATGGGAAAACCTCTCTCCCTTTAACAGTGGTGGTAGAGCGAACCAGAGGGAGTTCTCGATGACATGCTATGGGAATGCATAAGCCGATAACCCAAAGCCGAGAAAGAATTTGGACCTATGTTCAAAGCCAAACCTGTTCCATGATAGTGGGCCAGTGGAGACCACCTGTTTGCGGGGCCATGGCCGAAGCCGGTGATGCCGTACCGAGAATGCAAGGTGAGGGGGCTCAAGCCGACCAAAGATGCCGCCTACACTTGTCCTTCGCAGGATCTTTCGATGTGTCTAAGTCATCAACAAAGAAAAAAATACGCATAACATCACCAAAGGCTACTTTATCAGAAGTTAGGTAACTTCTAGTTTCGAGACTATAAATATGTCGGCGTTAGTGAACTCCTGGTGTACTTGTTAAGGAAAGTCATTCTCAAGGGCAGTGACTGCAGCCGAGGCTTCTAGTACCTTAATGCACG
Organism: Lepiota brunneoincarnata; assembly: GCA_023014365.1. NCBI lineage: Eukaryota > Fungi > Basidiomycota > Agaricomycetes > Agaricales > Agaricaceae > Lepiota > Lepiota brunneoincarnata. Next base: position 1,264,976 of record JAEBUN010000008.1, read on the forward strand.
CAGTTGTTGGTATTGTTTCTCAAGCCGTTATGTATGTGGTGATTCTTCCCTGAACTTCCATGCTGAACCTGAAGCTACATCACTTCGTCGTGGTTGAAAGAATAGCACCCTGCCGGGCACCACTGGCATCTCCCCCACAGATTCGCTGTCAGGCACATATTCCGCCGATAGGCTGTTTCTCGGCATGCACAGTAAGCTCTCAGATTTAATTATGGATGCGATGGCAATTTGCGTATATAACTGAATAATGGCTGCTAACTCTGACTAGGGCTCCAGACTCAGTCCAGGTACACCTTGATCCTAAGCAAATGTTCCTACGATGCGCTATATACACCTTGCTCTTGTTACTTCCACGAGCGGTGGTAGCCTCTGTACAATTTCAACGCCCCGATGACCTTCCTGCAACGGACTACGACTTTATTATCGTCGGAGGGGGCACTGCCGGTGCTGCCGTCGCAACTCGGCTGGGTGAAAACCAGAACTTTAGTGTTTTAGTCATCGAGGCTGGACCATCGTGAGTATACAGTATTATTCGTGCCCACACTTCTTCAATGACCTATGCAAAACAGACCCGAGGGTATATTCGAGACTCAGGTTCCTGGCTTATCCCACGAGCTCTCCCATACCTTCGTAGACTGGAACTATACTCTTGTCCCCCAACCAGGGATCAACGGCCAGAGTTCTACCTATGGAAGGGCTAAAATGCTTGGTGGCTGTTCCTCGCATAGTACGTATCTTTATTTTCGTACCTTCTTACTGTTTTATCGTAACAATCCACAGACGATATGTGGTATACCCGAGGTTCAAAGGATGATTATGACCGTTGGGCCGCTGTGACAGGAGACACCAATCTGACTTGGGACAAAATGATGACGTACATTCTCAAGGTTCAGTTTCTGCATCCAACTCCTCTTTAGCGTGCAGGCTCATTATAGGGAATGCAGGCGGAGAATTTGACGCAAGCCAATGATAATCTGAATGAACAAGGTCACCTTGATCCCGCTGTCCATGGTCAAGGCGGACAAATAGCAGTATCGGCATCATACCTGGTTCACCCCTTCAACGATCTGATTTTTAACGCAACGGACGAGATGACGGATGAATTTCCGTTCAAGTTGGACATGAATGATGGGCGACCTATCGGGATCGGTGAGTCTATTAACTGATACCAGCATCAGGGATTGATTGTGCACCAAATACGCCAGGATGGGGGCAGGCCACAATCGGGAATGGAGTGAGAAGCAGCGCAGTGACGGGATATCTTGCTCCAACTGGACAAAATATCCATGTTCTGCTCAATACCCTCGTCACTCGTGTCATGCCCACGGGCGGCAACAATACCAATGACTTCAGGACAGTGGAATTCGCAGCAAATGCAACAGGTAAGGCATTAAAGAGGTGGGACTATACAGAGTTATTGACAGTATCAAGATGCCAGAAAACAGCTTACTGCGAAGAGAGAAGTCATTCTGTCAGGCGGGGTCATCAACACACCACAGATTCTCCTCAACTCTGGCATTGGAAATAGGACGGAGCTAGAATCCCTGGGAATTCAGACGCTGGTAGATAACCCTAGTGTCGGCAAGAACTTTAGCGACCAACCTGCGGTGGGCGTTAGTTTTGTGACCAGCCTTCCTGTGTCCGAGTACGCTCCCATTCACTTGGCCCAGCAGTCCAACAGCTATCCTAATTGTTACAATAGTTTTAACGAGACAACCGCGCTGGCGGAGTGGAACGAATCCCACACCGGTCCTCTTTCCCGTTCAGGGCACCTGAGCCCAGTTGGATGGGTGCGTCTCCAAAATGATACAGAAATATTCCAGAACAGCACGAGGGACCCGTCTGCTGGAGAGAACACGCCACATATCGAGCTTTTATTTTCTGCCGTCAGCGCACGGGGTAACACGATCCCGATAGGCAGACCTCCCACTCTCATAGCCAACTTGAGCTCTGGTAAGAATCAACCAAATACCTCTACCGCTGAGGACTGAGCGGTGTCAGATGCACCAGACCCCGATCCTAACGTCCACCTTCAAATATTTGTCGTGAACCTAAACCCCGTCTCTCGTGAGTCTGATGGCGAGCTCATTTAATCTTTAAAGTAGCTAATACCAGCTTTTGCAAGGCGGCTCGGTCTCTTTAAACTCGTCAGACCCGTTCTTGCCTCCAAATCTTGATCCTCAGCTTCTCGGGGACCCCATTGACATTGCTGTGCTCCGCGAAGGCATTCGCAGCGCTCGGAGGCTCTTCTCTGCCTCTGCATGGAACAACACAGTCTTTGACACAGCATCCCCTCCTGCAAACGCAACGACTGACTCTCAGCTCGACGAATTCCTCAGAGAGGGCACGATCCCTTGGTTACATGGGGTCGGATCTGCGGGGATGTCACCCAAAGGAGCTGAGTGGGGCGTCGTAGATCCTGACTTTACTGTGAAGGGAACGAAGGGACTGAGGATTGTGGATGCATCTGTTATTGTGAGCGTTCAAGATTTCCCCAGGATGATCCCCTTTTTGTGGACTGATGCGTTTTGTGTTTGCTCTTTGTAGCCATATGTGACTGCAGGTCATACTCAAGCACCAGTGTACGCCATAGCAGAACGAGCGGCTGATGTGATTAAGATGACGTGGAAATAAGGATATCATACATGGCATTGACTCTCTAACTATGTCTCTTCGTGTAACTGTAGCTTGTTTTTCCGGTATTTCCTATCCTGCTGTGGCAGGCGCGGGGCACTCGGTTCGACTCTTGTTTTGCCGTTGCAGTGTATTCCCAACGCAGACAACTCGCCCGCCGATCAAACAAGCTGGCCGGCTGGGTTGGTAGGGAAGGAAGCTAGCATTCGAAAGGCGTCCATCCGCTTGGGACGTCAAAATATTCGATAGTCGGTTAATGAGGTGGAGGAAACGTTGGCGAGCTGGCTTGACGGCAGTGGCCCAGGTGAGGATAAAAGTGCTGCAGTCGGGGTCCCGTGGTGTTTTGAGAGGGGGAGGCTCCAGCAGACCCTGTGCGATCGCCACCTCTGAGGGCATTACCCCCCATGAGACCACCACCATCTCCCCAGGCTCGGACAAGGAGCCCTATCAGGAGCGAGTTGTGGTGATGTGGCCGAGACTGGTGAAGTGGTGTGAATGAGTTTTATCATAAGAGGATTAACCATGGATTTCCAAGCAAATCAACATGTCGGGCAGTAAATGAGTGGTTCATGCGAGAGGCCGGCGTCCGAGCAGCGCACTAAATCAACCCACCCGGTTCCAGTGTTGTGCAAGTTCATGAATATTCATTGAATCCTTCATGAAGGCATGAATTTGATGCGGCGCCGTAATCACGTCACGTTGCTCCCGAGACTAGTAGCAAACACAAACAAACTGATTATAGCAGTGAGCATCAACTTATTGTGCTCTCCACAACGCCATGGCGGAGCCACAGACCCCTCCGCGCAGTGGCTCACTGCCGAACCCCGATACTCTCGTTCTTCCTAAGCATACATCCAGCGGGGCTTACCGCGAGGGAGATCTGGATCAGAAACGATTTGGGTAGTTCCATTCCGGAGGTCGCGGTCGATTTCTTCCTGGAATCTGTAGCTCCAAAGGTTGACGATATCGATTTGGTGCGGATTAAGCAGCAGCAGCTTGATAGAGGGCATGTGGATCACGACCGATGGTCCGCTTTCTCAGAGGATCCTGCGCGCTCCAAGTTACACGAGCCCGAGGCTTTCCAACCTCTCGGAGGGGTCTTCAAGAGCATTATTTCCCGTAGTGGTCTCGGTTCATCGCCATATCTCCAGTATTACGAGAATCCTTACCACTCCCCGCTCTCCTCTCATGAGGACAAGACGCGTCCTGACGGTTACTTTGCTCGTCAGCCGACCTGTTCCTCCGACTCCAACGTGGCGAATGGGCACCAGTGGATCGATATTGCTGTCTCGGGAGAGTACAACAAGAAAACAAGTGATGCTGGTATCAATGATGTGAGTGTAAATTCACAAGCCTGTATAAACTTTGGTTGAGGCATCCATGTTACAAAGAATGTGCGCAAGGTTGTATGGGATATGCATCACATCATGCGCAATGATCCTTGCCGCAGGTTTACCTTCGGGTTCACTATAGAAGACACCCAAATGAGGCTGTGGTTTGCGAGCCGCTCGACGGTTCTTGTCACCAAGCCGTTCAATTTCATGCAGGTGAGTGCAATACCACATACGACTCAGCTTTGAGTTAACCAAGTTCATAGGATCGCGATCAGCTCATTCGTTTCGTTCTATCCGTCACCTACTCGACACCGGAAAGCGTGGGATGGGACCCTACTATGCGCCGAATATACGTTGGTACCCAAGCGCGTTACGATATCACGGTTCACGCACTTGAGTCTGGTCGAACTGTTCCAATTGTGTACCGCACGGAGGGGATCTTGTCCGACTTCGCTGCTAATGCTCTGCGCAGCCGGGGTACACGGGTTTTCAAGGCTCGCATGCTTGATCATGATACTAATGAGGTAGAAGGGGACCCGGTTGCCCTCAAGGATGCCTGGGTTGATCATGATCGTGGTCGTGAAGGAGAGATCCGCCGAAGATTCGAAGACGAGGCAGCTGAGGAAGATAAACCACTCATTCGACAATACTTCATGACCGTGCTCCATCACGGAGATGTTCTCATCGATAACCAAATGGATCACACACGGGATCTCATTTTGCGTCATGCTGATGTTCCGTCTGATTACCGTTTCACACTTCAGATGACGACGAGCCGATCCGAACCTTCCACAAGTGTCGAATCCATCCCCATGGTGGACACACCAGGGCGAGCGTGGGCATGTCATGCAAGCCACTATCATCATAGTGCCAAGTTCCACTATCGCATCGTGTACCAAGAAGGTTGCGGAGTCACTCTACACTGTGAAAAGTCTCGCCACGGTCCTCCAGAGCTTGATGGATGGGACGAAAGGTGCGCCCCCTTTGTCAATTAAATGATGGCTGCTGACGCGATTTTAATCGGCCACATCAGCACTCGAGCTGTTACACAAAAATGGATGGGTGCATCGCGATGTCAGCTGTGGCAATCTTCTTGTATTCAACGGTGGTGGTAAGCTGAGCGACCTGGAATACATGAAGAAGATGGGTCAAGAGAGCTCCCATGATATTCGCACGGTTGCCATGATCATTGAGATTTCACGATGAGCTCTCATATACATTTTTACAGGGCACACTCGACTTCATGTCAGTCGAAGTTGAGTTGGAAAGGTATATCTTCGAGCCTGATGTACCAATCGCGATAGACGTCTCGGATGACCCTGAAGCTGCGCCCTGGAAGCCGGTTTTTCGTTATAACCCCCTGCATGATGTCGAATCCCTGTGGTGGATAGCTTTGTGGATCGTCTTCAATCACCGAGATGACCAAGATGAAGTTGCGCACTCTGTGGAGAAACAGGCTAGATATGCACGAATGTTCTTCCCAGGCTATCTTCGTGGTGGACGCGTCGAGGTACTATATTTGTCGCAAATCCTTCACAATGCTGTAAGATGTCTACCGACATCTTTCCGGGGAATGGGGCTGCGATTGGAAAGGATCAGGCGTGGCCTCGTGGAACGATATAAAAAGGCTGAGGCCGACACAGAGATCAATCCATCCGCTTTCCAGAATATCCACACGCTATTCTTCAGCGAGTTCGAGCAGGCAAGAGACAAGTCTGGCCAGGTCCAACTGTGTCCGCTCGCTGACACCTCAACTTCCAAACGTCCCCGGAGCATTAGTGTGTCTTCAGGACAGGGTATAGAGTCAAGTAGAGCGGCCCCCCCTACTCCCGCCTCCAAGCCCAAAAAATCAAAATTATCTGGAATGTAAAACCTGATTTCGCTCGCTCTGGTGACAGCTACCAAAACGCTCGTGTCTCTCCTGTACTATATTGTCCGAATGACTTGCAGTGTGACATCGGATACAGCTTGTTCTTGTGTCGTTATGTTTTAGACTCAATAAAAAATTGGCCTGCATTTTGATTGGATTGGAAGCAAAAACTACTTGGGATGTGCGTCACGTGAAGCTAGTAACATCACAGGATGTAAGAGCCCTGAATATATAGCAACTCTTTCATGCTCGCTCATACAAATACAGTAGAGACCACTCATTTAATATGTTATTGGTGAGTTTGCAGCCATATGTTCAAGTAGCTGTTGAACTGAGTAGAGTCAATAGTATCAGTGACACACTGATCACTAGTCACTAGCTCGAGTTGATCAACAATCACCGATGTATTCACACGTTGTTAATAATAGTGTGATTTGATAAGCCCACTGATTTGGTCAAGTGTAAAGGTTCTTTGTATGTGGCTCCCCTTTGCATAATAGGATTTGGCTAGTCTAAGGTCCCATCCTGTCAAAATGGACACAAGGCGTGAAACTCGGTGTCCACTAATTGACATCCCCAAGGGATGGGTATACATAACAAGTAATTACTTATATATCACAATTCGTCACTAACTATTAAGTGATCTGTCACTTTATTTAACAGTAGCCCTGGGGGCCTTTAAATGTATTGATTGGCTACAGAGCGCTTGTGACTTTGAACAGTACTGAGGAGGCGACCCAATGTAGTTCAGACTGAGGTTTATAGTATCCCAGACAACAACCTGATGAAATATTCAGGTGCCCCGTAGTCAAACTAGATGGACTTTAGTATGGTGAGTTTTCGACTTGGGCTGTCTCTGCTGGAAACTGAGTGCCCAAGGTTGTCTAAAAATAAACCCTCGCACCCGGCACCCACTCACGGATTTTTCGCAGATAGTCCTACTCCTCAGCATGCGTAGTAAGCACGGCAGCCCAATTAAACTATGGACAATGTGTGTGTATAAAACCAGTGATTAGGAGGACCTCGCTTAGGTGCATCCGATCCTGAACCAATGTTACTCCTAAGCGCCTTATACACGTTGCTCTTGTTATCTGCAAAGGTTACGCTAGGTGCCTTGCACTTTTAGCACCCGGATGACTTGCCCGCAGTGAATTACAACTTCATTATTGTCGTAAATATAGCTTGATTTTCCGATATTTCCTACCCTGCTGTAGCAGGCACAGGATACTGGGTTCGACTCTTACTTTACCTTTGCAGTGTATCCCCAGGCAGACAACCCGCCAGCAGATCAAACGGGCAGGCTGATTGGGGTGCGTCCAACAGCCTGGGACGTCAATATCCGATAGTTGGTTAATGGGGTGGAGGAAACGTTGGTAAGCTCGCCTGACGGCGGGTGCCCACTGCCCAGATGAGGTGAGTACGCTGCCGCAGAGGCCCCATGTTTTGGAGGAGGGTCCAGCCAACCCCGTGCGATTGACACCTCTAAGAACATTACCCACCTTCCTAGACTCGGGCACCTAAGAGCGAGCTGTGTCGATGTGACCGAGACCAGTGCAGTAATAGCAGAAATTGTGAATGTGATTGATCATACGAGGGTTAATCACAGATCTTCCAAGCAAGTCAGCGTGTCGGGCGACAAATAAGTGTTTCATCATTGAATCGTGATAATGCGACTGCATTGACACATTGTCTTGGACTGTTGAGGGCTGTCAGTTACCGGTTGGACCATTTGACGAGTGCGCTGGTAATGTGGGTTGGGCACTTGCATATGTGAACAGAACTTCTGACTGTATAACCTCGTGCCTAGGCGTATCGTGCCCTTGAGGCCTAACCGCACATGTATGTATAGTGTACTGCTCACTGTCAAAGGAGTCACATGTTAGCTACGTGTTTTCAATAGCTGGATTTCAAATTCGGTAGCCCTGTTGTGCTCTATCGACAACACCCATGCCGAACCCACAGACCCCTCCACACAGCGGCTCACTGCTGACCCCCGATATGCTCGTTGTTCCTAAGCATACATCCAGTGGGGCTTATAGCAAAGGAGATCTGGAGGAGAGACGCATCGCTCTCATGAACGACTTGGGTCACTCTATTCCGGAGGTCCCTGTGGATTTCTTCTTGGAAAATGTCGCTCCAAACGTTGACGATATCGATTTGGTGCGGATTAGGCAGGAGCTTCTTGAGAAAAAGCATGTGCAGCACGACCGGTGGACCGCTTTTTCGGAGGATCCTACAAGCTCCAAGTTACATGAGCCTGAGGCTTTCCAACCTCTCGGAGAGGTCTTCAGGAGCATTATTGCCTGTAGTGGACTCGATCCATCGCCATACCTCCAGTACCACGGGCATCCTCACCGACCCCCACTCTCCTCTCGTGAGGACAAGACGCGTCCTGACGGTTACTTTGCTCGTCAGCCGACCTGTTCCTCCGACTCCAACGTGGCGAATGGGCACCAGTGGATCGATATTGCTGTCTCGGGAGAGTACAACAAGAAAACAAGTGATGCTGGTATCAATGATGTGAGTGTAAATTCACAGGCCTGTATAAACTTTGGTTGAGGCATCCATGTTACAAAGAATGTGCGCAAGGTTGTATGGGATATGCATCACATCATGCGCAATGATCCTTGCCGCAGGTTTACCTTCGGGTTCACTATAGAAGACACCCAAATGAGGCTGTGGTTTGCGAGCCGCTCGACGGTTCTTGTCACCAAGCCGTTCAATTTCATGCAGGTGAGTACAATACCACATACGACTTAGCTCCGGTTTAACCAAGTTCATAGAATCGCGATCAGCTCATTCGTTTCGTTCTATCCGTCACCTACTCGACGCCGGAAAGCGTGGGATGGGACCCTACTATGTGCCGAATATACGTTGGTACCCAAGCGCATTACGATATCACGGTTCACGCACTTGAGGCTGGTCGAACTGTTCCGATCGTGTACCGCACGGAGGGGATCCTGTCTGACTTGGCTGCTAATGCTCTGCGCGGCCGGGGTACACGGGTTTTCAAGGCTCGCTGTGCTTAATTGTGATACTAACGAGGTAGAAGGGGATCCGGTTGCCCTCAAGGATGCCTGGGTTGATCATAATCGTGGTCGTGAAGGAGAGATCCGCCGAAGATTCGAAGACGAGGCAGCTGAGGAAGATAAACCACTCATTCGACAATACTTCATGACCGTGCTCCATCACGGAGATGTTCTCATCGATAACCAAATTGATCACACACGGGACCTCATTTTTCGTCATGCTGATGTTCCGTCCTGATTACTGTTTCACACTTCAGATGACGACGAGCCGATCCGAGCCTTCCACGAGTGTCGAATCCATCCCCATGGTGGACACACCAGGGCGAGCGTGGGACATGTCATGCAAGTCACTATCATCATAGTGCCAAGTTCCACTATCGCATCGTGTACCAAGAAGTTGCGGAGTCACTCTACACTGTGAAAAGTCTCGCCACGGTCCTTCAGAGCTTGATGGATGGGACGAAAGGTGCACCCCCCTTTGCCAATTAAATGATGGCTGCTGACGTGATTTTTTTATTGGCTTTATCAGCACTTGAGCTGTTGTCTAAATATGGATGGGTGCATCGCGATGTCAGCTGTGGCAATCTTCTTGTATTCAATGGTGGTGGTAAGCTGAGCGACCTGGAATACATGAAGAAGATGAATCAAGAGGGATCCCATGAAACTCGCACGGTGTGCCATGATCATTGCGCATTTTGCAATGAGCTCATACATTTTTACAGGGCACACTCGACTTCATGTCAGTTGAAGTTGAGTCGGAAAACTACCTCTTCTTGTCTAGAGTACCGATCGCCATCCTGCGTAATCCTGCAACTGCGCCTCGAGTGCCAGTTTTTCGTTATAATCCCCTGCATGATCTCGAATCACTGTGGTGGGTGGCTTTGTGGATGATCTTCAATCACCGAGATGACCAAGACGAAGTTGCGCACTCTGTGGAGAAACAGATCAGATATACACGAATGTTTTTCCCAGGGGTTATTCTATACGGTTGGCGGAGTATGGCACTACAAGGGTCACGCACACTTTATGATGCTTTGGGCTATCTCCCGACATCTCTCCAAGTTGCTGGGCTGGGACTGGAAGTAATCAGGCGTGGCCTCGTGGACTGCTATAAAGGAGGCTGAGGCCGACACAGAAATCAATCAAGCCGCTTTCCAGAATATTCACACCTTATTCTTCAGCGAGTTCGAGCAGGCAAGAGATCAGTCTGGCCAGGGTCCAACTATGTCCGCTTGCTGGTACCTCAACTTCCAAACGCCCCCGAAGCTCTACTGTGTCGTCAGAACAGGGCATAGAGTCGAGTAGAGCGGCCTTCCCCTACTCCCGCCTCCAAACCCAAAAAATCAAAATTGTCTGGAATGTAATACCTGATCTCGCACTGACTCTGGTGACAGCAACTAGAACACTTGTCTCTCCTGTTCTATATGGTGGACATGTCACTATGTTTTAGACTCAATAAACATTTAGGCCTCTTGATTGGACTGAAAGCAAAGAGCGTCACATCACAACGGAAGTGTCGAGCTACATGGGATGTCTCTCACGTGACTCCCTAATATTACATGACGCTTTATGCTGCATACTCCCTTCGACAAATATAGTAGGCCACTCGTTTAATATGCTATGAGTAAATCTGCAGCCATGTGTTCAAGTAGGCCTACGGGCCTTCAAATGTATTCACCAAGCTTCAGTCGAACTCCCGGCCTCTCGTTACCCAGAGAATGACAGACTACCACGAAGATATCTTATTTCGGCGCTTTGAGCAATAGTGCAAATTAAATCCTTGTTACTGACACTATGGAATGGCCGTAGATGTGCGAGATTGGCTGGGAAGGATTGCCTTGGGCGCGATCCGCGCAACAACCTTCCTTGTCTCAATCACATACATATATCCATGCAACGTGTACTGGCAGTGTCCCTTTTTCCGGCGCCAGATACCATGAGTCCCGTCAGGGAGCCACCATTGAATGTGTCAGTTGCAGCTGACCGATACCTTTCCTGACCAGCGGATGTTTAGCCGTACTGGGTCGTGGTCAGGAGATGGGAATATGAACCCGACATAAAGCCCCATATCGGGGAGGTCGGGTACATCATGGGAGCCCGGGGTGTTCGCAATTGCCGCAGGGGTGGGTACGTCCTACTGAATGGAGCTCAACAGATAATTTCTGGAAGATCCGGTGCTTCACAGGTGAAGACACCTGCAGGCGCTGGATTTATAAGATTGGCGTTGTACCCTGTCGCAACCATATTACTGGTGCTGTCGTTTGGGTAGGTCCGGGACTAGCGTAACACAGAACCTGAGTTTCTCCAGCAGATCTATATAGAAAAGCACCTTCGGAGCGAAAGGATTACACAGCACAATGTGTGTGGACACCATAGCTTGATGTCAGACATGACCGCGAGCGAGCTACATTTGTACGAGGGGCCCAATTGCCTCAACAGTTCGTTGGTTGGCCTTTCTCTGATGAGGAACGATCAGGAATAGCCTCAGGCTGGGTATATATAGCATTGTTCTCATATCAATGGAAGAATGGTGTGAGTAAAATCGCTAATATTTGATAGGGAGCTCGTGACTTTGATCAGTACTGAGGAGGCGAGCCTATGTAGTTGAGGCTGAGGTTCATAGTATCCCGGACAACAACCTGATGCAATATTCGGGTGTCTCGTAGTCAAATTAAGGCAGACTTTAGTATGGTGAGTTTTCGACTTGGGCTGTTTCTGCTGGAAACTGAGCGCCTAAGGTTGTCTAAAAATAAACCCTCGCACCTGGCACCCACTCACGGATTTTTCGCACATCGTCAGCTGATAGCCCTACTCCTCAGCATGCGTAGTAAGCACAGCGGCCCAATTAAACTATGGACAATGTGTGTATAAAACCGGTGATTAGGAGGACCTCGTTTAGGTGCGTCCGATCCTGAACCCATGTTACTCCTAATCGCCTTATACACGTCGCTCTTGTTATCTGCAAAAGTTGCGCTAGGTGCCTTGCACTTTCAGCACCCGGATGACTTGCCCGCAGTGAATTACGACTTCATTATTGTCGGAGGGGGCAATGGAGGGGCTGTGGTAGCGGGTAGACTGGGTGAAAATCACAACTATAAAGTCCTGGTCATCGAGGCTGGACCATCGTAAGCTCATTCCTTTGATCCCAGTTTGTCGTTCGAGAGGGTGATGGAACAAACACGAATAGCAACGAAGAAATATTTGAGACCCACCCTCCAGGTCTAGCTCGAAGAACCGTGCAGGACTCGGGTGGACTGGAATTATACGATCATCCCACAACCGGGGATCAATGGTCTGACCACCACCTATGGAAGAGCCCGAATGCTTGGTGGCTGCTCTTCACACAGTAGGTGTCCTGGATGAGTGAATACCCCTCTTCCTTGCGTTCTCATATGTTCACAGATACAAACGTGTATACGCGGGGATCGAGAGACGACTACAACCGCTGGGCAGCAGTTGTGCAAGATGAGAGCTTATCTTGGAATCGGATGCTGCCTTATATTCTCAAGGTCCGAGTCCCACAATTTACACATTCGACAGTATCCGGGTCTCACGTCAAGGATTATATATAGTCAGAAAGGTTGGCAGAAACCGCCGGACACCAAGATGTACGAGGACACTTTGATCCCTCCGTTCACGGAAAAACGGGGAGAGTAGCAGTCTCAGAACCGTACTTCGTTAGCCCGTTCAACGATTTGTTGTTCCGAGCGACGAAAGAGTTGAGTGATGAATTTCCGTTCGTGCTGGATATGAATAATGGACGGCCTATTGGCGTCGGTGAGTTTATTTGCAATGCCACGCTAAGATAGACATCAGAACCTGATTGCGTCCGGTCTGTGCAGGTTGGGGCCAGGCCACCATCGACAACGGAGTAAGGAGTAGCTCGGCGACGGGCTATCTTGAGTCCTCCGCTGGATCGAACATCCACATATTGCTGAACACCCTCGTCACTCGAATCATGCCTTTGAACAGCAACAAGGCTGATTTCAGAAGAGTTGAATTTGCGGCAGGCCCCGACAGTGAGCCGCTTAGAAAAAATTGGCTGCGCAGAGCTGATAACAGTGTTATAGGTCCCAGGAAACAACTGACCGCAAAGAAAGAAGTTATTCTGTCGGGCGGAATCATCAACACACCACAAGTCCTCCTCAATTCTGGTATTGGCAGCAGGGAGCAACTGGAACCACTCGGAATAGAGATGCTGGTAGAAAATCCCAGTGTCGGCAAGAATTTCAGCGACCAAGTAGCAGTCATCCTCAACTTCCCCACCAGCATTCCTCCCACAGAGTACGTCTTCCCATCATTACTTCGTTGATTTACATGAACAATGCTCATTGTGAATGTAGTTTCAATATGACGACAGCGCTAGCAGAGTGGAATAGATCACACACCGGTCCTCTTGCTCGTCCACCGCGGGTGGGCCCGATTGGATGGGTACGCCTTCCCGACGATGCAGGAACCCTTCCAGGACTGGTGGTCAGGATCCGACCGCCGGGACGAATTCACCACATATCGAGCTTTTCTTCGAGCTCATCAGTAACCAGAGTCCAGTAATAATCGGCAGGCCCCCCACTGCCAATGACTCTACTCCCCGACCCTGGTAAGAGCTAAGCGAGTGTTGAATCCCCAGGACTAAGTGGTAGCAGATGACTCACCAGTGAAGATTCAGCTGTTTGCTGTCAATCTACACCCTGTCTCCCGTAAGCGCATTGGTCCTCCCACTTATATATCAAACCGCTAAACAAACGGCTCTTCCAAGGCGGTTCGGTGACCATCAACTCGTCGGACCCATTTTCGCATCCAATGATTGACCCGAACCTGTTCGACGAGCCTATCGACCTCGCAATTCTCCGTGAAGGCATCCGCAGGGCCCGCAGGCTCTTCTCAGCTCCCGCATGGAACAACAAAGTCTTCGAAACGATCGACCCTCCTGCGAACGCGACGACTGATTCCGAACTTGAGGCTTACTTGCGAGACAGCGCAGTGCCTTATTTACATGGTGTCGGGTCGGCGGGGATGTCGCCCCAAGGAGCCAAGTGGGGGGTCGTCGATCCTGATTTTAGGGTGAAAGGAACGAAGGGTTTGAGGATTGTTGATGCGTCTGTTTTGGTGAGCGCTTGAATCCATTGTCAGCACTGTTTCCGCGTGAGCTGATTGCTTGCATTTGTCATGATGTAGCCGTATACGCCGAGTGGACACACTCAGGCCCCTGTGTATGCCATAGCAGAACTGGCATCTGACGTGATTAAGCGAGCATGGGAGTGAATAAATCAATATGTAACAAATCCCCGAGATAATATATTCCAACTTGATTAGTGACGTGATGTATCTCCGAGATACCCTTCTCTCCCACCCTGTGTAGAGGGCCTGTAATTCCCTTAGCCGATCGAATTCAAGGGTGTTAAGAGGGTGATGTGGTGATCATGGGAAGGAGTGGTTGAATGAGAGGTGTTTTAAAGATGCACGACGAGTGGCCTGCACTGTCAGCTGATGGTCTTCTCCTCGGCTTATACGTAGACACGAAATCGTCATTATGTACTGCAACAAATGAATTGCGTATATAATGGCCGCGCAGCGGGCCAGTCCGGAAGGCTTTGACGCTAACCCAACGTTCCCGCAAAATGCTATCTATGCCTTATTCTTGTTAGTTCCACGAGTCGTGATAGCTGCTATACATTTCCAGCACCCCGATGACCTTCCTGCGGTGGACTACGACTTCATCGTCATCGGAGGAGGCACTGCTGGGGCGGTCGTTGTAACTCGACTAGGCGAGAACCACAGCTTCAGTGTTCTAGTCATCGAGACTGGGCCATCTTGACCCCTCTGTCCATGGCCGAAATGGAAAAATAGCAGTCACAGCATCAACTTGGTTCACCCTTTCAACGATTTGATTTTTGAAGCAACGAATGAAATGAGTGATGAATTTCCGTTTAAGCTGGATATAAATGATGGGCGACCCATCGGCATTGGTGGGTCCACTAGTAACACCGCGTACTGACAGAGGCACCCGAATATTGATTTAAGCACCAGAATGGGGGCAGGCCACGATTGGCGATGGAGTGAGGAGCAGTGCAGCAACGGGATTACGACCGGAAGGAATGTTCATGTCTTACTGAACACCCTCGTCACTCGTGTCATGCCTGCAAGCAACAACAAGCCCAATGACTTCAGAAAGGTAGAATTTGCAGCAAATGCAACAGGTAAAGATATTGAAGAATGAGTGCGCCGAGTTTTGTTGACAGTTTTGCAAAGGTGCTAGGAGACATCTGACTGCAAAGAAAGAAGTCATTCTTTCTGGCGGGGTCATCAACACACCTCAAGTTCTCCTCAACTCTGGCATTGGGAGCAAGGTGGAGCTAGAACCTCTGGGAATCAAAACGCTGGTAGATAACCCCAGTGTCGGCAAGAACTTTAGTGACCAGCCTGCGGTGATCATTACCTTTGCGACAAGCCTTCCTGTAACAGAGTATGCTGCCCGGCACAGTGATCCCGCAGTCACACTAACTATGAAAATAGTGTTAACGAGACACTCGCCCTGGCAGAGTGGAACAAATCCCACACTGGTCCTCTCTCCCGAGAAGTGGGGCTGAGCCTAGTTGTATGGGTGCGCCTCCCTAATGATTCAGAACCATTCCAAGGTGGTGCGAGAGACCCGTCAGCTGGACAGAATGCGCCACATATCGAAATGTTCTTCGAGATAATCAGTGCACAGAATATCCCGCCGCCGGTCCCGCAAGGCAGGCCTCCCACTCTTGCGGCTAGTGTGAACCCCGGTGAGACTCGTCCAAACGTTCTGCCACTGAATGCTATGCGCTGAGCGGTAGCGGTTACACCAGATTCAGATGTGAAGGTTCAACTATTTGTTGTGGACCTAAACCCTACCTCTCGTGAGTCCAATAGTGCAGCTCGTTTCATATTTAATCTAGCTAATACCAGCAATTACAAGGCGGCTCAATTTCTTTAACCTCATCAAACCCGTTCTCGCCTCCGAACATCGACCCGCAGTATCTCGGTGAGCCCCTCGATATTGCTATTCTCCGCGAAGGAATTCGCAGCGCCCACAGGCTCTTCTCTGCCTCTACATGGAACAATACAGTCTTCAACACAGTTGCTCCTCCTGCAAATGCAACAACTGATTCCGAACTCGACGCATTCCTCAGAGGGAATGTGATCCCTTTCTTGCATGGGGTCGGGTCTGCGGGGATGTCGCTCAAAGGAGCCAAGTGGGGCGTCGTCGATCCTGACTTTAGTGTGAAGGGAACGAAGGGACTAAGAGTTGCGGATGCATCCGTCATTGTAAGCGTTTGGAGTTTCCCAACCCAAGGTTTGTGGGGCTGATGTATTTTTTTGGCTTGCTCTTGGCAGCCATATGTGACCGCCGGGCATACTCAAGCACCTGTGTACGCGATAGCAAAACGAGCTTCTGATGTGATTAGGAGATCGTGGGAGTAAAAGGGCTCTCCTCTGTTCATAAGTGGCTGGAATGAACGTCCCGATCATGTTTCCGCGTCCAACCGTAATTTGTTTTGAGGAACTAACTCTAAGACGGCAAGACGAGAGACAGAGCACTAGTAGGAAACTCACTGAGTGAAATGCATCTAGATGGCAGCACAAAGTTGTATTCTTTACAATAAAACCCTAATGTGTTCCAAGCTGATTACCAATGTGCGTGTTCCTGAACAAATGCCCTTCTTTCCCCAATTTGTGTGAACGAGTCATGTTGACCAATGGCTTCGTGCCCGTGATCGGAGTGAGCGTAGGAAACTTTTGCTCAATTTCTGCTCTTCCTATTAGTGTTGCAAAAGCCACCTTCTGTGAGGGGGGAGGCGGACTTGTATTTTTGTTAGCCGAAACGAAGTCTAGGGTGTTAAGAGGGTGATATGGGAGGGCGGGGCTCTTGGGAAGGAGCGGTGGAGTAAAAAAGTCTATTGGAGATGCACGACCGTGGACACTATCAAACACTTCTTGTTCTTCTTAGACGTGATAAGAATTCGAGTGCCTATAGATATAGTTTGACATGAGTAAAATCTCAAGCCCCGCTTGCTCAAGCGGTCATTCCGAAGTTCACAAAGGCTTGTAGTACCTCATGCATGACTTAACTTCGATGCTGTAAGCTGCACCAGTTGACTCCGTTGAAAGGTGTTCCAAACTTAACACTCCCCTGCGGCACAACCCAAGGACTCCCTGAACAGTATCAGCTGATAGCCCACTCTTCGTCATATACTGTAAGTACCGAGTTGTAATCATCATATTGTGTCAAGGGGACGGGATATTGCGTATATAACGGCCGCTAAGCGAACCCACCCTGACATTTACCTCCCCCCCCAATGTTCCCGCGAAACGCTATATACACTCTACTGTTGTTAATTCCACAAGCGGTGGAAGCCGCCATACATGTTCAGCACCCTGATGACCTTCCTGCTGGAGTGGACTACGACTTTATCATCATCGGAGGGGGCACTGCTGGGTCCGTTGTCGCTACTCGCCTAGGCGAGAACCACAACTTGAATATTCTAGTCATCGAAGCCGGACCGTCGTATGTACAACATATAATATCACTTATGCCACACGCACTCTACCCAACGCGAAAACAGAAACGAGGATATATTCAAGACTCAAGTTCCCGGCTTGTCCCACGAGCTCGCTAATACCATCGTAGATTGGAATTATACCCTTGTCCCACAGGCAGGGATTAATAACCAGAGCTCTACCTATGGAAGAGCTAAAATGCTTGGTGGTTGTTCCTCGCATAGTTGCGTAGCTATTTTTCAAACAGTTTCCCCCCTTTCTCACTGTGTGGTTTTATTTTTGTTTAGATGATATGGTGTACACACGAGGGTCAAGAGATGATTATGACCGATGGGCGACTCTCACAGGAGACAATAACTTGTCTTGGGATGAAATGTTACCCCACATTCTCAGGGTCCGGTTTTTTGTGATTGATACGCGTTTATTGCTCACGGTTTTGCAGACAGAAAAATTGACGAAAAACAACGAGCATCTGGATGAACAAGGTCATTTGGATCCTTCCATTCACGGCCGAAATGGAAAAATCGAAGTCTCAGCATCGTACTTGGTTCACCCTTTCAATGATCTGATTTTTGAAGCAACGGATGAATTGAGTGATGAATTTCCTTTCAAGTTGGATATCAATGACGGGCGACCTATTGGAATTGGTGAGCGACCCTGGCTGGGCACAAGCACTGGGAATATTGATCAAGTGCATTCAGGATGGGGACAGGCCACGACTGGCGATGGAGTGAGGAGTAGCGCAGCGACGGGATATCTCGCTCCAACCGGAAACAATATCCATGTCTTACTCAATACCCTCGTCACTCGCGTGATGCCTGCAGCCGGCAACACGCCCAATGACTTCAGAAAGGTAGAATTTGCAGCAAGTGCAACAGGTAAAATATATTGAATCATAAGTGCGCCCGAGTTCTTGTTGACAGTTTTCCAAAAAGGTGCTAGGAGACATCTGACTGCGAAGAAAGAAGTCATTTTGTCTGGCGGAGTCATCAACACACCACAAGTTCTCCTCAATTCTGGAATTGGCAGCAGGGCGGAGCTAGAACCTCTGGGAATCCGGACACTGGTGAATAACCCCAGTGTCGGCAAGAATTTTAGTGACCAGCCTTCAGTGGTCATTACCTTTGCGACCAGTCTTCCTGTAACCGAGTACGCTCTCTCTCTCTCCACCCCTGGGAACCATCCCCTTCCCGCAGTCAATACTAATTAATGAAACATAGTTTCAATGAGACAGTCGCGCTGGCACAGTGGAACAGATCCCATACCGGTCCTCTCTCTCGAACAGCGGGGTTGAACCCAGTTGGATGGGTGCGCCTCGCAAGTGATGCAGAACCATTCCGGGATGGTGCGAGAGACCCGTCGGCTGGGCAGAATACACCCCATGTCGAGTTTTTCTTTGAGATCATCAGCGCACAGAATCTCACGGTCCCGATTGGCAGGCCTCCTACTCTTGCAGCTAGATTGGACTCTGGTGAGAGTTATATGATCGGACTATTTTACTACTACTGAAAGTTGAGCGCTGGACAATGACAGGTCCACCAGATTCAGATGTGAAGGTTCAAATGTTTGTTGTGAACCTCAACCCTGCCGCTCGTGAGTCCCAACGATGTGTGCTCATTCAACACCGGAAAAGAGCTAATATACCCGGTGTTACAAGGCGGCTCCATTTCTTTAACCTCGTCCGATCCGTTCTCGTCTCCGAACATTGATCCGCAGCTTCTCGGCCAGCCTATCGACATTGCTATTCTCCGCGAAGGTATCCGCAGCGCCCGCAGGCTCTTCTCTGCCCCTGCATGGAACAACAAAGTCTTCGATACAGTTGCTCCTCCTGCAAATGCGACGACTGACTCCCAACTGGATGCATTCCTCAGAGGGAGCGTGATCCCATTCTTGCATGGGGTCGGGTCTGCGGGGATGTCGCCTAAAGGAGCCAAGTGGGGTGTCGTTGATCCTGACTTTAGTGTGAAGGGAACAAAGGGGCTAAGAGTTGTGGATGCATCTGTCATTGTAAGAGAAGTTGCCAAGATTATTTCGCTTTTCTGTAGGCTGATGCAATTTTTTTTTTTGCGTTGTGCCTTGCAAGCCATACGTGACTGCTGGACATACTCAAGCGCCTGTGTACGCCATAGCCGAACGGGCGTCAGATGTGATCAAGAGATCTTTGGACTAAAAGGGTTTACCATGTGCTCCCGGACACTTGACAAAATCGCCACCGCTCACAAGCGGACATCTAGTACGTCTATATATATAAATGTACACACAAGTCAATCCGAGGTTAATGGAGGGCTTGTAACATCTTACCCATGGCTTAACGATGATGCTGTCTCTGTGATGTGGAACATTGAGTGACAGCTGTCCCATCGGGTGTTTGATTCCCTAGAGCTGACATGGTATGAAAGCATTAAGCGCAAGGTAATCCCCATCCCGCCCCCCCTTTATGTTATGGTAGGGACAGAAATCGGCCTAGTGGCCCGGGCCTCATTTCGGGTGAATCAATCACAGGGTGTGATAGGACGCCACTCCACAACATGAGCACTCCGGTTTGACGTGTCACACCGCACCATCAACAGCACCAGGGGGAGGGGGCGTGTCATTACAGTAACCATGTCGAAACATCGTTGACGACGGGGTTGTACCCCCTGGGCTCTATAACCCCGCCGGGAGATATTCCGAGCTTGATCGCCTCTTTACATAGTACCAAGTGTCAGCTGATAACCATCATCCCCGCACATACGGTAAACGTTCGTTGGTGTTGCAATGACAGACTGTGTATATAACAGTTGCTAACCAAACCAATCTGGACGAACGAACACCTTCAACCACCCGATGTTCTTGCAACACGCTGCACACGCCCTCCTCCTCTTGTTAATTCCGCGAGTGGCGATAGCTGCTGTGTACTTTCCAGCGCCCCGATGACCTTCCTGTTGCACCGGACTATGACTTTATCGTCATCGGAGGAGGCAATGCCGGGGCTGTCGTTGCAACCCGTCTAGGCGAGAACACCAACTTGAAAGTTCTAGTCATCGAAGCCGGACCATCGTACGTATATATATTATTATTCAAACCCCACCCCCGCCCTCATTATTCAAACCCCAACGCGAATAGAAACGACGATGTATTCAAGACCAAAGTCCCTGGCTTGTCCCTCGAGCTCGCTAATACCAACGTGGATTGGAATTTTACTATTGTCCCACAATCAGGCGTTAGTGGTCAGAGTCCCGCCTATGGAAGAGCTAAAATGCTCGGTGGCTGCTCCTCCCATAGTACGTGTATAACCCTCATTTTATTTTCCCGCTCCCCCGCTACAACAAACGATTATCAATAGATAATATGGTGTATACCCGAGGGTCAAGAGACGATTATGATCGCTGGGCCTGCTGTCACAGGAGACAATAATTTATCTTGGGATAAAATGATGCCTTACATTCTCAAGGTTCGGACTGTGACTTTCCGAGAACTAACCAGTACAGCAGAGCTCATTTGGGGAATTTACTTTTTGCAGACAGAGAAATTGACGAAAAACTAACGAGAATCTGGACGAACGAGGTCACTTGAACCCTTCCATTCATGGCCGAGATGGAAAAATAGCAGTCTCGGCATCATACTTGGTTCACCCTTTCAACGATCGGGTTTTCAAAGCAACAGATCAACTGAAGGATGAGTTTCCATTCAAGTTGGATATGAATGATGGACGACCTATTGGCATTGGTGAGTCTTTATACTACTATAGCTGACATGAGTAAAACTAGAATTTTTTCTTATAATACACCAGGATGGGTGCAGGCGACGATTGGTGATGGAGTGAGGAGTAGTTCAGCAACAGGATACCTTGCTCCGGCCGGAAGGAATGTCCATGTCTTATTAAACACTCTCGTCACTCGCGTCATGCCTGTAAGCCCCAACCAGCCTAACGACTTCAGAAAGGTAGAATTCGCAGCAAGTGCAGCAGGTAAGGGCATCATCGACGAAGCGAGAGAGAGTCTTTTAACGGGTTTTTTTTTTTTTCAAAAGGTGCTAGGAAACTTCTGACTGCAAAGAAAGAAGTCATTCTGTCCGGCGGGGTTATCAACACACCTCAAGTTCTCCTCAACTCTGGCATTGGGAGCAAGGCGGAACTAGAACCTCTGGGAATCAAAACGCTGGTAGATAACCCCAGTGTCGGCAAGAACTTTAGTGACCAAGCTGCGGTAATCATTGCCCATGAGACCAACCTTCCTTTAACCGAGTGCGCTCTCTTCACCCGCCCACCCAAGTCATGCTAAATTATACGGATATATAGGGTCGATGAGGCAGCTGCGCTTGCACAGTGGAACAGATCCCATACCGGTCCTCTTTCCCGACCAATAGGCTTAAGCCCAGTTGGATGGGTACGCCTCCCTAGTAATGCAGCACCATTCCAGGGTGGTGCGAAAGATCCATCAGCTGGACGGAACTCGGCACATATCGAGTTATTCTTTTCGGCCATCGTCTCAGAGAATTCCACAGGATCCAGGAGCGAACCTGCTTGGTACAGTTGTTGTAAACTTGAACCCTGCCTCCCGTGAGTCCCGCCGATATATTCGATATTTTGGAAATAAGCTAAGTTGTTTAACAAAAAGGCGGCTCGATCTCTTTAAAGTCGTCAGACCCGTTCGCGGCTCCAAACATTGACCCCCGGCTTCTCGATGCACCTATCGACTATTGCTATTCTCCGAGAATGCCATCCGCAGTACCCGCAGGACTCTTCTCTGCCCCTGCATGGAACGGCACAGTCTTTAATACAGTCGTCCCTCCCGCAGATGCGACGACGGACTCCCAACTCGATGCTTTCCTCAGAGGGAGTGTCATTCCCTTTCTTGCATGGGGTCGGCTCTGCCTTGATGTCGCCCAAAGGAGCCAAGTGGGGTGTCGTTGATCCTGATTTTAGGGTGAAGGGAACGAAGGGGCTAAGGGTTGTGGATGCATCTGTCATTGTAAGTCGTTTGGGAAGTTGATTATTCGCTTCGTGTGGGGGCTAATGCAATTTCCGCTTGTTCGCTTTGCAAGCCATACGTGACTGCCGGACATACTCAAGCGCCTGTGTACGCTATAGCTGAACGGGCTTCTGATGTGATTAAGAGATCGTGGGCGTGAGTAGCTTATGTAGGTGACTGGCGAGGGAGGGGGCTTGATTTTTAGTGTAACTACAATTTTTAATTCCAACCTTCTCTGAATGCTTGCGGGCAACTTGGGAGTAACGTCATCACGGCGTGCTCGGCAAAGGTGGTAGGCTTGCCTAGCGTTCGCTGGTAATCTTGCCCTATGGATAAGTCGGAAACCGTGCCTTGCCTTGATCAATACCAATGCGTTATAATGAATGAAACGCCTCGTCTCTTCCATGGGGTTAATTTTTTTTTTTGCCCGGAAGCTGTGATTCAGGGTTCGTGTCAAGAGTGGCAGCAGCAGTAGCCCCGATGCTCCGTTATAAGAGTTTTGAATGATGGGTGCCTAGCACTTTGAGCTCCGTTGCGAACAGCGTTTTTCCCCCCTACGGATGAGAGACGGAGTGCCAGTAGCCAAACTCATCGGGTGATGTGTTCTCTCGACGGCAGCGTTAGAGCTCTCTGTCTTCCTTCTGATGGGAGGATAATTGCCATGCCTCGGCCCTCCGCATGTTGGCAGCGGGGCGCATTATCGTGAGGGCTAGCTAGACATCAACATCCCCACCAACAAAGACGGGTGGAGGGTTATTCATCGATGGCTGTGGGATTTCCTAGTGGGTGTGCGCGGCGGGCCCTTGGCTGCCCACCGACTTTCAGAAAGGATGACATGCTATTATTTTATAACGTACGTACCCTGCGGTTTAGCTCGATTCTTCGCCCAGCAGTAAAAGAACGGAGGGACGACCATAAAACGGGCGGAACTTTTGGCTTTTCAAGCTCGGGTGTATTCAGTGAGCCCCGCCCCAAGTTCGCCGTGATTTCAAATTCTTGCTTCCTGATCCCTGAGCACAAGGTAGATTGAGACCAACGCCATGTGCATGTGGCCGCGAGCAGACAAGCTAAGATCATTTCCAGTTCCCGAATAGCCGGCTATAACCGGGTCGTTGCTGCGTGATTGTTCGTCTGTAACGCTGAATCCTTGACTTTACAAAAAGGCCATGGAACTGTGCTCCTCGAGGTCATTGGAGCTTACGCGACCGGGGAAGGGAAGGAAGGGAACACGTGGTGTGATGCAAAGGGCAAGTCCAACAATCATCACTCCGATGACGCTGCCATTTTCACCACAGGCCCCGCTCATGCAGCACATATATCAGGGAGCCGCATCTACGCTTGTTACTACTACTTTTCAACCACCATGACAGGACCAAAACCACTCTCCTTGCGCACAGGGACACTTTGGCCAGGGCTCTGTTGAGGTCGAGCCTGCACAACCAGGCCAAGGGCCCGTGCGTAGGCTTGCCATCACATCTGAAGAGCTCGTTAACTCGACCTATGGAAGGCATTGACACGATTCCTGATATCATCGCTTATGCAAAGAGGGAGTACGGTGATATGAAGGCCGTGGGATGGCGCGATGTCATCAAGGTTCACGAGGAGCAGAAGGAGGTCAAAAAGACTGTCGACGGTACTGAAAGGACAGAGACCAAGACGTGGAAGTACTTTGAGCTCAGCGACTACAAGTACCTCAACTACATTGAATTTGAAGCTGTTATCTCACAAGCTGGACGGGGCCTTGCAAAGCTCGGGATCACAGTCGACCATATTTTCAATCTCTATGCATCCACAGGGTAAAGTCCATGCTGCTGCTCTTGGGGCAACCGTTTCACCCGTGAGCTCACAGAGAGAACTTGGTGTAGACTGAATTGGCAAATCATATCCCAGGGGTGTGCTCTGATTTCAACCACCATCGCTACCGCATATGATACCCTCGGCGAATCAGGCCTAGAACACTCCCTGAATGAACCAGAGTCAGTCGGCTTATTCACAAATGACGACCTTCTTCCCACCGTCCTCAAGGTCCTTCCACGGACACCCTCGGTTCGATTCGTCATCTACGACTGGCAAGCCAAAAGAAGGTATTATAGATCAGATACAAGGTATCCGGCAGGGTATCAAAGCCATCCACATCGACGAGCTCTTTGTCCATCGGCAAAGACGTCAATATCAACACTATCCAGGACCGTCATCCTAAACCAGATACTCTCGCATGTATCATGTACACCAGCGGGAGCACAGGTACACCCAAAGGCGTCTGCCTCACCCACAACAACCTCATAGCCTCCGTCGCCTCCGTCTACCTCGTATTCAAACCCCATATCCCCCCCGGTGATCGTTACCTCGCATACCTTCCCTTGGCTCACGTCCTCGAATACATCGTCGAACTCGTCGCATTGTTTGTCGGCGTCACCGTAGGCTACGCCCGGCTCCAAAACTCTCACCGACAACTCGGTGAGGAATTGCAAGGGTGATCTGGTTGCGTTCCAGCCAAATATCATGTTTGGAGTTCCCACTGTCTGGGAGACGATCAAGGAAAGGCATTACGGGCAAGGTTGATTCCTCAGGGACGGTTGTCACGGGGAGTTTTCTGGGGAGCATTTACGCTCAAGAAGGCCAAAATTCCTGTTCTCAGCTCGATTGCGGATAATTTCGTGTTGAGTCACGTCCGGGCGGCTACTGGGGGACAGTTGAGATTTGGAATGAGTGGTAGCGCGTCGATCAGCAAGGATACACAAGACTTTCTGAGTAATACAATAATGCCACTCATGCAAGGTGAAACGGAACAATTTTTATCTCGGTGTCGCAAGCGGGTTTGGCTCATGCTTATATGTTATGTTTTTTTTTTTTTCAGCATATGGACTAACCGAAACATGCGGAATGTGCACACTCCTGCCTCCCGAGCTTTACCAGACTAGCTCAGTAGGCCTTCCCGTGCCCTCAGCTGAGATCAAGTTCCTCGACGTACCGGAAGCGGGACACTCTTCGAAGAACGATCCCCCAGACAGGAGAGATTTGTATCAGAGGGCCGTCAGTCACCAAGGGCTACTTCAAGAGACCCGATCTCAACGAGGACGAAACGGTCTTCACCAAGGACGGATGGTTCAGGACGGGTGATATCGGGCAGTGGAATGAAGATGGCACGATTTCGCTCATTGATCGGTATGTCCGTTAGCTTGGCCAACCCAGCCCACCGCTTCCCCTCACTCACCCCTTTGTCGCATAAATAAGAGTCAAAAATCTCATTAAACTCCAACACGGCGAGTACATCGCCCTCGAGCACCTCGAATCGATATACAAGTCCTGTCAGCTCGTGAACAACCTTTGCGTCTACGCTTCCGCAGAAGCGAAACAACCCCTCGCTATCATCGTTCCGCACGAACACAACCTCAAACAGGCGCTATCCTCCTCCTCCTCTTCTGCGTCACTACCCGACTTGTGCAATGACAAGTCCGTTAAGGAAAAGATACTGCAGGAATGCAATGCGTTGGGGAAGAAGGAAGGGTTGAGGCCGGTCGAGTTGTTGTGTGATGTCATTTTGACACCGGAAGAGTGGACGCCGGAGAATGGGATGGTTACCGCCGCGCAAAAGATTCAGAGGTCGAAGATTGCGAATGCGTTCAGGGATGAGATTGATGTGCGTCTTTTTTTTTTTTTTACGTCTCTGGGTTTTCGTGACTGATCTTTTTTAGGCTGTCTATCGGAGTCAGAAGTAGTCGTAATATTTAGTAGTGCAGCGTCAGGACTGGATTTCTTTTCAAGTTCGCCGTGTCGTGCTTTTAGTGATACCAATGCTCTCAGTAATTTGCAACCTACCAACGAAGTTCCCTTACGCAAACTTGGGGCAAGTGGATTATATAATGGTTTGATTCATTCAAGCAGAGCTAGGAGACTAAACACATGAAATCATCAACTCGTTCCATGACAGTAAACAGAGCAATTTGCACAGGCACAAAATACGAGAGCAAAGAAAAAAAGAAAAAAAATAACGGCAAAACATAGGTGGTCAGTCCTGCCTTTCGGCAGTGACAAGAAACTAATCGCAAGACCGAGTGTATATTGAGAAGTTCCAGGTGGAATTATCCTGTAGCCAGCAGGATCCATTCAGGCGATTTCGCTCACTGCACCATTATACGTTAGAGCCACAAACAAAGGAGAAAATGTAAAACGCACAGAGAAGAACATCAAACGTTTCTGATTTGGGTGAATGGGTTTATACGCAGCCCTGTAGGCTTCAACAGAGGCCGTTTGGGTAGCCGTATCCGTAAGCGCGACCGCCGTCCCAGGTTCAAAGTGATGCTTGCCACGGGCACAAACAATGTCCGCATCTATCGGGGAAACAAAATGTCAGGACGACATCAAATGGATCGATCTGTGTCGGACTGACAGTAGACGGGTGCCGGGATGGAGACAGATCGTGTGGCACGAGCGTAGACGTGGCAAAGTGCAAACGCGAGTCCCTGGATGGCATCGGCACTACGGGACGAAGATTAATCTCATATCTATTCATGACGAAAGGGTATAATAAACGCACCTCAGACGGTTCTCCTGTAAGCAGGGATGGCCTCGTCAGTGCACGCAAGCTTCGAGAGCAGTATTACTTACGTCATGCAGGACCTACGAGCCGAGCATCAGCACAAAGAAACATTTTAGCCACGGAACGACGACACTTACAGCATAATGAGCGGGTCTACTCGTCCCAAGCAAGCCACCATGGCTTTGCAAGTACCAATCAAATTCCACCGGGCTCGTAATGCCGCTATCAAGGATTGTTCCCGCGGGGCAATTCCCCGTTCTGTCTGCCAGAGTCAAAGGGTTCATCCTACCACCGTAGTATGAGTACTGAAATCCCATGGGCAGGAGAGGAAAATGGACCTGATATGGTGTCGCTTGATGACAACAAGAAGAGTGATACTTGGTTTGATCTTGAGTTCATCACATGCCTCTGTTAATTGGCGGTGAGTTATCGATCGATGATGGGGAACCGTTCGAGTGACAAACCCCTGATTAGCGGCAACTCTGAACAATATGATAAATATTTCATTAATCAGCAAAAGCAAAAAAAAAGGGCGTACCATGGTTCAAGACCTTGATCAAACTGTCCCTCAGAGACACCATCTACAGTACAAAGCCACTTTAACAAAAACGCTCCCAAGACAGAGGTTTCAAAGCCGAAGACTCACCTCGGAAAAATATGAGCTTCTTGGGTGTATATGTCTGGACCTTGTCCGTAAACTTCCGGTACCCAATGTGCGAACTCAAGATTTCCTAAAAATAAATAAATCAAATACATTCGAGACGCAATGCGCATTTTCACGTAAGAAAACAAAACTCACCTTGCACATTCCCTTGAGATCATCGATAAGTTCCTGTCGACCAATCTGAAGCGAGCTCGTCGCGATGTACTTCGAAGCAAGCCCATCAAGACTTCCAACCACAGAAGTAAACGACGGTCGACCTTCGGCACCAGGAGCAGGGTGCTGGACATCAGCACCTACCAAAAATCCACTTAGCCAAGGACAAGGTAACGCGGGGGGGGAAGCTGCACTTACCCATAATAACCACGGGATTCGCGGGATCCGCGAGGAGGGGTACACTCCTCTTCTCTGGTGTGACATTGATGCCGCCGAGCTTGACGTTGACCCTGCGAGCGTGTCGTCAGAATCAACTGAGAATATCAGATTCGAAAAGGGAAGCTGACTTAAGAGCGACGTTCGCCCAATATTGGATATTCGCGCCAACGCATTTGGAGGATTTCAGGCACTGGGTGGCTACACCTTGCTGGAAAGGAATCAATTGGGTTACGGCTGCCCCGCACGCATGATACTACATACCACGATATCACCGAAACTGCGTAATCAAATGTTAACAAGCGGTAGAAGCGTCGGAGAGGTGATCACACTGACTGTTTCACGGCTGTATAGATCTCGACATTGCCCTGATCTGGCAAGATGACGACAATCAACTGCGGCGGCGATTTCTTCCTCTGGAACGAAGCGGTACCAGCGTCTTTCAGTCTCTAAACGACGAGAAAAATAATGTCAACAACCTCTAATTCCCATACCACAAGAAGCTGACACAAACCTGAACAATATTCGCCTGCGGATCCTCCCGGGTGATAATCGGTGCGGCGTCGTTTATCGTGATACCTGTCCTCAGGATATTACCAACCCGATTCTATCACGCAACACAAGTGTTAACCCTACCTGTGCTACGGAAACCTTGAATCAAGCCTCTAATCATCTCGCTGGCAGCCGCGTCCCTGAACCGTCGATCGTCATAGCTCACAATCAACCAGTGATTGATGGTGACAGCGTTAACAAGTCTCTTGTCCGCCCTTGAAACACACAAAGTTAGCGGCGTTGAACTCGCGGCGTCTTGACTTCGGCTTACATATTCCACTTGCCATCTCTGGGGACCTAAACAAAGCCATCAGGTTTGTTGTACCGTTAGCAAGCAGAAACGTGACATACAACCGTGGGATCCTTGCTTCCCGCTCCATACTGCAAAGCTGGGGTGGGCAAGACGCGTGCGGCTAAGGAAAGAGGTCCATTCTCGGTGGTAATGGTCATTCCAAACTCGCGAATATATTCCGATTGACCATATTGAAGGAGCTATAACAAGCGAGCATCAATATAGATCGAGAAGCGCACAAACTATACATACCGAAACGCCTCTCTCAATGCTTTGGAAACGTTCGTTGGGCTTCTGAGTAGAGAACGTAACCATATCCTTCGTCTTATCGCTCGGAAGTTGTTTCCGCATGATTTGACCGGCTGGGACCTGACATAACTCAAGCGGTACAAGGGCACCACTCGAGCCCAGCTATGCACAAAAAAATATTTAATCACACGGATAAAATCAAGGCCAAACCCGAAGCTACGCACCTCCACGCAGAACATTTGTGGAAAGCGAATGCTGTGGTTCATCATTTGAAAGTACCGAGCAACGGTGATGTTCTGTCCTTGATACTCAAACGTGATCTGGCCAGCACCCCGATCCGATAACCGACGGATGGCCCGTTTCTTGTTCCCCGTCGTCGCAGGTACCGTAACCTTCAAGTTTATCAAGAACTTTTGCAATCGCATGCGCTCCCGTTCGGACAATCTCTGAGGAGAAAGCAAGTTGCTCGGGTTATTCCTAATTGCGTTATCCCTGAGTCGATCAAAGAAGTCCAAGCAAAGATCGATGAGGGGTCCTTGACGATACATCATACAGGTGGCGATATCGAGGTTGAGGAAAAGGCGACCGGGGCCGGGTCTGATAGACTGGAAAAAGCCTCGCCATAACTCGATCCCTCCACCGATCTGGCGGTGGCCTTCGGGCGTGAAGAAACTGCGAACATTGAACGGATAGTTCATGTTGGGTACGACACGAATGATGGTGTTGTATGCCTTTGGGTGGGAATAAATAGGAGATAACTAAAAAAAAATCATGGGTGCACTCACTGCGAGTGCAGTTGAGACCGCAGTGTCCCAGCTTTGCTGTCCTCGGACATACCGATGAAGAACACTGAGGAGATGGTCAGTATCCGACTTTGAGATATAATGGTATCGCCTCTGACTCTGTGTTAATCATCGTCGCCTGGGTCAACTTGAGCTTATAGACCCTGGGCGGACGTGCGCCGGCCTTCGGAGCAGTCCCTCCATTCTTGGGGGCAAGGGATACCTCAAACTAGAGGGCGCACGCGTCGGTGCATGTTTCAGGTAACAGAAAAATGTCTTAAACGTACAGTTCGCGATACGCCTCCGAGAGGTAAGTCAATAGCCGCGTAGGCGATCTTGCGCCCATCGTAACCAACCGGCTTGGTGAAAACAGTCGGGTACTGATCTTGAACTTCTTTAAATATCTCCATGTTGACACGAGCCGGTAATTTATCCGGATCGACAGCTAGACCCCATTATCGGAACCGTGTATAGAACAAGTTGACCAGCAACTCGACTCACCAACTAGACAGTAGGGAGAGCCACACGAGTCTCAGCCCTGGGGAAAGGAGAAGGGTGCAGACATAACATACCATCGTACTGGTATATCCTAATATTCGGCGTATCGACAGGGAAACAATTGACCTGAACTTGGATTGGCCTGCCCGCGGTGCCTTGACCCGGGCGCTTGACACCAATAGCCGTTACATGCGCTGATAGATCAGGGATAGGAGACGAAAATGGACATTAGCGAAACAAATTTGGGCAACGTGGAACGAGAAGATTGATAGCGATAATCCATCGAGCTCAGGAGCGAGCAAGAGTACAACATTAACGCATATTATCATTCCCGTCAAGGTGGACGACTCCTAAACAACAAGGCTCACCTGCTGGCGCAACAGCTGCGCCGGTGGCCGGGGCTGGACCGGGTCCCTGAGGACGACCGCGCTGAGGAGAGGCACCCCGAGGAGGGCCACCTCTACCAGCAGATCTTCCACCGCGACCAGGAGCAGACCTTGGAGGCATTTGGTACAGACGGAGGGGGTAAAAGTGATGGAAACAATGGAAAGGTGGGTTAAAGTGATGAACACAAGCCTACCAGAATGGGGGGATGGTAGGAATAATGGCCGTCAGGTGGAGAAGCAGAAGGAAAGGGCAAGTTCTTTTATAGGCAACGCCAATAAGGTTCAACATGCATCACGGGTCACATGTTTACACACGCTCATACTTCTATCAGCGTCCAGAATCCACCAATCAGCTCCCGTCATCTTTGATACATATTAATATATTCTATCCACCACCCCCAATCCCTCCAATGAGAGTCAAACTCGCCACTATGGCCGCCACGACCTGGAACGCCCTCAACAGACTCGACGTGTTCCGTATTCGATCCGTCTCTCGATGAGCTTCCTCCTCTCTCTTCCTCGATCCCCTGAGGATATCATGCTTCATCCACTCTCCAGGCGGGCTGTAATGCCGGCCGGCTCCGGGCGCACCTCCCGCAGTATCCCGAGGCCTATGAGGCGGAGAATTATAATCAGGCGGCGGTTGGCGGAATCCAGCACTGCGGGCGCGGTGTGAGTATTCCCAGGCGTAGCTAGCCCGCGACCCAGATGCTGGAGGTGCACGCGGGGAATAAGGATGATGCTGTGGATGAGGCGTTGTGGAGCGGTGCAATAGGCTGCGATCATAAGCACGCCTATGGCAAATATAGGTCTAGTGTCACTAGGCGGAGCTAGGACGAATGATACGACACGAGGCATACCGCTGGCGATCATCAATCAGGGAAGAATAAGCTTCGCTAGCCGCAGAGAAGATTCTTGGTGACTCTGGGTCATTGGACACGTCGGGGTGATGTCTTTTGCTCAACTGGAAAGTCTGCATAAGCACAGTATGTTGCAACGAATGGCCGTGGGACAGACTTGGTAGTAGTGAGACTGGAACAAGTAGCATAGACTCAGCAGGGATTGCCAACCAGAAAGAGGGAGTATTTACCTTTATCTGCGCCTTGGGCGCATTTCGGGGCACACCAAGCGTTTTATAGTGGTCAAAGCATAGTTGTGAGGTCGTGAAAGCGCGCCTAAAGCAGCTGAGTGAGGCTGAGCGATAGGCTGCTGCTGATGACGACGCAGCCAAAGACATTGGAGAAATACTGGCAATTTGGCTCGCCAACGAATGCGTGACCTGAGGCGATCACGTGCACATATAAAATACCCTGTTCCCCTGTTTCATCACCTTCAATCTCTACATTATGGCTGGAGTAGGCAACACATTCCCGACCATCACAATCGACTTGGTGAATACTTTTCCACTTTTCAAGGACACCCTCCGACGTTCATTCGAGCGCATGTAGGTCCTCGACCGACAGACAATAAAGGACGTTCTTAATGGGATCCTACACTCAATCCTCTTCCATCGGCTATTCGGCCTAATAAGACCGCAGATATTTGAAGTCCTCGATGTCACGATGGCATGTATACTCATTCCATGCTCAATCGCAAACGTATCAATACTCCATACTCATTTATTTCCCTATCTTCCAGCCAGGCGTATCCGATCCAGAGATGGAACAACTCGTACACGACAGAGTGGAGGCTTTCTGGAGAGCTATTCAAGCTGACGTGAACCGAAGAGGTCAAGTACGTTCTCTCATCCGCCGTCAATCGGCTTTCGAACCCCCTCCCCCCTTTCTTCGACTCTCTCCGTCCCAGTTCTCAGCTACGAATCTCACACACAGGTTGTGGTCACATTTTCCGAGAAGCGCCCGAAGAAGTCTTGGTACCAGCTTTATGTGGGAGAAGAAGACGTGCCTTGGGAACAATGGTACACCCCTTTTGCCTATTTTGCCCATTTGGTTGGTTGGTTTACCCCATCTTTGTACCCCTAGGATTATCAACGCCGAACTTCGCCAACACAAGACCGAACGAGGTACGTTCTCACGAATTCGATGCAGTTCAACAAAGGAGTTAGATGGGGATAACGCTCAACCCCATTATCATAGATCGTCAGACCTTTAACGCCAACCTCGCATCGACACTGAACAAGTCAATACACACCATGCTCACTCACACATCATCTGAACGCGGCAGGACCGTGGTACCACCTATCACCCATTCTAGTGGAATATCTCCCTTTCCATTCAAAATCGCGGTCAGAGTTGGAGGGATTGAAATCAGCTCATAGAACATCGGTAATCAGGCGCGCTGTCGAAAAGAGGTCTGGCTAGGAGGTCTGTTAGATTTATCCCCATATCACCGACTTTACGATTGTTACAGGTCCTCCCTTCTGTACCTTGAAACGCTGTCAATAGACGGCAGAAGCTCACAAATGTATGATTAGCATCTCGAATAACGGAAATATCGGTGCAGAGCCAGAAGAAGAGAGTCCGCTGTCCATCGCCACCGAACACTCGATTAGTCCTCTGGTCCCCGAGCTGTCTTCTGTTAGCAATCCTGACATACGCACGCAGAGATGTCGTTGATGGTTGACGCATAATCGTCTCATGCTTACTTATCTACCGGGATTGTGGCAAGACTCATGCGTCCAAGTTCTCGAGACACCAAACCGATTCGCTGGCATAGTTCCACAAGTACATATGTCGTATCACGCCCCATTCATTCTTTCAGACTTGAATGACCCAGAATCTACATTCCGCGGTACACCTCTCTTTCAATTGTCTTGGCGTGTACGTTTATGCCTTTCACAACTCCATGCGTTTCGAAACAACAAAGCTGAGATCTGTTTTCCACCTAGATGAACCACCCCTGACTGGACCAGGAATATCAGCCAAAGAATTGTCACCTGACTTTTCCACATGATTTCAACGATTTCATGGTCGAAAGGGGATATCGTTGTACGAATGGCCCTGGTGCCAGTGCATGGATACTTATTCAATCACCCTGGTTATTTGACGCTGCGCAGTCTTCTCTGATGCTTTTGGCCAGCCCCACGAGCGGTAATCCTAACTAATGTATCTGACTCATCTCTGATGTCCTCATTCGAAAATGAAGTCTTCTGTTCACGTTTTTCGTTAGTACCGGCTCGGGTTTGATCTGACCGGTCGATGAGAACGCAGGGATCTACCGTGGGTTGCACATTAAGCTCCACGCACGTATATACCCCATCAGTTCTACCACTTCACGTCCATTCTTAATCTCTACCGGGGGTTCAAGCTTGATCCCAAACCCCTTCACCGACCACCTACATAACAACCGATGGCTACCTTTGAAATCCCAAAATCCCAAAAGGCAGCCGTGCTTCGCGAAGTCAAGGGAGCGTACAAGCTTGAAACAGACTGGCCGGTCACACAACCTAATGAACTCAAACCTGGACAATGTTTGGTAAAGCTAGAGTATTCGGGCGTCTGCCATTCAGACGTGAGCGTCAGGGATTTGGACTGGGGGCATACGCCTATTCTTCCGCTTGTGGGAGGCCATGAGGGCGTAGGGATAGTCGTTGCGATTGGGGAACATACAAACGATCCTGCAGTAGGGTTAGGCGACCGGGTTGGACTGAAGTGGATAGCAGGTGTTTGTGAAACGTGAGTCATGATTCGAGTTCTTTCCCTGCTTCTTCTTCTTCCCGCATGAAGATAGGTGTGAGATGTGTCGTGGAGGCTATGAATCTTGTGGGTTTTATGGACACAACCGCAGCACTTATGAACACTTCTAATGCAACTGGCCAGCTTGTCCTAAAATAAGGGAACTGAGTCATGGTTTCCAAATGCATGGCACATTCCAGCAATACGCGGTAAGCTCTCAGTCCATTTTGTCTCCCCGCGTTGATCATCATAATCCCTCTCCTTCGAGGTATCCTATGTGAACTACGTGACGAAAATACCAGACGGTATCGACAGTGCCTCGGCCGCACCCATCCTTTGTGCTGTAAGTGACCCAGCCTTCACCCGAACCAAAGAATCCCTATCCCATGAGTCACTCAGGGCATGACTGTCTTCAAAGCCATCAAACAGGCAAAAGTTTCTATTGGAAAGTGGGTCGCAATTCCTGGTGCAGGCGGAGGTCTGGGTCATCTCGGTAAGCCGTCCCCAAATACAACAGCCTCGAGCATCCACCCAAGACCACCCCAAACTCAAGCTGTTCAGTATGCCGTTGCTCAGGGACTCCGCGTCGTTGCAATTGGTGAATTCCATTCTGGAAAACCGCCTATCAGCCCCTCGTTCATTTTCGACTTTCCCCAGACACTGGAGAAGCCAAGAAACAACTCGTACTTAGTCTTGGAGCAGAGAAATGGGTCGACTTCAAGGAGAGTAAAGATCTCATTGCTGATGTTAAAGCCGCCACAGGAGGTCCAGGACCCCAGGCGGCAATTGTTGCAACTAACGACGTAAGGAACTTAATAGAGTGCGATTCACGGCGCTGATGGAGATGCTAGCCACGACCATTTTCGCAAGCAGCGATGTATCTGAAGAACACTGGAACCCTCGTGGTTGTTGGGGTTCCGGCTGGCGGTGCGCTGTTAAGCATTCCAATTCCATTGCTCGTAAGCAAAGGTAAGAGATCCTCACTTGCTCATCCCGCAATACTACCCTTACCTGCGTACAAGTGCCTCACGATTACTGGAACCGCCATTGCGTAAGTAAAACATGCCCATTTCCCGAAGCAAAAACGAAGTCTGGCTACTCCGTTGGTAGGAACCGCATTGAGGTTGATGAAGCTCTCCAAATCGCCGCACGTGGCAAAGTCAAATGCCACTTTGAGACTCGAAATCTCGAGGATGTAAATTCGTATGTTTCTATTTTTCCTCGCTCATGGAGGAAGACTGAAGTCGTCTTTAGAGTCATGAACGATATGAATGAAGGAAAGATCGCGGGAAGGGTCGTCCTCAAGATCTGACCGTTTCTTAATATACTACGAGTTGATATCTTCTGTGTATAGTATTACTGCACACTGGACAGTGCGAGCCTAGTCCGTTGTGATTTTGGAGAGCTACTAATGGTCTCGTTGCGTGCTCCGGAAGGGCCAAGGGGTTCTTGTAGTAGACGTGCCCTCGATCGGGCCCGGACACCAGGCTTACCATTGCCCCAGCCACCATAACGCATGGCTAGAAAGATGACGCTCAGATTCGTCGTCGGAGCTCATACCAGGTGCCTATGAACGAATACAATTTCACAGATAGGATCATTTCAGTACTGCTCAAACGGTAACCGGTTCTTGATCACGCAACCAGTTCTGGAAGATTTAGTGCTAGTCAATAAATATCATGCCCAGCGAAATGCTATCCCTGATACATCTTTCTACACATCAAAAGCAGGAGTTCTACCTATGCTTTGGGTGTAGCTAGGTAAACTCGTGATTCCGACAACGACCAAGGCTCCTGCCGGCGGATGCAGGCGAGGGGGGACAACAAACAAAAGCCCCGGCGTAATCATTGAACATCGCATCGCGACGAGCGAAATTGGGCATGAGACCTGGTATACCATTTCATTCGGCGCCATCGAGAGTGGATACTCGACTATGGATCCCGCCCACTAAACCTTGCATCTCAAGCCCATCCCATCGAGGTTGACAGCGAATGTCCTGACATCGGGTGACTAATAGGTGCGGGACTGGCTTTGAGCGGAGTGACATGCGAAGGTGGGTGAGATTCGGGAACCGGACATCATATTCTTTCAGTATTCGAAACATCGGTCCCCGGGTACAGTTAACGAACGCGTGAGTGAGGGAGGGGAAAAGCAGAAGGGCCATATTGATTTGACGGGCACGATATAATATGATATGTCCTCAGCCCGAGGAACTCCAGTTGGGAGAAAGGGTTTCGCAGTCGTAATCTTGGCGTCTGGTATAATGCATTGTTGATGAAACGGAGGCGTGACGACGCGTCTTCTATACTTGAGGGCAAGGCGTGGTGTTGGGTGGGGAACAGTAATAGAAACTCTAGGATGTCGTCTAGGTGAAGAAAACAACTTCAACAGAAACACCACTCCTTTTACCCAATCAGTATACCCATCAACTCGAAACCAGTTCAACAAAGACACACCAATGTTGTTTCGATCTTGGCGAATTCATCTGCAACAATGCCTCCATCAAATCCTTGTCTGCTCCACCGATCGCATTCCTCACTAAATGTTGCGCCACATTTCTATCAAGATTTACAAACCGCTTCGGAATCCCCCACCTGCGGTACATGAACGTATTGTCGCTCTTCCCAGAAAAATCCACAGGTAGGTCCTGCCTCTCGAAGACATCTTTTCTGAGCACCGACAGATTAGACGCTGGGGCCGGTGCCCGTGAAGGAGACTCAACAACGGCCGATATCTCTGGCTCGTACATCGTGAGCGAATCAGCCTGAATCAGTGTCTTCTCCCTGGACAAACACCGTCCTCCGATATTTCTTCAGCCACAAGCCCACAAGTCCGACGGCCTCCTCATTTGTCAGACTCGACCAAAGCCCCGCATTCGCCAACACGAGAAAATCCCCAGGCCGAATTTCGGTGGTGGTTACTACAGGTTCGGCATTCACCTTGGCACGTGGCTCGGTAGTGATGATGAACGGAAACGCGTCGCGCAATCGTTGACGCAATTCTGCACCCCATTTCCATGGACCATCGCCAAAAGCATGTAGTGATTTCGCATGTTTGTTCACTCGTTTCAGGGGATCGTCAATGAACCCCCAAGGAACGTCCATATCCTCTGTTAGAACATGGACGTCATAAACCTCCTCTCCTTCGTCATTTATCCGGCGTCTGCCCAATACCGCACGCGAATCCCCCAGATTTGCCAGGCGCAGTTGCCGCGTGTCGTCTTCGTACACGGCAACCATGGCAGATGACCCGCAGTGCGCGCGTGCAAGGAGGCCTGCCGCATCTTGATATGAAAGTAGATTTTCCTGCTTGGGCTCATTGTTCTGATGCCTTGCAGCAGCCTGAAGCGCTGCTTCGGCTGCCTCTACAACAACTTCCTGGTCTATCTTGAAGAACCCTTGCTTAATTGCCCTGTCCAACTCCTCCGCGGGTGGGAATGGCCTCCCAGACATGATTCCAGCCCAGTAATCCGTGCTATCAGGTCCGCCACCTAGGTCGACATGGGAGCTGGGTAGCGCCGCGTGTTCGGAGTAGAGATCTGCGAGTGCGCCCACGATGGCGTGCCGGAGATTGTGTGAGAGATAAGAGGAGACTTTATTCCCGTTGTGTCCATCATAAATGCCGAAAACGACCCAGTAGTGGGAAGGAAGCTCGAAGAAGCTGCCTGATGAAAAGCAATTAATGCTTGATCCACTGGTGAGTTATGGTGCGGTTAGCAATGATTGTCAGGAAACAGACAAATTGGGAGCTTGCCTGGACACCGCTGAGACGTCGTATCTCGAGATACCACATGGCAGGTCAACTTTATAAATTTGACTGTCAACATCTAGATGTTCCTCTAGCGTTCTCATAGTTGACAATTGCCAAAAGGAGCGGCCATATATCGGTGGAGGGGAAAAATCTTGTCCGATAGGGGGATCTGATTCTTTCGTCGTCTCCTGATTTTCGGGGACACCTGATTCTGTTTCCGGTGCGTCTGCATCTGCATGAATCGTCCCTCCTGGGAAAGCCGCGTTTGATCGAACAGCATAGAGGCCTAGACCTCCTAGCAAAGATGATACCGCGAGGGAGAAGGAAACATTTGTGTTATTCCTTGGAGGGCGAGGAGGCATGCGGAGCTGGTGAAATGATCGAAAGCATGGGTTAGGAAAAGAGACCCGGATGGGGAAAGCCCTGGGCTGCAAATGATAGAGTTCCTGTATGGTCGGGTGCCGAATTCTGAAACAGGCTCTGCTCGCTATCTTCTGGAACGTGAATGAGCGTGATAGCAGAGTGAGCGAGCAACCATCATATTCTGGAAATGACTCACCATTTCTACGAGCCAAAGTCCAAGGGGCCAATGGCTTAGATTAAGCTACCAGGCCTAATAGTTCTTATGCTGAAACCAAGGTATAAACGCAGAGAGACTGTCTGGCAGCAGGTTGGTTGTTGTAAGTATTACGCACACATAACAACTTGTCCAACAAACTGACGCTCAGCGTCGTATCATTAGGAACACAGAGGCCTTTGCTAAACAGAACCAAATACGTGATATCATACTACGCATAGACCAAAGTGTAAGCGTCGTCCAACTGCTTCAGATACAGCTCCTCGATTGCTTTGCGCCTATAATCCAGAAGTTGTGCAATTTCGAGTACAAAGGTCATCCAAAATATCATACCTGATGTTGCCCTTCGCCTGTGACAAGGAATTTGTATCAGTCATCAAGACCAGGAAAAACGAGGCACTCACAGTTCGAGGTAATGAACCATCTGGTACGACAAATATTAACCTCCGATCCGTGACTCTTTCATGCGTATAACGTCTGTTGTTGAAATCTTTCATTCTGTTGAGGATGATGTCTTTCAAATCACTATCCGCCAACGTATCCGACACAGAACCAGGCCTTTCAACAAACAAAGCCGGTGAGGGTCGGTTGTTGCCGACGACCATACAATCCTTGATAGTATCACCACACAGGACCCGTACCTTGTCTTCAATAGCCCTAAGTAGACATGTCATCTTACCATGTGCTTCGAAGCAATGAAAGGGCAAGTTTACTTGGTATCACATCGTTTCGTCGCGTCATTCTTGATCCAATCATCGTCACGCCCACGAAACATATAATATCCGTCTCCTTTCTTTTCGAACAAATCACCTGTGTGGAAGTTTCCGTCGTGTGATAGCAAATGAGGTTGCGGCAGATCAGGAGAGTCTGCAAGAACAACAAATTCATAAAACTGAATAGAATCTGGGTTGTCAATATGAGTCGTTTCTCCAACAGGCTCGAACGCATGAGATACGACGGGGAGAGGTCGGAGTAGGCGAGCGTGTTGTCCAAGCACGGAGGCCATCATCAGGCCTGTTATCACTGGCATCATATTAAGCTCCGTTCAGAAAATTGGCTGCATACCGCATTCTGTATTTGCATAGATATTCTAATTTATGTTCCTTAGCTGAAATGAAAAAAAAATAAGAGTAAGACTACTACTGACCGTCAGCGGAATGTGACTCTCATAGCACCAGTCTTCATCCTCGGGTGGCAGCGGCACACCGCCATACGACACAGAGCGCATTCCTTGAAGCAGTTTGAGAGTCTCAGGATCCTGTCGTGAGGCCTTCAAGTGCGCGGAAAGAAAAACGGCAAATTGGCTGAGTCGGTTTAAACCGCAGACTTTCACCATGTTAGACAACTCCACGGTCGAAAAGCGCGGGGTGGAAGCCTGTACAATGCATGCGCCACGGTGAAGGACTGATATATACTCTATATTTTGGGATATAATCAGATTGCACAACTAAGGTCAAAGGGCGGTAACACATTATACGTACGATTCATCGTTGCCGCATGAGAGATACTCCCAAGTTGAACTAACACTTCCCGGGTGTCGAAGCGGCCCATAGCCCATGTCTGATCCCCCTTGGAACATATTGTACGAAGAAACTTGTGTGTGTAAGGAACGAGCTTTGGGCTTCCAGACGTGGATCCCGATGTATGATAAATGAAACAGATTGACTCCTCAGACGACAGGTCCTTTAAATTTGGCAGCCCTGAATCGGCACTGATCTTTGGACAATCGTGAATAGGTATCGTTTGCAGCCTTGGGCAGGGAAAACCGTCCAGCAACGACCTGAACGACGGCTCGTATATGATGGCCTTGGCCGCTCCCTTTCTCATAAGTTCGAGAACGATATCGGCGCTGGTGAGACTGTTGCTGAACATTTGAGGGATATAAGATGCTCGAGAGATAGCGATGATATATACAAAGTGGATGTACTCGCTTCCGCTGAGCCTGGAAATCATACAGTTCAGCATGCCTTCCTCCTTGACATTAGAGCAATGTACCAAACACCCACGGTAGAGTGGGGAGGGATGTCCTTTTCTTGCAACCAAGTCATAAGGAAACAAGCTACGGCTTTCACATCGGCGGAGAATTGCGAGTATGAGACACCAATCCACTGTGTTGGCGGCCCCGACCCATCGACCACTGGTATTTTGAACAGCGGCGCTTCTCCATCGTTTTCTACTTGGTACTGAAGGAGTGTATGATGATTATGATGGTGAGATAACATTCTTTATTGCATCCTTGAGTTGCGTATGTTGAATGCCGACGGGAACCACTCACCTGGAATTCGAGCCGCGTAGTGATGCAACATCCTCACTGACCAGCTGGAAGATTTATAATAAATCATATCTCCCATGTCTGTATCTCATGTAAGCTAGCCATCTCTGCGGCTCTCCGTTCTTCACAGTCACACGTATCATCGAAGTTTGATGAGCGCCCACACCAGATTCTCCCCACCAATCACAGGATGTTCTTATACATATAAGTAGACGTTAGTCCGAAGTTCGGTAGACTTCTGATCAGCGTTCCCGAGTCCTCCTACCATACTTAAAACCTAACCCAGAATGGGCAATTCCGATAAACTACTTACGCCTCTGTCCGCTTGAACAATTATCCATCCAGTATCCCCAAACACAGACGTGTAAATATATGCAATGATTAGACTAATATATTCCGAATATTTGACTGGAATTGGCATGCGGGCTCGTTGACAAACACCATTCGGATGTTAACATTACATCAATATAGTCGTGTCTTCATTCGCTTATATTTATCCAGGAATTTTACTGCTACCTGAGCACGCATTCTGTGTAGCAACTGGAGACATCCATCCATACGACCAAATCCCCGCTATCCACGAGAATGTCATGTATTAAACACGACTTCTAGCTCAACCTATAGTAGTCCTTCCTTGCCGACATTTAGGTAATGTCCGTGGGATAGTTCCGCTTGTCTGGGTCCGTGGTCAATACCAAAACCCTGGAAATGAACTATAAAAGGTCCACCCCCAGCTATTCCTTTCATCACAGTCGCCGTTCTCGAGAAACATTCAGTTTTGTACGTGCCCCCTGCCCTTGTCACCAACCATCTCACCACCAGACATTTTAGTCCCACAACAAACCCA
This sequence comes from Lepiota brunneoincarnata, assembly GCA_023014365.1. NCBI lineage: Eukaryota > Fungi > Basidiomycota > Agaricomycetes > Agaricales > Agaricaceae > Lepiota > Lepiota brunneoincarnata. The sequence continues at coordinate 1,306,734 of JAEBUN010000008.1, forward strand.
TTGCTTGCGTGGTACACAGGCTCCAGTCGTTCTAGATATGAGATACTTTCCCCTCGTTCCCGCTGCTGTCCTCTTTACGGCCGCCCGAGTTTTGCTGGCAAGCCCCATCTCACACACAGCTATCTGTTTGTCCATATCCGGTGATTGCCCGAGTGAACCAAAATCTTGTGCTAGTGATGAGTTCTCCCGGCAAGGCAGCAATGGCTGTTGGGAATGCTGCTGGTATTCATCTGGATGAAGGAGAGAATGGGAGCCAAGGCATGAGGGAGGAAACTCGCCGTCCCATCACTCCCGACGCCTCTCGGTTCCCGAGGCATTGTTGCTCCCGGTGGCACAGTGCTCCCTCTTCCTTAACGTGGTTCTCTCCGTTGTCCCTGGATACACATTCACTTTCCTTCGTGACTTATTCTACTTTTCGTAGCTAATTGTCTCGGACTCGTAGTATAAATCTGGGTGCTCAAGTACCTCGCTAGAGAGTCCCCCCCTTTTTTCACTCATTTCATCAGTCTCTGGTTCCTCGGGCTCACTGTCTTTACTCATACTCTCCTAATCTCATACACACTCACTCTTTTGCCTCGCATTTGATGGACTTGGGCCCCAGCAGCTGTTTTGTCGGCTGCACTCGCTTTTACTATTTTTGTTGCGAAGGTATTGCTGGTTCTACAAAGGGGTCCACTCCAAAATAACTAGCAATGACAACGTAACTACTCATGAATTGAAAGGATATGATGATAGCCTGTAGAAAATTTTACTAACATTTCCGCTTGGAAACCCACTACTACATGCATAGTGTATATCATGGAGCGACCTACTTTCCGTATTCATGGAACCATAGGAGGTGCATAAGGTGCACCGCCAACCAGGGGATAATGCCCTTCAAGATGCACCAAACCATAGGTGGATCTAAGGCTCCAAGACACTTCTTGAGCACATAAATGGCTTGCATCGGGTGCAGCAAACACGGCGCAATAGGGATCAGAAGGATTGATACAGATCCAGTGTGAGGAATAGAATTCCGCTGCGCGCAGAATCCTGCCCTCAACGCATTTTCATTAGGTATTTAAGTGGCACATTTGTACTTAGATACCTCAGCTCTTAACGACCAGGATGACTACACTGCCATAAGACCTCTGGGCTACAGCGTAACCTGTAATACCACCTACACACACACATACTCTCTCTCTTTTCTCTCAAGTCCCCCCCAGTCTTTCCCTTACTCATCTGGAGTTGTAACACCAATTTCACGAGGTCGAGAAGACGAATAGCAAATAAAGTGTTCACGTGCATGTTTTCCACTCTCCCTCGATGCAAAATACTCGACTATCTGGTAGGTTGGGACCCAGGTGGTTCTGGTTCAATACTAGTACTGTACATCCTCTGGAATCTGAAGACTGCGTCTAGCGGGAAGTCATACTAGTATTGCCCGCAGGAAGGCCTTACTAGCGTAGACTCATGTATCAGGAGTTACACTGCCCAATTTATGACACTAGTGAACGCGTTGAGTCAGCATGGCGGCTCCCAATTTCCCAGGCTCCTCTTCTCGAAATTGAATACCCCTCAGCTTGAAATTATCTTTGGTGTGGTACCACCTCCCCCCCCCTTAGGAATAATGACACAAGACGCGGCCAGCTTATTGCCACTGGCTGAATTTTGCTCGTCTCTATATAACCACCAGAGCACCATACTTTTCATATGACTTCTATTTCTACCCAGAACCACAGTTTGCCTCTGGATTTAGATAAAGAGTGCAGGAAGATGCAACCCATCTGGATACGTCAGGTCCAATTCGGGAAGTGCTGAGGGCATAAAAGGCCGTTGAGTTTTTCTGCCACCCCCAGAGCCACCTCAAGGGATTCTTGTAGGTCGCTTTTCTTGTCTGTATATCTTAGGATTACAAATGTGTACGATGCTCAAAAATAAGTGAATAATGAGTGCATGAACCTGAACTGTCGAAAAAGTGTGCCAGCATTTTACCGACCCGCCTTTTAGCTCGCGTTATGTGTGCACCGTCGTTATTTCCACGCTCTATGACCAAGCGGGAGCCCAACCCCGGTACTAGTCGTTGCGCGTTGCGAATAACACCTCTTGACTATTCCGTCCCCATTACCACGTCCTGCATTCTGACGTCACAGTTTGCTGAGAAATGCGTTACAGGGACATTCTTGTCCCGTCCATGAAACCGGAAACATGTGGCTAGCAGATGTTTTTACATGACCCTCGGCTGCGGGTGTTATCCGGGTTGGGGAGGCTCGAGGATCGATTGTCGCTTGGGTGGGTTTTAGGTTTTCTTTTGGCTGCATCTGCTTTGGCCGTGGGTCTAGGGTTCCCTCTGAGGGGCTACTCGTTTTTCGTGGCTCATAAAGGGGGGTGCGTATGTTTCCCCTTGGGGACGTCGCCGGTTCGCCACGGCTTTTTCTCTCTGGGATGGCCCTATCCATTGTTGCGTGCAGCCCCCAGGCCTGACTCAATGCAGGCATCATTCTAGTTGATCGCGACCTCTTAAGGCCGAGGCGTTCCGGTGTGATGCTGGTTGAACTTCACCAATAGCTTCGATCCTCATCCTAGCCGAAAACCAGATCAGTCTGTTGAATCATTTTGGACCGACGAACAGCCGAAAAATCACTGATCCGCCGTTTCAACCTAGTTTTATGATAAAGGATAGCTATGCTCATGGGGGGATTTCTGGTGGGCCTTCGTTAATAGGTGGGTCTGTGATGGATATCAACGCACCACTTCCCGTGAGATTTGGAGACGAAGCAGAGATACATACTTTTCCCTCGTGGGTCGTCGGTGCATTGCTGGGCTAACTATTGAGAAAAGGTGGTCATACCGCGAGGGTTGCCATCATCCAGCATCCAGCAGAGCAGCAAGCCGACGGGAGCTCCCACTTCCACACACCAGAAACAAACCATCAACGTCGATCTCCCTATGCTCGAAATTTGGTTTCGCACCCTCTCGCCCAGTTTCATACTTAACTACCTTGTTGTAGAAGACACCCTAGAATTATCATTACCCATCAACTCGCAACCACATTGTCATGCCGGATCAGTCGGCATCAACTAAGGTAGGAAGACAACAACAGATCTTCGAAACGAGTTCCCCGTCCTCATAATGGCTCCTTGCTTGGTCCGGCACGCTGGCGTGTCCCTTCGGCCTAATATCTATGGTGTTTCGTCCCTCTTTATAGTCAAGTGCTGACGAAGGTGAAGATTGATTTCCCAAAAAAAAAACCCATGTGCTACGCGTACATGTAAATTAAACAACACCTCAACCCTATAACGGACATTCCGACCGATTAAATGCCCCAACCAGCCATCCGAAAGATTTCCATACATAAAAAAAATCGCCGCCAGTCGATCAAGAGTACAGAGCCTTCTGCCTCCTGTCGCTAGAACCAGTCGACACCGTCTCCAAAAGGTCTGCTGTGTCATCCAGCGATTCGAACCCAGACAACCTCCTAGACCTCTTATTGAGCAGCAACTTCGTCCCAGCTTCCAAGTCCACCTTCCCATCAGTCGCTATCCCTTCCACGTCGCCATCATACCCATCCTCGACGGCAATGGTCTCCACTTCCGAAGCTCGTGAGGGAGGTAGAGTAGGCTCTTCCTCGTCTTGGGTTTCATTCTGGTTAGATTTGTGAGGCTTCATTTGCGCACTGCTGCTCGGTCGGGAGTCGAGGTCTTTCTCCGGAATCTGCACAGTTGATTCAGAGACGGTAATTGATGCCCGATGGAAACTACTCACAGGAAGTCGAACGCAGAACGCAAGGAAGGTCATACAAGCCGCGAAAATGAATACAGCCTTCAAGCTCGCGTCGTAGGAGTCCCTAGCTTGCCGCTGGACATCCGGAGGGAGTGTAGTTACGATCCTCGCTTGTCGTCTGATTCTTGAGATGAGCTGAAAATAAAATGGTTCTGTTTGATGTTTTTTTTTGGGACCTGGCTCGGGGAGCATACCTCTTTGGCATTGGGACCAGTGATTCTGGAGTTGAGCTCAAGATCCAACCTAGACTGAAAGATAGCTGATGATATAGCCACACCTCCGACTTGACCTGTAAGTTCGAAGGCATCTCAATACCCATGCCGATATTTGCCAAGGTAACGTTACGCACCAACCCCCCGGAACAGCTGACCGAATCCCGTTCCTACCGCCATACAGTTCTCTACAGGGGAGATGTTAGCATGGGAAGAAATAAATCGTGCGACTATTACCTGGCAGATGGACAAGCAGTGCGACTGACAGCAGAAGCTCAACCAAAAGTACAAGCGAAAAGAAGACTTGGAACCTTACTTAGCATCGTTTGTAAGACGACGGCGTTGCCAAAACCGAGGGGGATCTATTAAGGGTGAATTGAAGATGGTTAGCAGAATTGTCGGGAACTTTTAGAAGCCCTCGGACATAAAAGTGCCCTAACTCACGATGCTAAACCACGACTGGAGAAACCCTGAATTCTCATTAATGAGGCAGATAGCCGTCGCTCCAATGAACGGAAAGAATCCAAAAATCAGGTTGATCGTCTTGTATTTGCCCGTCTTGTGCATCATCCACCCAGCGAACATCGAGCCCGTGGACATGGCTAAGCTATTAGGCAAAAGATGGGCCCCTAAAGAAGAACAATTTCTGTGAGAAATATTCCGGATTAGTCATGTGAGTACAATGTCTCCTCACCGGCGGTCGACGCATTAGTTAATCGGACAGTCTGGAACCACATGGGGAAGAAGTACATGATAGAGAAGTTGCATGTGGCCACCAAGAAATTGGATATGCCAACTAGGACGGGAATTTTTTGTTTGAGCAGGAATGGCGCCAAAATGGGCTCAGGAGAAACGAAGAGTTCCACAACGACAAAGGAGATCGCCGCTACTGCTGCAACTATGAGAGAGACGACGACGGTTGGGCTCTCCCACTGGTATTCATAAGTCAAGGTCAGAATTGGAATAGTGGTTAGGCATACGGGAAGATTGTTGTTGAATCTCTCGCTAAGAAAGACAAGTACAGAGGCGACCTAAAAGAGAATATCAGTCGATACATTTGACAAGCTTGAAGGCGGGCACTTACAAAAATTAGCAACATGGCGCTCCCACCGTAGTCGATTCGTTTCAATATTTCCTTTGTGCTCTTGCCCTTACCCTACACGGAGATAACCATGGATAAGATGGGGATAACGAGGAGTTAAGGGAACCTACGGGAGTGACGTAGCGCAAGTTGTATGATGTCAGGCAATATGAGAGAAAAAAGCAGGGTAGTTGGATAAGGAATGCCCATCGCCACCCCAACCTGTAAGCGTCAACTCAGATGTCCACGGCAGTGGATACAACTCCGTACCAATCGGTGACCAGACCCCCGAAAGGGCCTCCGAGGCCGAGCCCGAGCTAAACCATAACGAATCAGCAGACTCCACAACCACCAACGGAGAGATGCATTACGCCATTGAAAACACTGGCTACACCCTGCGCCAGACCCCTATCCTTTACAGCAAATGTTAGCTCATTCATCACCCTAACAGAGGCCAGAACCCAGATAACAGAAGAGCACTTACTCTGATACTGTACATGTCACTGACAATGATCCTGCCAGGAACACGTTAGTTTCATGATGACACAGAAAACATGAGGGAAGCTTACGACGATGTCGTGAACAATCCACCGCCACCCATTCCAGCCAGCTAGAAAGTGGAATCTGTCATGGCTGCTTATTCCAGAGAATTGAAAGGAAGCGTACAAATCGAGCGAAGATTAGCATCTCCATATTTCTCGACAACCCACACATAAGACATCCAGAAACTGCGAAGAACAGTGCAGTCACGTTTGCACCTTTGCGTCCAAGCACATTGCAGAGGCGTCCATAAAGCGGAGTAAATGTACACGTCGCAAGCAGATAACTAGGTGTCTCGTCAAAACATGGGGTAAAGAGGAAATCGGATAGCTGCGCACGCTGTACCCAACCAACTAGCCTGATTAGACTTATTAAACTCAGAGGAGATTGATGTCAGCACTGCGGTATATGTGAGCGCCACTTTCGGCGACAAGATGCCCCATTCAAACGTACTTGTAGGAACCATCGTTTCTGGGAACTTAATCATTAATGCCAGGAACAGCAATGGTGGGTTGAACGTGCTCACGGTTGAAAGCCTTGATCCAGATGTCAGTGTCTGACGATACTGTCAAATAGATACGGCAACTCACAGAAAGAAAGGTGGCCATCCAGACACCAGCCAAGATGCCAACGCGGGTAGACCGAGGGAGATCCAGAGGCCCTGGGGGTTGTTTCTTGGGGTTCTGCGACCCGCCGAGCAAGGGTTCGCGTTCGGTAGGGTATATTGACATGAGAGGTCGTGGAGGTCGTAACTGGTATCGTCTGGTACGAGGCTGAAGTAGAAGTACTAAAGGCCTAGTCGTCCGTAGACAAGAAAGATGAATTTAAATGTTCCTGCCAAGGGGCAATAAAGGGCAATGCACTGGTGCGGTCACGTGATAGGCACTCGTCATGACTCCAGAGCCCGAGTCAGTGCTGCCATCCTTGGTCGCTGTAGAACCCTTCCTTTGAGCAACTCGTTCGTATATAGCCCTCTAGAGAGCACTTGCTCGCCTAACCGCAACATCACGAGTCAATGTATCTTCTGCCGCTCTCACACCGCACAAATAAGGCGACTTCGGGTATTACCTAGCGGAGCATGACTTATATTTGGAGGTATCCAGCATTCCGAACTGCTCCCTTGATGCAATCACGGAGTGGAATGAGCCCCAGTCTTCATGTATTTGGTATCGACGCTATGTATATCTTGCGCTTTATTTCGATTCGATCGTAAAAAAGCTCCATGCTCATACTTCTGCATTATTATAGAAAGACTGAAGCTGGCACGGGCGCAAGGAAAACACCATAGGCGTCCGCTGGGTGGCGACCAGTTCCTACTCAAACCACCTGTTCCACAACAGCCCTGGTCTCGGCGATAGACAAGCTGCGTCAGGACGTTACAGCAACCACTCAGACTTCTTTCGATCTCGTCAAGGTGACTTATCGGGTTGCTACACTCTCGTTTCATTTCACTCTTTTTGTTTCCCAAACGGGACCGTCCACCACTTGAGCCTTCACCCTTCTCCCCTCTCTCCTTGCCAGCCGTCTCTCTCAGGAGCTACGACTAGACCTTTTTCGGACGATAGAGTAACGACCACCCAAAGTCTCACCAACCCTTTCAACGTAAGGTGACCACCCAGCCACTAAATCTCACCCTGTTCACTGAATGGGTCGTGTTTCAAAATACCAGAGGTCCGACTCTGGCTATGCAATGGCCGCGACGGTCTCATCCCCCCAGGATATGCTATGAAGTAGGAGGATGATCTCTGCTCGATGTGTTCCCAAAACCTCGGAAAACTACCAGTAACTCAGAGAAACGGAGAGTAGGTTGCATAGGTTACCCCTGTGCCTTACGATATAACGTTCCTGGAAGTGCCAATCAGTGATTTCAATGTCCACCCTTCAACCCAAAACCTGAAGATCGATGGTAACACAAATCCACCCGGTTTACGAAAATCCTCCCCGCTGAGAGAACCGGATTGACTTCTGGTGCAACACCCTGCGTTCCAGCAGTTGCTCCTGACCAAGTCTGCGCCACTGTTGCCATCCGCTGGTGATAAATGAAAGCAGGAACACATTCGATACTCCATTCGAGTTTCAAGCTGCATAATACATGAACAAGGTCTAGAAGCAGTAGTTCTCATGTGTAGATGTAGACTTTTCCCTTGATTTATTGAGTCACTGATGGCATCGCCATCATCGGCTGGGTTCGGAACATTTTTCAGAGTCAACGAGGTGCGGACCCGTTCCTTTCAATGTTTAAATTCCCGACACCCAGTTCTGAGTGACATATGACTTGGAAGCCGAAGCACGTAATCTCAGGTGTTGGTAGCCTTCATCTGGCTTAACTTTGACCGATAGTTCCTGAGCGAAGGTGGCCGAGCCTTGATACTTGCGTTTTTCTAAAAATATTGGTGAGTCATTCATAGTTTAAACAACATTGACACAATGTATTCGGAACGAATATAATTTACAACATAAATCCAGATAGCCAATCGACAGTAATAAACGGACCAACACCAGAGCGCTCAGCGCTAACGATTAGAAAAACAAGTGCATGAAAAAGAAATCGGATATATACACCCATCAAGCTTAAAGCGAAAAAGGTGCGTCAACCAGCCAAGTCACAGAAAGACACCTTCGCCACTCAGCGGCGACCGCCGCGTGCATTCGCGTGTTGAGCAGCCTGACAATCCGGGCAAATAGAATTAATCCACGGCGCTAGCAAAGAGGGTCAGCCTCGCATTTCCAAACTTCAAAGGCCGAAAATCAGCTTACAGTATTGTTCAGGATATTGACGGCTAGTGTGTTGAGGCGACAGATGGCCAGATGCATGGGCCAGAGAAACGAAGATGGTAAGGGCGGCATATCCATGGGACCATGTGGGAGGGCAAGCGCATGGTTAATTTTGACGTGAGATAGCCAGACAATCGGGAGCCGAAGAAATGTTGTATTTGATCAGCGATGACGCTTCTCACAAATATGTTATTGGTGACTTACTATGACCAGCAGGTTTCTCGACACTGGGAAGGCGGGCAATTGCGGGGATGGGCGGGACTGAGCTTACAGTACCTATCCTCGCATTGGATCTGCGAAGAATTCGGGTTAGGACTGCGAGGCGAAGAGTACGTTTTGGTGGGCAAGAATACGAACCAGTTCATCAGGCTGCAAAAGAATCAACGTCAGAAGGTTTTGGTGCACTCAAGGAAGTATGATGTATACAAACCAGAGTCTCTCCGTGGCCACAAAGGTAAATGTTGCGGACTCTGTACAATACGGGGTGGCCGTGACTGTAAATCATAGTGTAAAGAGAGGGTAGCAATACAACATACTGTCTCAAGCGGCACATTGTTGGGATGTAGTGTGTGAGATAGGTGGCGTCGGTGGATCCTCTGGCTGGGAAGTGAAGGGTGGTGATGATGCTGAATGAGAAGATTACTGCAGCTTTTATAATAGTTGGTGTACTGCCCAAGGGCCGAAAAAATAGCTTTGTGCGGCGTGTTCTCACTGTGTTGTGGCCTTGCGCAGCAAAATGTAACCCTAGTTTACACCTCTGATCAATTATGATCATCGTATAATCACCCTCGTCACAAGTATCAGCATGTTTCACCCTGAGATCCTGGAGTTGGCCACCACCCATCATAGAAAAACCAATAGAGAGCGGTCTTGATAGCCTTGCATCAAAGTCTGAATTGAATCTTCTGTGTCCACGATTCGGGAGATTGAAGCGTCATCCGTTGCTGGGTCACTCTCGGGGCCAGAGCGTTTTCAAAAATGGGCATATTGCCGTGAATACATATAGACAGGAGTTTGAAGCATATGGGGCCTCATGAGAAGGCCTGTCACTAACCCTGAAGTCAAGAACCCATGGATGTAGCCACAGCGTGTCGGCATGGCATATGCCGAAATAGATGATTGAAGCGCCGCTTGTTATAGTAATGCCCCCCGGTCACAGCCCTTATGCGACGCCTTACACGATTCGGCACGCCCCAGCACCCACAGAAGATTTTTCCCGAGCGCAGCGAACGATAGAAAGGCACTTGCTGTTGGAGGTGCATTTGACCTTTTTCAGAACCACTGTTGGGAGTGCCGATCAACCGCTGGCTCGGAGCTGGAATACCCAGATCCTGTCGCATGTGGAACCGAGTTGAGTACAGCCTTCGGAGAAGAGGTTCCAGTCCAAGATTGACCCAGTCCCGTTGTGGTTGTTTTGATGTAGGAATGGATTCTCCTTCGACCAAGCAGGAGACCGACAACGCGAGAAGAACTAAGAACAAGAAGCAGAAGCATTTCCTGGAACATAAGGTACCTGTTTCAAGCTTTTCATGTCCATGCCTTGATTGACATTTCTAATCCGATCAAAGGACATGCTGAGCTTGGCACTGACAATAACTGACTCACAAGAACAAAATGCGTCTGAGAAAGCCTCCAAAATTCAAGCGAGGGTGACTCACCTTTATGCTTCGTTGTAGTCATACATTTACATTGCCGCAGGTCGCCCGACCGCCGGTAGCTCAAGCATCCCGCCCATCCGTTTCCAAAAAAATGAAATTAGCGAGTCGTTCTTTGTACTGTCTACATGGACGTCACTAATATCCGCACAAAACCAGAAAGAGACCAAGGCTCTCCTTGCCGCTAAGGCTCGATCAAAGCGGCAGAAAATCAAGGAGAGGAAACGAAGTTCGGGTACGGGTAACTCCCAGGTCTCGGATGGCTTTCCCAGTTCAGGCCCATCGCAAAACAGCCAAAAAATCCGGAAGGGCGTGTCTTTCGCTTGAAAAGACTGTCTCGTGGCCATGGAAAGCTCTGGCCTTTCGACTATGCATAGCGGCTCGGGTCAAAAAAATTTTCGGACAATATCGATACAGCCTCCCTTAATAGCTGTATACGTACGGAACAACTCGAGAGCGGTATTGACGCGAGTATCGCGTCATGAAGCGGTCCTATCGCCTAGCGTGATCGTCAACTTTTTTTTTGATAGAACTTCCCGAGATGCATTATCTCAGGGCGCTGATGTTAAAGCAATGCGACGGACCAAGCTTCTCGCGCCTCGGAGGGAAAAGAGCTATTTTAAGTGACTTTTGTTCTAGAGAAGCGACGGGCGTCCTTCAATCCATCCCTTCTTCTCACAACAATCAGCTATCAGATCTCCACCTCCGCTATCTTGCAAAAAAGGTTAGCCCTGCTGACGGATTCTGAACCAATTCTTATTGACTGTTGAGTACTTTCAGTGGATTGGTGCCGGGGGAACACAAGGCCGCGTTCAAGGGCATGGTGATGACGGTTCACTGGTAGCCGGTCCTCACAGTTGTCGGTATCATTTCCCAAGGTCCCCGGTCTTTGCCGTTGCGAATATGGAGCGGATTTAGTCTTATATCATGAAACAGCCTGGACCCACAAATCCCCCTGCTTCTATGAGGGATGTACCAGAAACCCGGCCATCGGCTAAGACGACTTGGGCGGGTAAGCAGCTCCAACTCAGGGTCATCCGTGAGAGACATTGTGGCTCGGCGAGCAAACTAGCTCGCGACGGTTTGGAAATGCCTTTATGTGCAAAATCTTAGGTCGCTTTTTCGGACCGCTTCGAAACCAGAGAAATTACAAAAGCAAAACGTGATGAAAGTCGTCATTCATATACAATAGCATAATATCTCGCTAGTCCTGGTCGCCGAGCGATCTGGTGGAGGCCAATAAGATTTGTGCCCTTGCGTTGTTGCTCATCATCATGAAAGAAAGGGTGTTGGCTTTGAAAGCTAAAATGCTGCGCTACGTTTGTAGAAATACTAGGTCTTAGTAGCTCGTAACGCGAGTACAGAAGTGTCTAGTGCTAAGTTAGTAGGTATATACACTACGGAATAAGGTCGGGAACATATATATCTAAACACGGTCTATAAGTGAATGTCCTAAAAGAGTATGTCGGAGGGGGAAGGGCCGCTCGACATAGGGCTTGCTGTCTCAACAGTTTTATCATCTCCTGCTGTGTCTAAGTCGCCAAGGTTCATGATGTAGCTGATCTTGTGTAGTATGATCCAAAAGGGGAGAGGCTGTCTGTTAGATGTCTCTGGCATTTCGACCTGTGCTTGTGTGCAAGGTACTCAGACAGTTGATGGCAGGCAGTAGAGAAAATCAGGCTCTTAAGATATGGGTATCTTGCCAATCTACTTAGGCCCTAGATAACGATCCCGACGGCACTTATTGATCACACAAGTATTGCAATTCTGTTGCGCAGGAAGGTTCGACTTTATAGCATGTATATAGGTAAAATCCGGATGCCAATCGCGGGTTAATGTCAGGATAACTGATTTCACCAGTGAAGCGGAGACCGCTCCTGATACAAAGAAAGCGAACTCCAGGTCACGTGACAAGTCTACGGCCGACCTACCGCATCCCAACTTGGGCCTTGAAGTTGACCTTCACACCATCTCTGGCTTGGATGCTGGCCGACCCTCCTCCAGGCTTGAATCTGTATCGTTGGACTCACGGAATACTTCGGAATGCAGAATCAAATGAATGCACCCAGAGGGTCCAAGTTGCTCTACACTGCAGTGCTGTACGATAACATTCCAGAATCCAGTGCACCATCTTCGGTGGGCGAAGCCGGAACCTGTTCAACGTATCTGAGACGCCTGTCCCGCGAACATCTCGGAAGAGCTAGCATGGAGGAGGTAGAGTCACCAGGGCGTGGTTCCCCTGATCCAGAGTCCAGGGCACGAATTGCTCGGTTGACGGAGAAGGTCAAAAATGCCTATTCTGAATCCAATGGCAACCCCGCAGATGGGCGATGGAGTTTCATATCTGATCTCCTGCGATTGAACACGACAAGGGGTGGAAGGCACTGGCTGGGAACGAGAACAGAGGAGAGGGTCCCACAGACGTTCAAACAAGGGTCTACGATTCCGAAAACGGGCGAGGAGTGGCATGAGATGGAACGCAGGTGGAAAGAGGAGGAAACCGTTAAAACACAAAGTCCAACGTTGGATCACGACTGCCGGATTCGAACCTCTGACACCTGAAACAACAATCATTCAGGAACCAACCTTGGATGAAGATAATTCGTTGCGCCGTGCCCCTTCCGAGCTCCCGGCAAAGCCCGCAGATCGTGGTGGTCGCAAACCAAACGCCCAGCAAACGTTGAAATTTGTTTCCAGCGCGGCTGACTTGTTCCCTACCAACAGATTCGGTTTTTCGGTAGTAAGGCGGACCGATACTATTACAAAGGACAAGCCAAAGCCTCGCCGAGAGCCTTCTCCAGTCCCTCAGCCTCCACGTCGCGCTGACACTGAGAGGAAACTGAATATTTCAGACGACATTGCACCAGAAGCCAATACCACCTCACGCGACTGAGCAGAGCAATCACGCAGTCAAACAATTGACTGATGTCTTTGGAAACGTACGCTTACTCGTGCTTTGTTCTGTTCTATCTGACGAGTTGTGCTTCTAGACATTTCATCCGCCTTCTTTTACCTCTCACATTCAAACCTCCACACCGCTAGCGATTCACGCAAATCACGCAGAGGATTCAACGCCTACCCCATTTTTTGACTCCCTTCCTTCTCCCAAATCACCGCCCAGAGCCCCAGAGATATCTGGTGTCTCACGAAGCCCTCCAACATCACCTCCCTTCGCGTCTCGCTTAGACGACGCCCAACATGAGAATGGAACATCTCGGAAGCGTGCTCGGTCAAGATCACCAGAGCGAATGGCAGCCAAAAGATTAAAATCCACGCCACCTGATCTTCATGATCAAACCTCGATTCCAGCTCCTACGACACCCTCTCGCAAAAATCTTCCCTTGCTGACGGAACTGCTAGCCTCGAATAAACGTGGGAACTATTCGCCCTTGAGGCGGACTCATGTTCCTAAACCCCAGGCGGGTGCGATACACTCATCGGAAGCTCTGTCTGATCTCAGTACCCATCCTATCCCACCACGGATTTCTGCAGAGCCCGTGGCTAGGACCGCAGCCATCGCGAGTGAATCCAACACTCAGCCTTCCAACGCCATTGAAGGACTTGACCCGAAACCAGCTGGCTCCTCCAATAGTGATCAGATCATCGTTTCTTCGCCGCCTAGCCCTCAGCCTCCAGTTGCTCCCGGTGCCGCGATTGAGACCGACCTTGTGCTGGAGCTCGGTCCGGAATCAAAGGGACCGTCCAATAGCGATCAGATCGTCGTTTCTTCGCCGCCTAACCCTCAGCCTCCAGCTATTCCCGGTGCTGCCATTGACACCAACCCTTGTGTTGGAGCTCGGTCCGGAATCAAAAGAACCGTCTACCGATGACTCCCCTGCCATCGAGGAAGTATTGGACTATGCAAGAGTCGCGATCGCAAACCCCACTCCCCGCGGAATCACCTAAGTCCCGACCGCTTCCCCTCCCCTCCCCTGATTATGGATCTCCCCAGCTCGGCTTCGAAGAGATGCGATATAACCTGTACGGTCTAGATAACATTTCCCCGACTAAATCTCTCTCGTCACTTGCAGGTTCCGATTCCAACTCGGAAGAGGATGATGGAGAAGACGAGCTGAATGTGGACAGCCTCGTCGCAAGTGCCCGGAGACCTCGACCCGGGAAAAATTCGAGTTCAATCCTCAGTTCACTTCGACGCAGAAGTTAATGGGCAGTGGTGGGATGGACATCGGTTTGTCTCCAGATGTGGAGTTGGATCCTGACCCGGGTCATCTGGATTTGGAGATAGGTCTGGGTTGGGCAGGACGTGAGAAGCTGCATTCAACATCACAACTACAAGCAGAGGTCAACAGCCAGGTCGACGAGTTTGATAAATTCATGGAGGCCGATCTGAGTTATGATCTGGTTGCAACAAAACCATGATGACCGTTCTTGGGTGTATTGCCCCACCTGCAAACACAGGAATTGGAGTGGTATTCTCTCCACCAGGATTGCTTTTTTTTTTGACATGCGCGCTGTTGTCACTCATGCTGTGGTACTGTCATATTATCATGCTCGCTTGATCAATTTCAATATGATGCTGTATACATAGGTGTACCGATTCCTGCTCTACGCTTACCATGGTTTATCCGGTTTATGTCGTTCCTCCTGCTGTATGGTTTTGGTCCCCCCCCCTCCTCCTCCACTTGACACTTAGTAACTTTCGCGATACCTACGACTCGCCCGTTATGCCCGTGGCACTTCTTGCTGGTACTACATTAGTGTTCGATATGATGATGCTTTCAATATAGCATAGTACGACTGATTGTTGGAGCTTAGTGATGGCATCAATCGCATCAGACGAAGTAATTATAATTATAACAAGCAATACTACGAAACAACCGAGTCGTGAGTCGCGCCAATAGTTGTTTCAAAAGTTTTTTTTTTCCTTTCCTTTCGCAGGCCGGTCGGATCGGGACGCAGGACTCACATCGACACGATCAAGCTTCCCTGAAACGCATAGTTTCCACCTCTGTGACTCAACAATTCCCTCCCAGAAGCTGATCCAAGAACTCATTCACCATCCACCGTTGTGGGCGGGCCAAAAAGGCTGTTGGTAGTGTACTTGGATTGGACGGGTGTGGAGGGGGCGTGCGTACCTCGGTCACAACTCTCACGCACTCCTGACCCTGGCTGAATTGGATGGAGTTAGACAGTTCACGATCTATGAATTGGCTCCATGTAGGTTACCCCCAGGTCGTCGGTCTTCAGTGGAGGAAACCTTGGGGATACGTGCATGATTACTGGAGATTAGCTTTGGAGGTGCCATTTCAGGTCATACACCCTATAAGGGGCTGCAGGCACTTGGGTTATACGATCGTAACGTAGGGTCACGAATAAGAAATTTATCGCGGAGGGGGTGGGATTGTCATGAAACTTGGACTAGAAAGTTGCTGATGAGATTGTTTGCTTCCGCGGGGGAACTGGACTCGGGGCCCAAAGAATTTGTGTGTCGTGTTAGATGTATCTCATGATGAATTTATCACGTTCGCTCACTGTATGCTGTTTTGTAGACTGCGCAAAGAAACTGTGATCGTGGAAGATATCTATTACTAGAACCTGTGGGTCCGAGTTGGGAGTATAAAATCAGAAATGGAGTGACTCATTGCTCACCCAGAATATGTCAAGTATCTGATAGATGAGGAGGTCCAGGGGCATGAAATATCACCCTTTCGCACGTTTCATCAATCGAAGAAAAAAACTGCCACAACCAATTCATCCCTGGAAAAAAAAAAAAAAAAGAAAACAGAAAGCAAACCGTTTGATGTGTCACTTGGTGCCGTGGACGAGAATAAAACAAAGCAGCTCACCGACAGTCCGCCGAGAAAGGATGTGGCACTTTCAACAAGCTCTCCATCAGTGCCCCATTAGCACCTCCCAAAGCATTCCGGACTAAATGCACACCAGCATTATGGTCCACCATTATGAACTTTTTCGGGATATGCCAGCGTTTATACCACACCGTAGTGTCTTCTGACTCATCCTTGAGATCGACGGGGAGGGTATGCCGCTCAACAACATGGGCATCAGGTGGGTTCAGGAACGCTTTCTTTCCATATCTGCCCCCCGCGCATAAACCAGGCACCAACAAGACCTACAGCTTCTTCATTCGTGAGGCTATTCCAGAATCCCCTGTTGGCGATGATGAGAAAGTCGCCAGGTTCAACATGAAATGTCGTGATTTCGGGCTCGGCGATTACTGAGTGAGTTGGAGTGGAGGTCTCCAAGAGGAGACTCGCCAAAATAATCGTTGCGCATCCGTTCTTGCACTTCTTGACTCCACTTGCACATTGCAAGACCAAACGCACGCGTGACGTCACGTCCAATGTAATCCCGGAGAACGGTCGGAACGTCGGTATCAGGATGAGAATCTTGCAGGCGGGCTCGTTCGGTAGGGTTGGTGGAGGAGGGTGTGTTCCGAGGTGAGGATGTGCACTTGTGTATAGAGTGTACCATCCTCGCGCTTCGATGGGCGGCCAAGGACGGCGCGTGCGTCACCTGTGTTGGCGACTTTCAAAACGTTCATCGCGTCATCGTAAAACACGAACAGTCCAGTTGACCCGGAAAGAGCGGCCGAGAGTGGTGCCACATTGAGCGATTTGGAAGGTGAAGATAGGATCATGTCCTGAGCTTGATTCACAGCTCCGTGGTCCACGTATACAAACGATTTCTTAATACACTCGTCTATCTCCTCGGATGGAATTTCGGATTTGAGTTTCGATGAAGGGTACATCGTGCGGGGATCGCCAAGACGGATGACATATTTGTCGAGGAGAGAGTTCAGAACCGAGATCACTGTGGGGATGAGAGCTTTGAAGAGAAAGACACTATTCTCCCAGCTTCGTAGCCCCTCGCTGAGCATGACATATGTCCAATTCGTGCCGTGATTCATCATCATGCATTGAAAGGCCAAACTACAATATCTATCATCTTTGCTAAAAAGCAAAATGAGCCGTCCGAAAGAAACAGTCGAATGGGGAGGACATACTTGGCTAGCGCAGCAAAGTCAAATCGTGCAATCCTCGTGTCTCTCCATCCACCGATATTGCAGGCCATCGACTCGTGGGTAGTGAGTGGATCCATCTCTACGAACCACCAATGAATATCACGGGTACAAGCGACGAGCTGCACTCCCTACTCTTCTTTCTTTGACTGTCATGCAGTTCATTGTCCGCATGAACCGTGCGTTTCAAGAGGTAGGAGGAACCCGCCAACGACACGGTTGCTGAGGTCCCATAGAGTAAATATCGCCTGGCCGCTGCCAATGCCATTCCCTGTAGTGAGCGATAGGCCGTCCGTCAAAGAAAAGCGGAACGTACGTCCGCATCATAGCGGGCGTCTATTGAGTGCCGGAAAAACCGGGCTTCCGCGGCCGAAAACCCCTTTGACGGATCTCCCCATGAGTCGTTGACCAACGCAGTACCATACTCTAAGCTGCAACAAGTTCATCTGTAGCCGGCGTGTGCCGGAAGCTCTGAAGACAGAGTTGGGAGGGCATGTGCATGAACAGGGATATTTAGACGAGCAGTCTCTGTCAATCCAGTGGCACCATGTAATCCATGTCAAAAAATTCAATTTTCACCTCTGTTTCTTTGGCACGGCTGAAGAAGCGAAAGCCCTACATGCCCAGCAAAGGAAACAGAAAAGGACACACACCCAACGGAAGGTGTGCAAAGGATAAAAATACACATATATGTAACCCGTAAGGCACGTCCAAAACAACAGGTCAAGCCCAAGGGAGGTTGACACCCAAAAAAAAGGGAGGATGTACAGGATATATCACCGGCAAAAATGCCAGAGACACAAGACAGGGGAGAAAAAAGACGCGGTTGGGATATCATAATGATTATAAGTAGTACCTATTCATTCCTCGTTACTTTCGTTCGGATTCGTTGCCGAGATCGTTCTGTACTTCGTTCTTCCGTGGTTTCCATAATCTAAATTCGTGAAGTGTCCAAGGACCAAAAAAGCGGTGAGCCAAGAGAAGGATGAAGGCGAGTGTGGGGGAGCCGGGAGACGTGGCACGCATGCCTAGGGTCGGACACATGCAACGCGACCGAGGTCCGGACGTATCCGCCCTATCACAACCAGGAAGCCTGGAACAAGGAAAATCGCGGCGTCACTGCTCAGTCCACTAATGGGATCCCGTTGCATCAAGTAGCCATGCTGTGCCTCCTCTCGTCTACCAACTCCCTCCTGGTCTCCCCAAGCATCACGATGCTGCCCTTCTTTGGTCGCTCTCCCGTTTTCCGTCGTCCCTCCACATTGACCCATCCACTCAGCCGCCCGCCGGGGATATATTCCCCATCAGCCTGTGTTCCACCACTATCTTCACCGTCTGATTCAACAAGAGGCTTCGATTTCTTACGTTTCAGTGTTCCGATAGCGCCGGAGGAGGAAGACGATGATGAGGTGCCGCCTATACGCGAAGGTGGTAGAGGGGAGGAATACATTATGGGTTGTGGTCTTGACGGAGGGAGGGGATAAAGCTCAGGATTAATAATGTTCCCTTGAGCGTCTCGTGGAAGAAATTCCCCGGATAAGCGGGCGCCTGGTTCGCTTTCAATGCCAGCAGTTTCTGCTGGCACTTTGGGGTAATCCATCGTCGGTATGGCTGCGGCAGCCGAAGAGCGTTTCTTGGGGCGAGGGAGTTCAGTATCGGGTGGAGGGTCGGGCTTCCGCATTTTACTGTGCGGGGATGATAAATATCTCTTTCAGATAACAGAATAAAATTAATGAGTCACGTACGTGTTGAGTTTAGGCTCGGCATAGTTTACGCTCTTCCTCGTTCTTCTCTCCCTTCCTCCAGGTCCCAACGTGGCCTCTAACTCTGGTGTTTGAATCGAAATAGAAGGGGCACCAGACTGTACTAAGAACGTCCGAGTACTAACTACCAGTTCTTCCTGACCACGGACTGCAGGTTGGACCCGATACGCGGTTGTGAGATATCCTGAAGAGAACCAACCACAAAATAATAGAAGAGTCAGCTCACCAGTATTACGGTCGATAGGTTGAAGAACGGCACGGGAGTTGGTAACATCCCTTAGCTTCCCCTTCGTACCTTCTAGCGGAAGTTCATCCTCTTCATCTCTCTGCCTCTTTTTCTCTTTTGATCGCATGACATCTATAGGCAGCTCCTTCTTCTCTCCCTCCCCCTCTCCCTCTCTTGTCTTGCTCTTCCGTTTCTCCTTCTTCGGCGGGGGCGGCGGCGGTTCATAGTCTTGGGGGTCAGGTTCATGTTCCGGCTCGGGTTCAACCTCAACATCGAGATTCCCAGTGATCACAGCCATCTCTTCTTCCTTCTCCGCACGTCCAGCCTCCAATCTTATCGGGGAACCAAACTGCTGGACTCGCAGGTCGCGGTACCGCGAGGTTTTCCGTATCAATACTCAATAGACCGCTCTGTCGCCGCGAGCTCTTGCGCTTCGTTGACGCAAAAGCGCTGGCAAGGTCAAGGCGGGGCAAGACCGGAGTTGTGGCTGAAAGGGTGGTGGAGGATGGTGGTGAAGTCGTACGAGATGGGAGGCGTTGCTTCGAGGCTGAAAGGCGGGACTTTGTCTTGGATTTGCGCCTTGTGGAGCTTAGTTTATCGCTATCGGAGTTGGTAGGACAGGGTTCATCTTCTTCATAGATGCCGGGGACATTGGGCGGCTTAGATATCCGGGGGCCAGGAATGCAGTTGCTGGCAAGCTGAGGGTAGAGATTTGTGTGCGCGCGGGGAGGTAGGTGAGAGAGGCGGCGTGGCTTCAGGCCCGATATTAAGAGTTTGTCGAAGATATCCTAGGTGTTTCGTTAGGTTAAGTGTCTATTCGGGTCCATAATGTCAGCTCGCTGTGGAGTGCGATAGCGGCAGGCGAGGACTTACCGCAGCTTCTGCGTCAGCCATTACTCTTCGTGACTTTTCGCGCTCGCGCTTGAGCTGAGCAGCGAGAGAAATCTCGGATGCCCGCAGCCGAAGATTCTCAGCATGAAGTCCTGATATTTCGGCGTTGAGCTCTTCAATACGGACGCTCAATGTCGAATTAAGCCTAATTAGTGTACTGTTAGACGCAGATAATGCGACGATGCGAATGCGGCGCACGCACTTGGTGATGTGTTTATTGGCCAGGAGGAATTTCTTCTTGACTAGACGGGGGGGTTGGGCCACGAGGTGAGCGTGTGTTCAGTGATCAACATGCAGCCAAAGACATACGATTCTCGTACTCAACGAGGGCATCCATGTGCCTCGCGCCGATGGAGGCACGCGAGTCCCTCCTGCTCATCGTTCGCGGCGGTGGACTCGAGCAGGGAGGCGAGGAGAACGTTACACACGACAGAAACAACAATCATCACGTGCATTCATTACGAATTGCCTAATCGGGCCACATCGTTTCATTCTGGTAGCTACAACTAGAAATACGCCTGCCCGGATTTTTTTTAGCATTGCGCCCGTTCCATTCCACCACACGCTTACCGCTGCATTCGGAGGGCTCGCAGCTCCTCCGATTCTGTATGTGCATTCCAATCAGTTCCCAAGTCCAATGAACCCATCACAATCTCGTGGACGCACATGTTCAGGGGCCAAGACGAGAAGAAAAACGTGTATCTCCCCACCTCTGCACACACCTCGGACAGCTTCTCCAAGTCAAAGAACTCACCAATTGGCATACCCCAGAGCCTGCCAGACCTCAGTCGCCGACATAAATCCATCAAGGGTGCTGTGCGCTTACCCGAGTATCGTCTGCGCAACAAACATTATTCAATCCACGCACGAATAGATACACAACATACCTGATGCATATGGGTTCCGGGTGCAGGAGGCCATGCCTGTTTCATTTCGCCCCATCAGTCCCTAGCCACGACTCAACTGAAACTGCGAACCTCCAACGCCGGCTGGTCGGACGCAATCGCAGCAAAATGGTTGTTCCTACGAACGCGCACAAAAAAAAAAGCGTCATCATTCCACCAGCCCCCTTCGAGCTAAGTACATACCAGAGGAACCGTTTCATATCCTCCGACTGCTCGATTCCAGCGCTGCATCACCACCACCATTCATCAGTTCAATTCCATGTGCGGAACAAAGGAACATACAACGTCTCCTGCTTTTCCCTCAGCTCATTCCTCTCCCCCTCACTCACACGATAATACTTCTGCATAAACCCAACCCTCAACAACAAGATATCCCCAACTCTAAATTCGACTCCCTGCGCCTTGGCAACCTTCTCTAGTTCGGGAACCGTGATGGCGTGTGTGGTCCACGGGTCATAGGGCAACGGGTCACCGTTCTTAGTATAGTGCCTCACAAGATCGAGGAACACTCCTCGTCCACATATGCCATGCGTAGCCCAATCTTCAGTGTTTTTTTTTTCACCCATTAACTTAACCCAGTCATAGATCAATAGGGGCACGGAGACTCACTCTGTATTCCCAACTTCTTGTCCTCGTCGCTCACATCCATCGGGTTCGGGTGCGGGGTAATCCCATGCGGAATGGACTCTGCCGGCGTACTGCAAAATAAAAAATAAAAAATAAAAAAAACACCGGCCTGGGTCAGCGCACATTCTCAAGCCTCCCCAACAAACTGTGTACCGCTGACTTGTTGTAAAACACCTGGTGTTCAAGGATCCCAAAATGCCTCAATCCATCCCACTGTGACCCTGATTGCGTATTCTAAATCGACCAATCAACATCTCATCGTCAACACAAACAACAAGATCATTAAACCCACTATATGCAACTCATCGTCCCTCGGCATCATCCCAGTAGCGCCGGGCCGGACGAACATCTTCACCTCAGGGGGCTTCCTCCCATACATCGGCTACATTTGATGCCCATAAACATTCACGTATAACCTCAAGATACCTCATTGACCGCTTACATTCGCCGGGAAGTTGAGAGGCCTATTCACATCCACTTTCAGTTGTAATGCCCGGCACAACCCCTACAAGCTCACCAGTTCAAACAAACGCTCTTGCCAGTCCTGTCCGCCGCGTCCATCATCATGTCTATCCTCTCAAATTTCAACATACCTGATCTCATCCGCCGCAGAGCGCTGCACAACTTGCTCCGTCAGCAAATTTATAGTCCCAAGTTGATCCTCAGGACCCCATACTCCCCATGCGCAACCACTAAAGTTCTTGTAGTGGGGCAACTCGTCAAATGTAGGTAGCTGGACATTACTTGCTTTACTTGACCCCGTCAAGTGCGAAGCAAGGTTCTTCAGGCGATCAGTCGCACTTGGGGCCATGTTGGAACGCAGGTTGCTCTGCTCACGCCTGCTCCACTGCTCGTCGGCCTCTTTAATATCGCTATAATTTTCGCATGAATACATACATCATATGTCACACATCGATTATTAATAACGTATCACTTAATACTACAGGTTCATCTGACATGGTGAGAATTCGCTGACCGGAAGACCGACGCGCCCAAGACGAAGAAGCGTCGTCCAAATTTAGGCCTGGCCGCGTATGAAAGGGTGATTAAGAGCCTCTCGAGGTTGGATTCGCCGAGCGGGATCAAGAGTGAGGCACTTGTCGAGCAGATCGGTGAACGACGTTATCATCTTCATCTCGTCATCTTTCAGTTTCGCGGCGGCCGGTGGCATTAAGCGAGCACGTAAGTCACGCGATGGCTTCGAGATGTGAACCGTCCTCACGACGTCCTATCCAAAGATATCAGCCGACCTCTTCTTAACCCCCAAAGGAGAACAAATACTCACTGCACCAGTCAACCGATCCTTCTCGACGCTCTGGAATCCTCCCATTTCATCGAAGTACATGTCACCAAACTTCGCTTTTTTGATCATCTTGGAGTTGAACCTGCCCTTGACCTCCATCATGAGAAGGAGCATTTGGTTGTTCGATCGACCCGGGAATAAGATCTTCCCTGTGTAAAGCTCGTATAGAGTGCATCCGGTGGACCAAATATCTAGCGCAGCATCGTACGGCACACCCAGAACTGCAGCTTATTAGGGATGAGCTTCAGGAGGATATTGGTATACTCACTGATTTCTGGCGCGCGGTAGAACCTACTGACGAGGTATGGTGTGATGTCATTCTCGGACGCATCAGACGCTGAGCCAAGGTCGCATAACTTTACTAGCGTTTTCTGCTCGTTCACCTGACAGCCAACATATTAGGCTTCTTGTAGACCATAGCACATTTTAGACGTTACCAAAATATTGTCAGGTTTGATATCAGCGTGTATGATATTCAGCTTCCGGAGTAGACTCAAAGCCAAGAACAGCTGGTGAGCGTAGGCACGAACGGCACGAATATTTAAACCAACATCCTTGCCAAAGCGCTTAACCACATCCCGCAGGTTCATGCTAGACCACACGTCATTTTCGCCAGCTAGTTCAAACTGCGCGACATACCTAAGAGACTCGAATACGAGGCACAAATGTCCACGGTGTTCAAATGTCCGTTCAATGCGAACTATGTGTTTTTTATCATCCGGGTCGGCTTGTTTGATTTTGTTCAAAATTTGAGTTTCCTTCAAACCAGCCTTGTACCTGACGACAGGTGAGATATGATCATAAAGGGAGCATACAACCCACATAGATTCCTGGCATCGAACAATCTTGATTGCAACTTCCTTTCCAGATTCTCCGGGATCCCCTTGCAGTACCCTGGCACGCACGACATTGGCAAACATTCCCTTCCCGAGAGATGAGAAGACCTGATATCGTCCCCCATCCAGCTGCTCTCCAAGGATCACGCTGTAATACCCTTCTGCATCGGCAGCAGTATCTAAGGTAGTCGTGGTAATAAGTGCAGGGGCCGCAACCTGCTTTCTCTATACCAAAGGTGAACACACGTATGTCCCAATATCTACTGTCAAACGTACCAAAACCTTCTTGACCTTCGTGGGTTTCTTTTCGTCCACCGCGACCGCAAACATATCGTCCAACTCTTCTTCCAACTCTTCTTCCACCCCTTCGATTTCTGGAAGTTGGTCATCATTAACGGGTGCAGCGTTCCTAAGACGTTTCTGTTCGTCTTCTCGACGATCTAGACTGGGATCATAATCAGCTGCCAGCATTTGTGAGACATCACCGTCTCTTGCTTGGTCAGGAGCCTGGGTATCGTCCTCCTCGGGTTTAGCAAGAGTGAAGTCGCCGGGTTCTGGGGATTTTGATAGTGACCCTCGTTTACCTGGAAGATCGTATGTCAGTGTGGAAGCGGGTTAGAAAGCATAGATAGCATTTACCATTGTTCTGAACGGAGGAAACATCAGGCGAGGCTACCCGAGAAGCATCCTTGAACTGGGAGGTGCTGCGAGAGACAGCAGGAGATTCTGAGGGAGGATCTGCAGAACTTCCGAGGCATCGGGCTTGGGCTTGCTTGAGCGCTGGCCTGACCGACATATTTGGCTAGGATGGCTTGTCGTTTTGCGCGGCGAATGGCAGCAACGTCCTCTATGGGTGTAGGCGAGGGGGGCATATCCAACTCCATCTCAGGTAGTGGCTCACTTGGCTTCGGTGGCTCCTCCCGGGGCGGTTGCGGGGGCTCCGCAAGTTTGGGGTGTTGAGTCGGTCTTTCACGGGGTGGAGGAGGGGACAGACGAGGCGATATTCTGAAAACACGAGGTAAGCAACCGGATGTATGCGCATATATACACATCTCACGACACTCACTCTCCTTCCTCCCTTTCATCGTCTTGTTGGGGAGGACGAGGATGTCCGTTGGCGCGCATAGGTGGGGAGGCACTTCGCCTGTTGTTATAGTCGTCCCTTCGACGAGAATTGTCTCTCCTGCGTGAGTAGTCTGCATCTCGTCTGCTTCTGTCCCGCGAACGATCCCTGGATCGCCTGTAATCAGAATCGCGTCTACTGTCCCTCTCCCTGCTTCTCCTACGACGAGGACTGTCACGTCTATAGTCTCTTCTGCTAGGACTGTCTCTCCTGCTAGACGACCTGTGGCCAGGGGATCTCAGATGCACGTCCCTCCAGTCTCGTGGATCATCCCTGCCTCTGGGTCTTTTAGAGGTGTCATTAGAATCAGTGATTTCTCGGGAGCGCTTTATCCCTGCTGAAATGTTAGCCATCTTTGCAGAATAATATGGTTGTTACAAGGCACCGCACGATGAGGAAGACGAGAATTTGAGGCCGTGCTGGGTTGCAGTGGGTGAAAAGAGCATGCTTACAACATCATTTGTATCAGCAATGTTTGTCTCTGTTTTGCACGAGTGGCTGCTCCGACTATCTTGAGATAACAGCGTTGAGATTGTTCAGACCATCGCTCACCACCAAACATCTGACAAGTTATGTTATTCTTCCGCTGGCTATTCCCTATCTAACCCATGCTCCAGTGGCCACCAGTCTACCTAAACTCACCTTGCATTATGGCTCATCCGCCTTAGCCATCTCCCAGGCCCCTATCACCAATCTCCCAACGACCCTTTCCTACCCCCAGGAATTCACCATCAACGCAGCTCCGGGCACAGACCTCTGGCGCAAACCTCCCACAGTCGACATCGACAACGCACCAACCCTTCTTATCAATGTTCCAATCGATCTACACCGCTTCCACACCGCTCGCGTAACCGTCTCCGCACCCTGGAACACCCTCTACGATCAAGGCGGTCTAGCCCTCTTCATCCCCGACGAAGACACAAAGAAATTCGTAAAAACAGGCGTCGAGTTCGCTTTTGGCGAACCCCACGTCGGTACAGTCGCAGCCAGCAGGTGGGGCGATTGGTCACTCGTACCCACCCCTGCTATAGGTAAAGTGACCATCCAAGTCGAACGTGAGCTCGACAAGGACGGGAAGAAGACTTCGAGTCTATGGGTCTACTTGGTCGATCCTGATACTGGAAAGAAGAGTGGCATTCGAGAGGTCACTTGGTGGTTCCGGCGCGACTTTGAGAGCCATGAGGGAACTCATCAATCCCCCACTTCCGACAGGCCGGTCCTGCTCGTCGGATTGTACGCGGCGAGACCTACCGTCCCTGAAGGCGCCGGCCGGGAGAAGGAAGAGCTTGTCGTCAAGTTTGAGGGATTTGAGGTCACATTGTTTCAATCAATAGGTATAGAAAACAGTTTTAGACGATTTTGTAAAATAGAGCCGTGCTACAGCTATTCGAATGACTATGATTTTTCTACTCAGCTGCAGGAGGCTCGTTGATGTCATCCAATCCCTCTATTGTGCTCGCATGTACAGAGGCCATCGCAATGACCGTGTCCAAGCACTCGGTGGGTTTGGCGCAAAGTGTTGGCGACGAGGGGAGGATTTTTGAGTTAAAATCCGTAAATCAAATGCAGTCGAATGCATGTAGCTTATATACCCTAGCGACTATAGAACGTGTGTATGTCTCTACAAGAATAAAAAAATCCGAATGGAGGAGTAGAAAGAAAAGAAAGAAAAGTAGTACCCTAAGTTATCGGAGAATTCTAGCTATCCGTGTATTGCAGTGCTATTATACTCTATTCTATGGTGCCATGATGTCCGTAAGAGGTGGAAAGGGGAAATTAGGTGTAGCTAGTACACAATTATCTGCATAAACCCCGGTAACAAGCGGACCGGGTGAACCAGGTTGAGGCGTCGAAGAGAGTGCACGAGCCGGGTATAAGACCGGAAAATTCGATGTAAGGTCGAGGATATCTGGGGAGATTCTTTCCAGTCTTCGGCCGTACATGAACCTACCCGGAGACGAGCTTCGGATGCCCGTTCAAAGGCGGCCGAGGGGAAATACCCACAATGGTACAGGGGGGACATCACTGCTGTTGACGCCCATCGTAATCTTGGACGGTCGAGTGCGTGGCTTCCGTCGGGCGTTGTGCGCAAGGTTCGGGATTTTTGGCCTCGTGCGATATGGCACCTTCAATCGGGTCAGCGGATTCCGAGGTTTGTATATCCCACACTGAGTCCAGCTCGAGCGAAGCTCGCATGGGGGAGGTACTCCTCGAGCGGTCACTGGTAGCGGACCTGCGCAACTGGAGCATCAAATGGCAGCCCTAGCAGAGTAACCAACTTGTCAGTATCAGACAGAAAATATTAGAGAATAATCACATACGAAAGATGAAGTTAGCGTTACGAATAAGCTGGGAGGGGGGGGGAAGCCAGAGTGTCAGATAAGCGTCTGCACATGCTTTCAACCTATTACCCTACGGAAAGATAGCTTGCTGAGGCTCGCTGGTAGTATTCTTCTTGCAAAATGCATAGACAGAAACTCCAATGGAGAACACTTGCAACGTATTAGTGTTTAAAGCGAGTGACAAATGTTGAGGAGGGCGTACGGGTGATGATACTCCAAGACAGAGCCCCTCCACGCCGTAAATATGTTATCAGCGCAACTCCACTAGTACCCCTTACTGCGTGCGCTATTTGAGCACTACGAACAAATGTGAGGTACACAGGTACTCCTTGTATGAAGATCTCGATCAACCTACTACAAGAACATGTCAGGAGGAATAAATATGGGTGGTTTCGACATACAGAAAGATCGTTATCTCAAGCCGTTCATTCACAGGTACACATGTCGGCGAGAAAAAACTGTGGGGGAAGAAAAAATACAAACACACCCCCATGTTCAACACTTTCCCTAAAATTAGTCCGACTGTGGTAAGGATTATGTAGGGACTGCGATTATAGAGTGCATAGACTCTCAGCATTAGGTTGATGACCAAGAGACCCAAAACCCATTCGCTGACACTGGTGGTGTACGTGAGCCACCGACGGCAGATACTTGTTGGTATTGTAGGTAGATGTTTTTCCATGAAATGAAGTATCACAATAGTCGCCCTGATGTCCGGTTTGATGGCAGAAAGTGATAGTGGAACGTCTGTGGCTTACGCGTGTATTATGAACGGTGAGTAGCGGGTGGCGATATACAAAGCCTTCACCGCGTTGAGCTCTCGGATTGGATGGCTATACGCGTGTGCTCCCTCGGTCTGCGAATCACCGTGCTATGGCAAGAGTCTTACCGCCAAATGAGTTCGTATTCGTCCCTCAGGTTACCAACGAGATCCCAGAGGCCGACTACTATTCCAGCGTCTATAAAGCTGGAGTTAGGGGTAATTTGTGGATGATTTGCACAATAGGACACACACAAGAGGTTATTCGAGGATAGTTCATGGTGGGGCCTCAGTTCGTTACATTCTGGAGCGTCAGGTTCTTATTTATTATCTACGTGGTATTCAGTATTTTACTTTTTGGGGGTTACCAGGTCCCAAAGGTCTTGAAATGGAAGGCATTGAAGAGCGCAGACGAGAGCCTCATAGATCACTAGGCCTCCCTGCAAACCGTCAAATAGATTATACGAAGATTAGTTGCCGACTAAATGGTGACAAGACAACACCACGTGTCTTACACGTGATTATACCGGGTGCCAACGACTCCGGCATTCTCGGTGGACCTGCTGCTCCCCACTAGCAACGATGTATGTGAGCTATGCCTCGACGCTCTACACTCTGCTGGTTAGCTTTCTATGGCGGCATGAACCCCCAATTTCCAGCGAATCCCTGACCTTTCATCTTCGCCATGTCCACGCAACGACCCCTTCCAACCACATCCTCTTCGCTGATGTGCTCTCGCCGCAATCGATCCATGCACCCAGGCAAGATTCATATAATCTTCAGATACCATCGACTAGGAGCTTGGCTATACCTCGTACATCTGCGAGTTCCTTCCAATCTGCCCTGCTCACATTCGCGGATCTACGGTGAGTCCGCAGCTATGGAGTGGTGGGAGGACGAGGTGGAAGGTCCAGACGTGAACAATAAGGAAGTGGTGTTGACCCTGGCAAAGATGGTTTCCAACGCCTACTTCGAGGTTGGAGACAAAGGCTGGTATGACCTTCCAGCTCATTGGAATCAGGCAAGTTCGATTTCCCCCCCCCTTTCTTGGGCCACCCAGAGTAACCTTGTCACTTAGTCGCTTCCATTTGGCTGGAATCCTGAAGATGATGGCTTCCGTGGTCACTTATTTGTATCGGAGGACAACTCGACTGTCGTTATCTCCATCAAAGGGACCTCCGCTCCATGGATTGCGGGAGGTGGTGGGCCGACTATGAAGAAAGATAAAATCAACGACAATCTCTTATTTTCTTGTTGCTGTGCGCGTGTCGGGCCTACTTGGAGTGCCGTCTGTGACTGCTTCAACAGCGGATATCGGTGCGAGCAGAAGTGCGTTGAAGATGCGCTCCAGGAAGAGAGCTTGTTCTACTCTGTTGGAATTGTGCGTTTGACCTCTGAACGTTCATCACATCAACTGATCACCGTTCTCAGAACCTGTACAACAATGTCACCTACATGTATCCAGACGCTGAAATTTGGGTCATTGGTGCGCCCGAAGCCATGTTCCCTTGCTGGACTTCCTCTCTTACTATACCCACTAGGACATTCTTTGGGAGGGGGCTTGGCCTCTCTCATTGGACTAACGTTTGGCGCCCCCGTTGTCGCGTTTGAGTCCCCCGGTGAAGCTTTGGCGGCAAAGAGACTGCATCTACCGCCCCCAGTACGAGTCTCTCCTCACTACCATGAGATTCGGACGCTGAACCACGTGTCTCCAGCCATCACTACAGCACATCGCACATGTGTACCATACCGCCGACGTACGTACGAATGCCTGCTGCGAAATTCCTTGCCTAGCTCACGCCTCCTTCCCAGCCAATCGCCATGGGTACCTGCAACGGCATGAATTCGTGGTGTGCCTTGGGAGGATATGCCATGGAGTCAAGATGCCACTTAGGAGAAGTGATACGGTACGATACGGTAGAGGTATTGGGCTGGGGAGTGTCACTACGGACGCACCCCATTGAGGTAGTCTTGGAGCAAATTCTTACTGTTGACTGGATAAACGCAACTAGAAACGCCGAGAATAACCCAGTGCCAAGGCCGAGGGAGGCAGCAGAGGTGGAAGGCGAAGACGGCATTTGTGTGGTGCGTGATACGTCCGTCTCTCTGGTGTTGGACGCACGAACTCACGGCCTTAATCTCCTAGGACTGCTTCAACTGGGAGTTTGGAGATTACAAGAATGCTACAAAGAAGAGATGGAAATGGTACTAGACTAGCCTGTTCACTTCGAATCTTAGGGACTTAGTAATATAGCCTTAGTAATGCACAATCACTGGAATTAATTTTTATGCTGGCGCCGGGTTTGGGCCCAAGAGCCAAACGAACCTGATGAGTATAAGTCCCACACCTGGCAATTTGCCCCGGTAAATCATGCGTGGGTATGTGCCTCCTCTTGTCCCCTCCTAGTAACCCTAAACCAGCTGCTGGTGAGCAGCCAGCACCGAAAAACCCGGAGTGGTTGGTCGGTGTAGTCACGTGTCAGCCAGTGCTGCGGATCAGGGTGCGAGAAGAAAGGATAAAGGTACATAATTCAGTCAGCGCGCCCTTTATTTCACAGCTGCAGGGTAGTCGATTATCTTCGAGGCTCTCATTTTTGCTCCCAAACGCTTTCCATTTCCACTCTTTTGGGTCTTGATAACCTCAAAATAGTAAAATACCGAATACATAAGGACCTGACCTTGATAAAACGACGAACTTAAGCCCCATCATGAACTATCCTCGAACAGCCTCCTGTGCGCGTCCTGTTGTACAAACCATCCACAAATCACCCTGAACCTCAATTATATAGACATTGGGATAGTAGCCGGCATCTGGGATCTCGTCTGTAACCTGAGCGACGAATATGAGTTGATTTGGCGGTGAGGACTCTTGCCATAGCATAGTGCTCTGTAGACTGAGACGAACACGCCCATATAGCCATCCAATTTGTGAGCTCAATGCGGTGAAAGTTCTGTATATTGCCACCCGCTATCTACCCTTCTTAGTACATGCGTGAGCGGAACATATTTCATCGTCATTCCATTGTCAGTTCTCCGCAA
Source organism: Lepiota brunneoincarnata (assembly GCA_023014365.1). NCBI lineage: Eukaryota > Fungi > Basidiomycota > Agaricomycetes > Agaricales > Agaricaceae > Lepiota > Lepiota brunneoincarnata. The sequence goes on from JAEBUN010000008.1 coordinate 1,337,574, forward strand.
CTAAACTAATCACCAGGGCGAGTATCGTTATACTTCGCTACATGGAAAAATATCTACCTGAAATACCAACACACATCTGTCGCTGGTGGCTTACATATACCACCATCATTAGCCAATGGATGCTGGGTCTTCTGGTCGTCAACCTAATGCTGAGGGTCTATGCACTCTATAACCGCAGCACATATATAATCCTCATCACAGTCGGGCTACTCGTAGTGAAGGTTTTGAGTGTGTTCATGTGCCTGTATTTCTTCTTCCCACATCATCTTTTCTCGCCGGCATGTGCACCTCTGAATGAACGCCCGAGCGGGCTAATGGTCTTCTCGTACGTTGGATCCCCCCATGCACATTAATCTCTACTAACATGTCCTTGCGTAGATTAATCGAAGTCTTCGTACAAGGGGTACCCGTGTACCTCACATTCAGTCGTAGCGCTCAAATAGCACGCGTGGTGACCAAGAGGATTGCACTGATAACATATTTACGACGCGGAGGAGCTCTGTCTTGGGGTATTGTCACCCGTCCGTCCTCCTTAACATTTACTACTCGTTTTAACTGCTAATACGTTGCAAGTGTTCTCCATTGGAGTCTCTGTCTATGCACTTTGCAGAAAAAACACTGCCAGCGAGCCTCAGCAAGCTATCTTTCCGTGGGTAATACGCTGAATGATATTAGACATTTATCTGACCCTCTGGCTCGTGTTCCTCCCAGCTTATTCGTAACGCTAACCTCAATTTTCGTGCGTGATTAATCTCTAACGGATTCCTCGGTCTGATTGATTCTACGACAATCTGGTTGCTCTGTCAATAGAGCTGCCATTTAATTCTCCAATTACGCACGTCCACTGGTAATCGCTCGAGGAGCGCCTCTCCGAAGCAAGCCTCGCTTGAGCTGGATTCAGCATGGGATGCTCAGACCCTAGAGCCCGATGACCTGATTGAAGGCATCATGCCGCCCGAAGTCAAAACCCCGAATCCCGCATACATGGCCTCTGCGGAGCCCATGCCCTCGACCCAAGATAATCCTAAACGCCAGCAAAAATGAGGTCCCTAGATACCAGCATAATTCCCTTGCCTCCCTCACACATTGTAAGCAATCATTGGAGAAGGATGTAATATATGAGTAGTCACTTCGGAATCTCACCCAGTTCCCAGGCCTGCTCTTGTCATTCAGCCGGCGCGCAATGAACCTGCGGGTACGGGTCGTCTCATGTTTATCAAGGGCATGGGCTACCATATGAGGGAAGGTACCAGCAGGGGTACCACAGCTTCTTAGAAAGTGGCTGAGAAAATCGAGGTATCTCTTCATCTACTTCTCACATCCTCTCACAACATGTAGATCTGTTGACCATCTGGATTAGCGGTGGTGCCTACTTGGATCTGGCTTGACAGATTATACCGGGCTTATGTTTGGAGCAAGGAATGGCTGGTACTGATGTGTATGTGCGGCTTCATTCCCACCGTCACCGAGGTAGTCCTCCCATTAACGTACCCAGGCCAACTTGAACCTGCAGATTCTAGACAGTTTTTCCCTGCAAGCAACATTATCCAGTCTTCTGGTCCGCTGTTACGCTGCTAGCGAGTATCATTGATATTCGGGGGTCAGTTAGTCCCAAAAGCGATAGTGCGTATTACGATGATAACACATGGCTGAATGTTGAAGGTGCTAATTGTCATGGCGCGTAGGAGAATCCACACAAGCCGCCATACTAACATTATGCGAAATTGAACCTGGGAGCAGCTGCATGAAGACTAGTCGTCGGCCTCTCACCCTCAGAAAAGGGAACAAAATACGGGTAGCAATGGCAGGTCCGACACCCAAGGATATCCGCAGCAGTTGCTGTATTCCTAACGAAGATCACTAGCTATGTCTGACGGTCGCCCATCTACTAGTCCGTTAGCGCAAGAATGTATGTTGCTTCTGTAATGATGTTCTCCATATCCGGGAATGCCCTCTTCTGAGCTCGAATGCCCAAAGCCGATAACAAGAATTGCCACATTCCTCGTATCGCCAATCTAGCTGCGAGTGTACTGGCTCTCCCTGTTATGTGAACTTTTTCTATGCTCATTGCGTAACCCGATACCAGGGACGATGAGACAGCCTCCTTACCTTTGATAATTGCGTGCTTGAGCCTGCGAGCATTTGGCTCCCCCCTTGTCTGAATAGGAAATGTAAAACAACCGCCCCGATCCCAGGATTGGCCCAACGCTTGTAGTAAAGTATGATCATGATGCCGCGGTTGTACCCCTCCGAGTCGGTCCTTATTGTTCGACCAACGATCGTCGGTCCAACCATTGAATAAACTTGACAACCAAATCACTTACTCTCTATACCTACCCCGCACACGTTTGCCAGGCGTGAGTAGGCTGCGCAATGGTCATCATGTTGGACATCCCTTGGCAATACTGTGGGGTCTATGCATACCATGACCGTCGCCTAGGTACTTGTAATAACGGCTCCGGTGTTCAAAGTTACTCGAAGGAATGTTAAACCTGGGAAGTGTGATTGCGTCTCTTCACTGAATACCTCTTCCCGATGGGTTGCGTTTGTCCAAACTAACGGACGAGTGGACTAATGTTATGTATGGCTTGTGTGGCTATGTTTATATCTCGTGAACCGATTTCTGTATGTATGTACAACGCATCAAACTAAGATCTTCACGACTTGTGATGTGCCTCCGCTTTTTCTCGAGCACCACAACCCGAGAGACCAGTCGGGTTACCCTTATAGTGTGTTCACGATGAGGCTCTTTTATCGGGACCGGCACCTCCATTAGGCATTGGCACCTCTGAGTTGGTTATTAATTCGTCCGGCAAGGAGTCCTGAGTCCGCCGTAAACAAGGCTCAGTAAATATCCCTTCAGTTAGCTGCGACCCGACCGGACTTTGAGACACCTTTTCTCTCGCTTATTGGCGATACCGTCGGCACGCATTCTGCCATTAACCATGATGTTGTTCGTCTAGCTCCATGATTGGCCTATAGAACGTCCTACCAGGCCATCTACTTGCGCATACCCACCAGCGATCATCCAATGACGACTGCTATTCATTAAATAAAACAAATCTCGATTGAGTGCATCATCTTGCGGCATGGGCCAATATCCGAACGTACGAGCCCTGTCGACGGTGGCAATACACATAGTAGAGTGGGTCACTCTCGGCAGCTGAATTGATAGTTACTGCCTCCGTTGAGAAAATGAAACCCCATTCAGCCCGATGTTAACCAGGTATTTAAGAATCTGAGACTCAAGCATAGTACCGAGGGGTATTCACTGTCCACCGGCAATTGAACCTTGTGGTTGTAACCATGTGAGGGCCACTACTTGCTCCCCCTCGCCAAGCTCAGAAAGGATGATGTTTTCCACCCAACTTCTTGACTACACACCAAATCATTTGTTTTCTCAGAGGCAAATACAAGACCCAATACAGCGATTTTGAGGCTGGCCTTTCTCCAAAAAACAATCGGGGCGCCCTCTTCCGAATATTGAGTTGGACCTGGGGCAATGCCGAGAAACGTAGGTGGGAAGCTCTGGTACCATTCTCAAATCAGGCTAGCGGGAATGTTCTGAAGTCCATGTTATATGAGCTTATTGAAATCTTGGGAGGGTATTTAACACAGGCCCGTTGAGACCGAACCTCCCGTTACCGTTTCCGTTGGATCAACCCGAACCTGCAAGCCCCCACTCAATTAGGAAGGCACAAAACGGTCTGCCAGAACAGGGCCCCATTTTGAACTTATAGCTGCGGGGGTGCCCTCTTCCTGACTTGCTGCAAACTGAAGACTATTCAACCCACCAGCGATAAGGCCACAGCTTCGATATATTGATGCATAACTGGCGATCAGTAGCGACCAAAGCCTGACAGTCGTTCTCATATACGGATACAATCATGGATCAACTTCGGATGATGTCTTGTGAGCTCGCCTCTTCTATATACAAATTGCCGTTGATAGATGCCTCTAGATGTTGGAATCACCGTTAGCATATGGGATCTCCTTAGCAACTTCAAGGAGGAAGTCTACTTTCTTGTGGGGGTACGCAGCCATTCCGTCTGTTGAACCAAGCCGACGCAGACCCACAGGGCCTTACACAGTCTGGCAGCGTGCGATTTTAATGTCATCAGACTCGTCTATATCGGTACACGATACTCACCTTTTATCCTTTATGCGTGAGATCCTTTGACTACTTACTGGGGTCAAAACTGAGTACTGAAGGGCCGGACGTTCGACTAGATGCAATATCGTCTTTGTCTCTACAATCAAAAGCCACTTCCCAGAGACGCCTAGGTACATCTGCCAACGTTGGTTGTTGTACTCAACCTCTGCCTGTGAATGGATGTTAGCGCTGCTGGTCACCAACTTGATGTTAAGAGGTACAGTACTGTACGGTCTCTGACTACTCCACTCGACTCATGCGGCCTGACATTTCCCGGTAGTCTATGCTCTCTACGAGCGCAAACTACATGCCATCATCGGTTTAATTTGTTTGCTCGGCTGCAAAGTTTTGAATGTGGTCCTTGTTTGGACGTTTATCATTCGACATCAGACCTTTACTCCTGCCTGTGACCCTACACACCAACCAAGTTTTTATACAGCTATCTTCTCGTCAGTTTTTTCAAGTTCTCTCAGAGTCTCTGCGGCCATGCTTTCAACTATGACTGACAAACTTCCTGCGGCAGGCTTACTGAGATGTTTATTCAAGGAGTGCCAGTGTATCTGACCTTGAAACGCAGTGCTACGCTCTCGGCAATTATCAGAGGAGGAGCAAGGGGCAGTTTGTCTTTGATAGGATATGTACGTCGCGGGGGGGTCGTCACGTGGATTACAATCGTGTGTGAGTTTGTTTTCAGGATGTGGAGGAGTTAAGGAATACAATCTAACCCAGTCTTGCAGTGTTCGCAGTGGCTGAAAATGCAGTGTCTCTGTATCGGAAAAACGAGGGGACAGAGACGCAGCAGATCTTCTTCCCGTAAGTGCTCAATGAAATAATTCGCGGACCTCTGCCCTCGTCTCTAACATTTTTGATTCTGGCCCTAAGACTGTTCATCATGTTGACGTCCTGCGGGGTGCGTTTTCACACTCGATAAATCTTAGGCAAATTCATCATGGAGCTACCACTTAGGGCTGTCGACTAATTCTTCAGCTGCGCAAATCATCTATGGCCGACGACGACCTTCGATCTACTACTAGTCAAGAGCCCCGGCCTTCGCAACTTTCACCCGAGTTTGAGCTGACTTCCTTCGACTCAACATGGGACGCCCAGACCTTTGCTAGCGATAGCTAGGGGTGCTCCATTTGTTCTTGCTTCATTTCTGGTTTGTCGAGTGTCCAAATTCGTGGACCATATACATATGTACTTTCATTATACCCCCTAGGCAATTGACAGGCACCCGTTTTCGGTCCCTCGCCTGCAGGGCCAATCCATGTCAATTGAAGCGACCCCCCACGCAACCAGTCTTTCCATTCTCGTCCCACCTCTCTCACACGTTCTCTACAAGAGACCTACTACAAATGTATTGCGTAAATTGTAAGGTAACCTGAGTGGTGAATTCTATCTCTTGTAGCACCCATAGCAGACGGGGCCCGGGCCCGCAGTCGAGCCAAGACATCGGCTGCCAATCTGCTGGAATTCTGGCATCATGCGAGCCTGCGCGATGCATGTGATTTGAAATTGTTTTATTGTTTACAGACCTTATTGTTGTAGATACCATTTAAGTAGTCTACTCGAGCTGTACGTAGCCATCCGTTTGCCTCACGAGCTCACCGAGGCCAAACGAACACGCCGCCATTGCACGCTTTTTTCCAACACAATCCTGGGCAGATTTCGGGTTCAGGGCCCTAGGAGCAGTTGATCACCCCCTCAGGCGCTTTGCGGTTCCGGGAACCCCGCTTTCTGGGGGGCCCCCTTTCAAATAGGCTCCCAGCAACCGAACCATGAGCGACACCCGGGCCGCATCGGGACGAGTTTTCCCCAAAACCCTCGAGAACTCGACAGTGTACATACCACCTCGGCTCTGCAAAGTAGAGCGCTTAACTTACTAAAAAAGACCTTTTGACGAGTTTTAGTTATCGCTTCTTTATCCGTGAAAAGAACTATCAGATTGTCTAAGCAATCAGCACAAACCAGAAATGCCCCGGGTCCGCGTTTGGATGCCCTATCCTATCTTGGGGTCCGGTACTCACCCCAGTTACGATTATATTACCCATCGTGGAGTGGCGTGTAAGTTTGGCTTTACCAACTGGTGTCAAAGAGTTCCAAAGCCCATCTAAATACCCAGTACGTATGCACATCTCCGCGCACACCTGACAACAGTTTCTCCGAATAATTAATATGATCATATAAACGATTCTCCGATCTATTCATTACGTCATATCTACGCTTAAACATCCAAGCGATGTCGATGGAGCTCTCCTGCCAAGTCCAGACTCCTGCTCGCTACTTCCAGGCTACAGCTTGCTTCTTCAACTGCTCTCTCTCTCCCGTCTATCTCGGAAGAAAATGAACAACATAGGTCGGATTAAACGGCCGCGGACGGATCCTTGAACTCGATACGAGGGAGGAGTAGGGGTTGGGGGCTCCACATGAGATACGCAAATCCATGTGGAGAGGCTGTGGTGTACCCAGAGCATTGGGCTTGCGTCATCCATGGGTCCTATTGCTCATAGCTCCAGAACTATATCTGGGTCCAGATGATGCAAAGGGTGTGCGGATGGGCCCAGGGTGATTAAAGATATCCAGAACCAATAGTATATTTTATGTACCTATAACTGTCTGTCTGTCTGCTGCTACACATTTTTGGGTCGACGCCCTTTCCTATGTAGTGAGTTTTGAGAGAGAGAAAAGGAGGAGTTTCAAAAAGCAGGACCGGGGACGTAAGGCATGAAAGAAGTCGGAAACAGAGAGGCAAGAGGGACATACAAGATTGATGATATACACAGGGGGGGAAAGCACGGATCCAAACCAAAAGGAAGCGATAACTGTTAAATAGCGAGATCCAAGTTGTATGAGTTGAATGAGATTGAAAAAACAGCAAGGCAGAGAGTCCCTGACTCGGACAAACTGGAAAAACTACTGAGACACAGCAATTAGTCGAGCAGCGAGAAGAAATGAAGCACAGGTTTGCAGGGGGGGTCGAGATGGGGTCGAGGTCGCCAAATGGGAAATCAAGAGAACCGCGAGCCAAATGCCATTGATGCGTGACGTAAAGGAAAGGAAAGATAAGAATGTGGGTCTGCTTGGATTGAGCGCTGTAAGTGAGATGTAGAAATGAAGAGCAGTGAAAGAAACAGATAGATGGAAACGTGTAGATAGTAATACGTGTTTGAGAATTCACGTCGTGATGAAGAAAAAAGGACGCTAGGGAATAATACAGCTTATCAGCATACGCGAGTGCCGGAAAAAAATGGTAAAAGTACCTCCCCAACCGTTATGGCGAGGGCAACGGTCCTAGATCCAGCTCAAGGTCTAAATCATCCATATCTTGTTTCCCACTACCCAGATCATCGTCCATATCTATCCCGAAAATCATTTGAGGCGTATTCTCTTGCATAATTCCGTCCGCAGCATGAACGCCAGTCTCAACCTCATTAGCAGAGAAAGACCCTTTAGCGAGCGGTGACATCGTCTTCCTCCCGATTAATGATCCTGGTCCAACGACTCGCGAACCATGACGTGGTTCGTGTCGATCCATAATCATCTTCACCAGTAGTTGCTGCGGGCTCGTTATGCGCTGCTGCTTCTTCGGCTGTCCCTTGGCCCTATGATGTAAGTCCAACTTCATCTCATCATCATTCATACCCTCCTCTAGTGGCGCAAGGACAGGAACAGGGGGAGAAATAGGCATCAAACCCGTTTTACCCGACTCATCCTTCCCAACCTTCCAGCCTCGTTGCGCCAATTGGAGCCTCAGGAGCGTCGCAACCTCCCTCACTTTTCTCTCTCCTTCTCCTCGTCTTCCTCCTTGCATCCATAACTCGACTCCACGTATCCAAAGTCCCAGTTCCGCCACTACTCCCCATAATACTCTCATTAACCCTCTCCTCTTCCTCGACGATCGCTTCCATCTGCCTAGCAGCCCTCTCGGCATCCCTCGTCCTCTTTAACAAACCACATATCCGCCGTATTTCGTCGTCCTCTGGAAACCCATCCATTACAACATTCATATCTAAAACCGCACACGGTTCTGGGCTCGGGGAGCGCTGACTCTGATTCGAATGCGTCGGGGAATCATCCCCGATAATAAGCAGGGTATTAGGGTATAGTGGTGATGAATGCAGGTAGTCGCGCTCAGACGGATTCGTTGATGCCAGGTCAAGCGGTATTAGATCGTCATCAGCCTCTGCACCAGGGAGTGTAAGGAGGGCGGGACCTGGGGACGCAGGGGGTGAGAGCATAAGTGTATCAACGGCGACGGTATCTTCCTCCAAGTTTGGGCATGATTGTTGGGAATCATCACAAGGATGATTGTCGTCGTCGTCCGGGAGTGCAGTGTAGGAACGAAGAGATGGGAGATTCCGGAGGTACCTCGGGAATATCAATTTCCATGTAATATGGGTCGTCATCGAATTCCGGAAGGCTATTGTTGCGTATCGATGGTGAGCTTGGATGAGGGAAACCACCTTGCCGATGCGTAGGGGCATGAAGTTGTTCGTCCTGTTGTGGTTCCCATTGTCCTGCATGGGCGTCGCTATTGCCTGTCGGCTCATAGCTTTGTTCTTGGCCTTGGCCTTGTTCTGGAAGGGTGTCCGATTTCCGGAGAATCGGGATAAGGAGAGAAAGGAAAACCAGCGCTCTCGAGATCAATGGGTTCCAAATCGGAGGGCTGATTTAATTCCTTCGGAGAACTGACAAACGGGCCAAAATAAATTATAGGGATTAGGGATGCTCAGGGGTGATAGAAGCGGACGCTTAGAAGACATAGGCTCTTGAGTATGGAGACGCCGTTCATGGAGGGAGCTTCCGTCATGATCAACCGGTGATGTTGGTGAGGTATCAACGTTGCTGTGTAGTAAGGCGCTATCCAAAGAAGACACCGAATGAACAGTTGGGGAGGGAAAGTAATGCTGCTGCCAATCCAGTGGGTCAGGCGAAGTTGGCGATATCGGCGACAACAAAGTACTGCAACTGCTTTCACTGCTTGGAGTGAATGTCTCTAACAGGGGCGATTCAGAATCAGAGTCATATCCCATGTCGGGTGTATCACCGAGGGGCGAGATTTGGAAAGAATCACTGTCTGCGCGCGGGAGAGAAGATGTCGATATGGGAAGGGTCGGCGGAGGGGAAGGAGGCGCTGATCGTTTAAGGGCCTCGTGGCACATCACAGGGGGTGAATCTAGAATCCCCCCGAACGAAACCTGTCCTAATAGGTGGTGGATCCGACTCGAAAGAGTATAGAGCTGGTAGGAAGATATGGCTCTCGAAATGGGGGTCTGCCGAGGGTGGGGAGGGGTATCCGCTAGCAAGCTGTATTTGTTCGGGGTGTCCCTGATGAGTACCAAAATCCTGTGGACGCAAAGTCCAAGAGGGGATGGTTAGCGAAGGGTGGTAAAAGCAAGAGGTCTGTGATAGGTGAGGGGGCTGGAGGGAAGGTGACACTACGAAAACGCTTCGATGGAACAGATTTCCGGTCCAAACGTGTATGTTGGGCGGAGAGGATCATGGTATTCGGGTGGTTCATGGTGACAATTTGGGTCTGCAAAGGCGAGGGCTGTGGACGGTGGTTATGACCGGCTGGAGTAGACGTACGGTTCAGAGACTAGTTCAAACCCATAGTTGCGCTGGTGGTGGGAGGAGTAGTAAGGGTGGATTTGAACATCGACAAGCGCACATGTCGTGCCATGAGAGCCATTACGTAAGAACACACACAGCTTCTGCCTCGAGGCGAACTCGTGCTCCTCCTTCTATCAGATCCCCGTCACCATTCACTTTTCAGGCTACTGAAATAAGCTACTGGGTGCCGAAAGTTACCTTCCCGTGCCCGTGGCAACCCCCTACAGAGCTACCGCGTCGAGTAGAAAAAGCTCTGCAAGCCATTCCACTCGTCGGAGTCAAATCACGTAAGGCGGATAAAAATACAACATTGCACAGCAGTTGACCGACCCATCTTCAACCTTGCCCCGAGGTCACCACAAAGGCAGCAGTGCTAGCCTCAAGGCAAGGGCTCCCAGGATGCCCGTGCACACGTTCTGTACATGGACTGATGGCTCACGTTTTGGAAACACTTGGCCCTGTCATTTCATGAGAGCTTCCAGGTTCCCCCCGAGAATTCAACATCAGTATCGGGACATTTGTCTGAGAAGTAGTTTACCGGCCAAGCCGCAGAAGCTTCTCACAAGAACCTACAAGCGTCCGTCCGGTTGGCATCGGACAGAGCGCTTGATGGTCATATCAAACCTCTAATTCCGCCTGTCCAACGATCACAAGATATGTATACAGGAATACACAGGATATTTTGTTCCGCAAAGAACCTAGGCTAAGTAACCAATTCAGTTGGTCTCAGCAGTCGAGAATCCAACATCACACCAAGCCCTCATCGATTCCCCGTAATGCACTGTCAGCCACAACAGCCTAACCAAATTCAAAAAGTGAGCTCCTGAGAACATCACGCTCCCGGAAAACAATCACGCACACAAACCCGAACCACGCCAACACAGCCGAAGCGGCGTTAGTTAATACCAACCCATATTTATCTATCATCGGTATGATACCCGCGATTGCGAACGAGAGAATAATCGAACGGAAACCGCTGTTCAAAAGTTCCGAATCAATATAAGCAAAAAGTGACCAAGAACAGAAGAAAGACGTTGGGGTGGACGAGGTATGAGTGACCCACTTGTTCGCAGCCATAGCCTCAGCGCTCCGAGAATGCAGCACATCTACAACGTAGGCAGCTGCGGGACTCAATACAAGTTCGAGCTGTCAAAGGGCAGATACCCCGATCAGCCTCGTTTTCACATCCTGCTGTGCTTGTCCGCAGCAGGTTCCACAAGAAATAAAATACGCACCCCGAATCCATTCAAGAATAAACACACAAAGGTCAACACAAGCCCAACCGGTCCTCCAATATACCTCGTAACGAGCCCAGAGAGCAACATCGAGGGCGGGACCATATATAATGCTCCGGCAAGGGTTGCACGGAGTCGGTCTTCGGGATACCATACCCCACCCCTCGATTTCCGCCACTTGATAACTATCTTGTCCGAGATGTACCCAGAGAGTGGTGCACCAACTGTAAAACGGACGATGTTTCTAAGTCGAGCCTTGTAGCAAATAAAGAGTCTGACCATACCCATTTCACCAATGCCGCCTGGAATGGCGCATGCCCCCAGAAGCGCATCGTTGGTGATGTTGTATCGAGCTCCCTGAGTATAAGTAAACTGTCAGGACAAAGATCAAAGAGTCAATAAACACCAAAAGCCTTACAATCGTGTACGCCAAGGGTACCATCAAAACTATGTACACTGGTAAGCAACTGTTCACTTGTCCACTTGTAAAAAAACCCTCACCAAAAAAAGTAAACACAATCGTAAAACATCCAATCGTCTAAAGGGTTAACCTTCATCATCAATTCTCTTTTACAAAATCAGCTGTCACACATATAACGCACCACAGCCAAAATGTTCGGCGCTCTCAGCAGACCCAATGGCGAAAACGGATTCACTAAATAGTGCGTCCACCTTACCTTAACTCCTCCCTCTGCCCGCCGCCGCAGCTTTTCAATACCACGAGTGCCAGGGTGGCTCGTTTCAGGCAAGTGGAACCATATTATACCAAACGCAACAAGTCCAAAGACCCCAATTATGAACTGCATGACCCGCCAGGATGCATATTGCGCAGCAGCGCCTTTGGGGAAGAAAAAAGGGTGCAACACAATTAGCTTTCTCAAGAGGCTTTTGCCAAAGACCGCTGGAACCCGTACCTCCGGCAAGCGGTGCTATAGCGGGGCCAGTCAACACCGCCTAATCGTATGCGGCTTCAGGTTAGGCAGCTCGCCCCAATATCCATAGCGGCAAAGAACTCACAGCAAGGAAAACTCCCATGGCGGTCCCTCTCTCCTCCAACTTGTATATATCACCAATGACACCTGCGCCTATGGAAAAGCCAGGTGATGCACCCGCAGCCTGCCAGATGCGGAAGAACATGAGTTCCCCAATAGTGCGGGAGAGACTGACGCCCAGTGAACCGAATATAAGGAAAGGAAGGGCACAAAGATAAATTGGTCTACGTCCATCTAGAGACACGGATCCTCATCTTAGTAAGTGTAGCGTGTGGGGGGACTGAAGAGCGTACAGAAGGTAGAATAGGAAGCGGAGGTCAGGGCGCCAATTGAAGCCGAGAGCACTGATAAGCTCACGGCTAGGCTATATGAAGAGAATATATGTTGATCTTCGCTTCGCCAACCAATGTATAGAGTATATGCCTACCCGATCGCCTGGGGTGTCGACTTGTAGTCCTCGACCATTTGAGGTATCGAGGGGTAGATTGTTGCAGCAACGAACACTGAGGGGTAAAGCACAGTTTCTACGGTTAGTTGACCAGGCATACGACGCAACGCGCAAGAGTAAAATCACGACAACAGTACATGGCATTAATCCGAACCACGAGACAATCGCTACCAACTTCTTCTTCTGACGAGGCGAGAACCGGGAGTATATGAGTTCATGTTTAATTTCGTCAACATGCACACTGTTGTTGGCATTTTCAAGGAGAGGAGTCTGTTCTGTGGCTGTCATCTTGACCTATAGGTGACGGGCTGCCACTGGAAGGAGGGGGTAGATGAGAAGGTTGGGGAGGGACGACCCAGCGCAGTTAAAGGTCTCAGTTGGCGGCGCCACCGGCACCGTATTCTAATGGTCGAGCTAGTATGTCTCGAGTTCTTTACGGCAAGTTATAGTCACTCACTTTCCTTCCTTCGGCAGAACCAGGTTCTAAGTAGCCGACCGGGGTGAACGATGAAGACGAAGTCAAGGGGACAGAAGCGATCCCTGAACTCCTCCAGGACATCTGGCGTGAATTTCGCCAAAAGTGCCACACCACACATCCACACACAGGCACTCGGTGCGCATCTATACTGATTCATGCGACCACGAGGACCTAACACTCATTTCCACTCGAGGGGTGCCAGCCGCATAAGGAGAGCTGAGGCGTTTTTCGGGAACTTGAGAGGCGTTTCCCCCGTCTGATGGAAGCGTTAGAAGATCACTACCGCCTTTGACTCTGATTTATGGGGGTCGTTACGAAGGGCGGTACTTTGACCAAGGATCCCTGAGAAGGGAGATGTTTCATTAGTGGCCAGCTGACCTTTTATTAATGAAGGGACAATTTGTCGTATGTTTGGTTTTTAGCAAATGTCATGCTTGGTGTGGAGGAATTGCGGGCCATACAGTGTCAGTGTGATGAGGGGGGGTTACGGCTCGAGATGCTTCCGGCGGCTACTCGTGCGGCAATGATATACCCGAACTTTTTCCTATTCAATTGAGAATGGGGTCTTCTCAAGAGCGACAATGGCTGTATAAGGAAACGCAGTGCGAGTTAACTGAAGGCACACTGTCCACATGCTTGATTCCAGGAGTCTAGTTAGCTCAACAATCATTCCTAGAATAACTAAGTCACATTCTAGCGCTATGACTGGCCGCGAACACGCAAGATTCGAGTGAGCGAAGGGGCCGATGTCAAGGAAATGAACGTCTTATTCCGTGAGAATCCCGGCATTTGGTTGTGCGCAGCCGGGTTCTTTCCCGGGCCGTGGAAGGGATGACCTAGGGCATTGCAATTTTAGTCATGGGGCAGCCCTTATCAGGGAGTTATCATGGGTTTTATAACGACATGAGCTTATCCGACTGAATGTACCATAATGGCTTGGTCTTTGATGCACTAGGGCGGCACCCGACAAACCCATCAACACGAGAAATGTTGATAGTTGCCGGACATAGTTAGGCACCACCACAGGGTACACTGACATCATCTATCATCGACATGGTAGCAGATGATATGAAAAGGTGATATGAACAAAAGGGCCAGAGGTGCACGATCCTACGGAGAATCAGGGGGGGTCGACTCAAACCAGAACCCCAGCCGCATGTCTGTATCTTCTTGAAATTTGCGGCGTTTTACTGCACAGAACCCTGATTCTGGGACTAGATTCCCCCCCTAGGGACGCAATGCAAGCGAGGGCAGAAGCATCGTGCGGGCCCCTCGAGTACAACGTACACGTCACAACACAAACAACGCCAATGTGCTCCGCGATTTCACGCAGGGGAATCCAACCAATGCTAGTAATCCTTCTACATAGTCCCATAAAACAGCCGTACTCTTCGGTCGGACACCCGGCCGACAACATTCGGGCCTGATCGCACGACTCGTTTTCCAAGGTCCCTGAACAAACCTAGCTAGCCGGAGCGACCCCCTTCCCCCCCTGGGCGAACTATATCACAAGTAGCGCCAACCCGCATCAGAACTTTCACCGACTCGGAGATCATGTACATCCATCATGTGTCGTGACTTGATTACCACTGCTCGCCACACTACGGCCTCCGTGTTTGTCCTAGGGAGCTCCCCCCCCCTCCCCAGAGGCTCAGCAACATCCTACGAAAAAGAAGGTCCAGGGGGGTACCTGACAACGGGCCCCCGTAGCTAGGAACAATGTCACTAATTGATCGCGAAACGAATTCCCGTTATTTTGATGGGAATATGCAATCAGATTATGTATCACTGAAATATTTACCTAGGCAATGGGGGGTGCACCCTCATAGGGCTTGTGGGGCTATACATCATTTTCTAAACGGTCGCTGGGGGGTTTACCAATGGCTAAAGGCCGGATTTAGGTTTGTTCAGAGCCTCCAGGGCAAATGATGACAGTGGCGGTGGAACCTCTCTCGTGATTTTTTTCATATTCTACCCGTCAGTTTATTGTCTCTCCGATCAGGTTCACTACATTCAACAAGACTACACACAGAGCGACTTTGGACGAGGGACTACGCCATATAACTATCGCCAAATGACCTCATGTCGTATAAATAACCTACCCACTCTAGTTGCCCCAGGCAGCCTTAATCATCTCTGCAGCCTTTTCTGCTATAATGTATACCGGAGCTTGAGTGTGTGCGGCAGGAAGGAACGGCTACATAATTATTAGTAACAAGGTCGGGCACGGGGAAGCATTCTGCCCTTACCATGATCGAGGCGTCAACAACCCTCAGGCCCTTGATACCTTTCACACGAAGATCAGGATCGACAACACCATATGTTGCCCCTTTAGCAGACATCGCGCATGTTCCAGAAATATGTCCTGAAGGAATAGCATTTGCGCGAATGTGCTGGTCAAGAGCCTCGTCGCTTGTAGCATTTTCCGGGGGATTGAATGGAGCCACAATATAGTCTCGCCATACGGGAGCCGCGAGGAATCGTTGGGCAGCTTTTATGCTTTCCCGTGAAGTGAACACATCGAACTCTGTCGCAAGAAGGTTAGGATCGATAAGGGGCCGACTTAAGGGATCGGAATTGTTGATAGCAACAGAGCCACCTTGAGTCGAGGTTCACCCTCAGTCAAACAGTTAAAACAGTTTGAGTTCGCTTCAACTTACGGGAGGTTGGAGCGAGGAAGGTGATCCCCATACTTATGAATGTTCCATTTGCCTGTTGCCGCAACCCCCCGTTGTCCTAAACACAGTGGGTACGATCATGATTATCAATTCTAAACAAGGACCCTAGATTTGAATATAACCACTCACGAGCGGGGAAAATTCCATATGGGGTGTATTTGGCCCGGCAGCAGGATCCGGATTGGTTTGGAAGATAGAAGAGTCATTTGGGAGGCGAAGGAATGCAATGTGATTAGAGGCAGTTGGACTCATAGTGAGGGGCCCAGTATGGCTGTTATTCCATTCTTCCAGGGCTGCGGTCGTATTGATCCTAAATTAAGTAAGGGGGTTCCATTAGCGGCGGGTCAAACCTTCAAGGGGAAAGAATACGTGCGGAGGTTTAGTTGAGTTGACAGTCCAGACAGCGGGGAAGTAAGGATGTTCCGTCAGATTCTTGCCCACACTCGGCAGGTCGTGACGAGGTGTGATTCCGAGATTACGGAGTTCTGTTTCGTTGCCAATTCCTGAGTGGAGGAGGATATGCGGACTATTGATAGCCCCCGCGGAGAGGATAACCTCCTTCTTCGCTGTAATACGCCTCGGAGCGGCTACTCGAGAGCATACATCATCCAGAGTTCCTGATCAGCGGAATTGGGGACTTACAATTGCTTCCGCCGACTTCAACAGTCCTGAAACTCATTGACCCGTTATTCACCGGCAGGATGCGAGTTACTCTCGTGTTGACTGCAACGTGTAAATTCGAGCGACTCAGATATTCGGGAGCGAGGTACGCTGTGGCCGAAGTGCTTCGAACACCATGCCCAACGGTACCATGAAACCAACCTTACCAACGATATCAGCGAAGTGGCTTCAGAGGGACAAATAATTAGAACCTAGGCCAAGAGGACGACCGGCATTCAGATCCAAGAGAAACGGGAACTCTGCCAGCTCTTCGCTGGTCTGAAGGACCCGGGAATCAATCTGCGTCGGGTAACCAGTAGTCGAGACGTTAACTAGCCCGTGGCTTCCGTGGACTGCAGGATCATATTGACCTGTCTGACTGTGTTGATCTGCGGCAGCTGTCCAACGTTCAGTCTTCCTTTGCCATTAGCAAATGGCCTGTCTTATGTGTAATGGACCCTGCGTACCTTGAGCATAAAGCGAAAAATATCGCTCCAGGACCAACTCTGATCCCCCGTGACGCGTGCCCAACGGTCCCAATCCTCGGAAGAACCCCGGGTGTAATACATTGAATCTGTGTATGTGAACTGTAGACTGGAGATTCATGCGAGTGGGCTATGACGTACTATGAGCACTACAGCCGCCAAGGATGAAGCCTCTCGAATAATTTATTACACGTTGATTCATCCCCAACTGAGGGGTAGTCGTATAATTCCACTCATATCCGCTCGATATAACGTTAATCATGAGGCCTGGCACTTGGGTAATAAAAACGCCTTCATGACTTGAAAAGTGTCAGTTCTTAATTGCCCAGGGCGGGGGGGGGGATGGATGAGCGGACATACGATGGGCCCGCCTCAATGAGTAGCACTTCGTATTTTGGATTCTCTGACAAGCGATTGGCCACCACGGGACCAGCAGTACCACCTGCGTCGCGATGCCATCAGATTGAGCGTGGATGGATATTAAAAACATGCTCACCGCCAACGACGATGAAGTCAAAGTCGACTGCGGGCAATTGGTCAACACCGCTGTACACTCTGCACAGGCTCGAGGGTATCGCAAGAAGCAAGAAGAGTCTGAGAAACAGTTGCCGCAACATTAGTAGCCCAAATCCACAACTTGGATTTTAGCTGGTTTATATTTGTTTTATGCTGAGTGGTCAGGTCCCTCGTTCGTTCCCCTTTTGTTCCACCCATGCCGTAACCTTGGCTCCGATGGATCGCAAGATTCTCGCCTGTTAGGCCCAAATGTTCGCACAATCTGCGTCTAAAAGTAGTAGCCACTAAGGACTGAGAACACCGGTGAGACCTTGTGTCAACAAAGGAATCCAAGGGAATGCGGCTAACGCTTTTGGCCTCGCCTGCCATTCAGTCCCTTGTGCGGGGACTAGACTTTGGGAATCTCGTAGCTTTCCGGTATCGGAATCAGCTGACACCCGTCGTTGCACGAGAGTGCAATAGTCTTGGTCCCGCGAGTTGTACCACCACACTTGTCAATTTTCATTATCCAGTGCTAACCTATGGTGTGGCGCATTTTTTCATTGACATCTCCAAGAACATCTCCGTCACCCCTGGTAAATTGACACTATTATTTATTGCAGGTTCGTAACCGGAGCGTCCGTTTAGTCACTTTTTAATTACCGGAAGCCGTGTCGGGGCTGGAACTAGGACACAGTGATCCTTCCCTAGGGACCAAGAATCATTCGAAAGAAAAGTGTTGGACCTATCACGAGATATTGGGAATATGGGAATATTCATCTTTCTCGCACAAAGGTGCCGTCTCCGACTTTTGAGAGTGAAACACGTTTGATCAATATAGATCATCGATTCATCCGAGTTCCTCTAGCCGGGTGGGATGTGTCCGAACATCCTGTAGAGCGCCATACCAGTCCCTGCATCCTCCGCACTCCGGATCATCCGACGTGTTGGCTTGCGGGGGTACACCGGAATCATTAATGCCGTCTCGGGGTATCGTGGGCAACCCATAAACAAGCAGTGGGCCAGTGACGAGAAACATTTGCGTTAGCTTATATACAAGATGTTTGGGTATCGGACTGCTGTTGTTATATAAACGGTCACAGACAATTTACACTAGTTCACTCCACTAATTCGGCTATTTCGGGGGCGGCAGAGGAAATTGTAAATTCACGGATAATGACTGTACATACATTCAGGAGCGCACGCCAGATCCGTCTCGGACACCGACTCCACTGTATAACCACAGATCGACGAACCACTAAGAATGAATGTAGAAAGAGCATCATCAGTATGCAGGAACAGAGCTTCCCGCAACCCAGTCGTCCCACTATCGGAGGCATTTCATTCGAGCACCGCTAAAAAGGCACTAAGAGGCAAAAAGGTAGTGAGCACCCCATGAATTGGTAGCACCAATTTAAAAATTTAGGCACCTCCAGTGGTTCGTGTCGACACCGCACTCAACAGTCCTTGTGCCTGCATATGTACCGCCACTGTCGATCAAATATCGATATTAATATGGCCTGCAGATCCTCGGTCCGGGTATTCAACTTCACAGGACGTCTTGACCCTCACTTGGTATAAGTGCTTATGTTCCTCGATATTATTGCATCGGAGGTCGTCAGGGGGGTCAGCGTGGGCTCACCAATGAAGGTGGAGTCAGCTGTTAGAAGTATTCCATGGCCTGTGGGACATGCATTTTTATTGGAGATTTGAAATTTCGTGGGTGCGCACGAAAAGCGCGGACAACTTGTAAAAAGTTTGCGTGCATCAATACTTGAACACCCTCATCGGGCGGTGGGGGGGGGGCGGGTATAACAACCCTGCCGGCATCGACCGTGATGCTCGGTACTCAGGGAGCACTGGTGGTGCCGGTGAAGGTCCCTATTGTGTGTGTTACAGTATGTCAGAAGACCCCACATACACAAGTCCGAGAGGTCCCAATTTCACGCGCAAACAGAAAGCCGCATTACAAACATTGTGTGCAAGGCCTCTGACGAGCGCTTGCCATAAGCTTCCCCCGCCCCCACTCCCCGTCAAGTCAGGCTAGTTGACTCTGATACTCATCAGGCCAAAATATCCTTTTGGCCAAAAACGTCATTATATATTATCAGCAGACTAAAATCACAGGGGGCGAACCTAAAACACGGCGTGAAAACCCCGAGGTCAAGTACACACTACATAAGGTCTTTTCACTACCGTTTCAACATCCTCCCCCCTTCACTATCCACCAATGCTCAAACTCACCCTATTTCTAGCCTCGCTCAGCACCCTCGCCACAACAACCTGTCCAAGCATACACCTGCACCTGCAATGGTAAAACCTCGTACAAACCACACAAATCGCTTCATTGACCTCAAATTTCGAACCCCAGGCAGATCCTACACCAACAGCGATATCTTCGGCGCAGTCAACAAAGGATACAGCATAGACCAAGCCGCCAATCAGCCCAAGTACGCTTCTTTCCCCCCTTCCCCCCCCCCCTTCCAAATCCCCGGGGATTCAAAGAACTTTTTTTAACTTGAATTCGAAACCCACCAGCGGCCTTTTCCCCCACCGCTACACCAACCCCAACTCCCTCTCCTACCCCTGGTGCTCCGCCGACGGCGCTCACCTCGCAGAATACCCACTCCTTACCGTACCCCCGGGCCCATACGTCAACGGAGGCACGCCAGGACCAGATAGAGTGATCTACCTCGTGGGACGCGCAAGGACATTCTGTGGTGAGTCTTATTAAGCTTTTTCATCAATCTTTTGGTAGTGCATTGTTTTGACTTGAAATGGTTGAAACAAGGGTGCATGACACAAGCAACCTACTCTACCGGCACTGAGGACTTTGTTCATTGTCAGAACGA
The DNA here is from genome assembly GCA_023014365.1 of Lepiota brunneoincarnata. Taxonomy (NCBI): domain Eukaryota; kingdom Fungi; phylum Basidiomycota; class Agaricomycetes; order Agaricales; family Agaricaceae; genus Lepiota; species Lepiota brunneoincarnata. The sequence continues at coordinate 1,357,663 of JAEBUN010000008.1, forward strand.
CTTTTGAATTCCGTACACATTTTCATGTTGTAGTAAGTAATACAAAATAAGTCAATCAACAAACCCTTATCACTGCCTCCTACCAGGATCATACCTCGACATATTCAACGACCCTCCATAAGCCCCAGAGTCTCCAGGTAAAAACGTAGCAGGGGGTGCGCATCCCGGTGGAAGAGTCGAGTAGTCCTGTGATTGAGACCGAGAACCTGCTCCATCCGAACTCAACCGGTGTGATGGCGCAAAACGACCCTGAGCGCGAGCATTGTTACCCGAGTACACCGAGCCCGTTAGAGGTACATGCGCGTGTTGCGTTGACGGTTCGGGCATCACGGGCGTACCGTTGAAGTAATCAGACGAAGTATAAGGAAGGTTCCCATCCGGTGCAGGACGCAGGGGGAGTAGCGGTGGTGGTGGTGGTGCTGCTAGTGGCGTTCCAGAACCGATCGCCGCATGGTCAGAAGGTCCTGCATCATATCCACTCCCACTCCCACTCGACCCATACCTCCTATGTTCCCCCTGCTCCCCAACTTTCATCGAAGCTTGATGCATCAACGTCACTTCCCCCTCTCCCGCCGTAGGCTGTAACTCATCCTTCCCCACCCCCCTAAACTTCATCCCATACTCCCTACACGCCTCCACACTCTCCTTCAACCTCGGATCCTCCCTATCCCACGCATGAACCACAAACCCGGGGAAATTATACTCCAGCAACTCTTTCAACTCGGGCAACATCAACGGATCAGGTGCATACGTCCCACTATTATTATCAATCACCAACTCCCACTCCACCTCACTATCCTCCTTCTCATCCGAAAAATTCTGCCAACCCCCTTGAGGCCTCGGATGAAACTCACCACTATACCTCACCGTCTCACAACAATTCGAATGCAGCGCATGCTTCGACGCAAAATCCACAAAAAACGCAGCACCCGTCTCCGAAAACCTAAACGAATCATCATCAGAAGAGATGATGTACGTATACACAGCCGGTTTGACACGTTTCGCATGTTGCATCTGTGCACCCGCATTTTGAGACCCAGGACGACTCGCCCCGCCGTGTAAGATGTCAATCACATCTGTACTTTTTTCGATGATCCCGAAACCGTTCGCGGCGGTGCGGGCGTAGAGCATTCGATGGCCTGCTTGGATTCCGGAGCGGACTGCGATAGATGTCGGACCTTGGAAGATGTTTTGAGCGGCTTTGTATTTCCTGTTCCAGGGTTGGTGGATGTCACGGAAGAAGAGGGGGACACCCTTGAGGTACATTTTCCATGTGGAATACAAGCGTGCTTGGTCGAGATTGGTGAGAAGGCCGACGGTAGGTGAGAAATGGATCGAGTAGCGGATGGGGCCGTCGAAGAGGTAGGGGAAGCGAGAGGCTTTGGAGGGATCACCACTCGGTGTGGAGTCGATCTAACGGTAGTTGTTATCAGAGAAGGATACGATGGGAACAATTTACCTTGAGCCAAAATGTACCCCGAGACCTACGAAATAGAGGACCTGTAATCTCAGCCTCCTTGGCACCTGCGGCTACACTCGTCTCGAACCCTCCAATATAGTCATCCGTCACTGCTCCCTCGTCCTTGTCCATCACAGTAACTTGCAGTGTCGCAGTGATGGGCACGTTCTTGATGCGCCATACCTCGTTCCATACAGGTGCGAGGTTATTCGAGATGACCTTGGAACTAACGAAAAGAAGTGAGATAATATGGACACACTTAAAAAAAAAGAGAGACGTACACAAACGAAACACGTTTATCAATCTTGGCAACAAAATAGGGATCAGCAGTACCGACAACGTCCATCTTGGGCAATCCAGACGCTCCGATGAAGTGTACGTTGAGATCGACAAACGATGTACCCGGTGCGATTTCGGTAATCTTGCCCTCTACTTTACCGAGGACGGAGGCGAGGCGGCTAGAGTGGGATTCGGACCTGGCCCTTGCAGGTTTGGAACAAGCGTCGCCCTAGCGACTCGAGCATGTGGGACATGCTAAGGGGATTTCGCTTGCCTCCTGGCATGATGGGGTTGGTGGGGTTGAGGTTGGGTGATTGTGGTCTTTGAATCAGAATCGGAGCGTGGTATTTATACGCATGTTATTCTTAGCGGCAGTGCCGGGCACAGCTTGTTTCATGTTTTTAGTTCTCATTCCACGGCGTAATTCAATCGTAAATGGTTACGCAGGAGTATTTAGATAACGAGCGTACAGGTTAGAAAATGAACGGAGAGAGGAATTGGTACGACACCGGAGCAATGAAGGATGGACGGCCTAGGGTTACCAAAACAGATAAACTGGGTACAATCAAGTTCATCACAAGAGAAGCACATACCAGGCTATGTAGAGCGCAATAGTTCCACATCATGCGCCCGCGGCCGATTCGGTACCATCCATCTCTTCTCTCTCACACACAGCGCCCCTCACACATCCCCGTTGCCAGCACCACACAACTTTTTTCCACGCTCAGCACACCAAATCTTCCAAACACCACGATGCTTCTGCACCGGCTAGCGGCGACCGTTTCTTGGCCTTCACCGGAACCTTGTTATCGCCAACCGCAGCCTCAGGCCGCGATTTTCCCTTTGAGCGATGCCGAAATCGGAACAACAATGACGCAGTCACCTGCTCCGGGGTCATGATCGGCAGATATGGCGGAAAGGGGGCAGTTGAAGGAACGGGAGGGCTCGAGTCTTGTTGCATCTGGGTATCTACATCCATATCGACCTCCGCAAAGAATGGATCCGAGGGAACCGGGGCCACATCCAACCACTGGGGATTCATATCGTTGAATATCAGGTAAGACCGAAGTCGACTAGCGAGCAATGATTCCTGCGCGTCAAGTGCAGAAGAAACACAAATGGACTGGGCTATATCGACATCCATCGCATCCGGACCTTTAATCCCCCGGAAAACTCGCGTTGTGCACGCCTCCGTGCTACGCTGCGGTAAACGGTGCACATGAACCGCAAATCAGCCGCGGTTTTCCTCGAGGCCTTGGGTTTTCGCTGGGAAATTGCGAGGGAATGACATGCAGGGGTAGTCGGTGGTGGCTGATGATGAAGACGATGAGGATGAGGATGAAAGGTTCGCTTTCCGTGCACGTTTCCTAGGAGGTGTTGGTGAGGCCCGCTCTGGCTCTGACTCGACTGGCGAGGAGCTCGAAGGCGGAGGCGGCTGCACCAGACGTGCTAACGAGCGTCTCTTGCGGAGGAGGGGCGAAGCCTGTGTGCGAATGCGGGGTCGCGGAGGAAGTATGGAGGAAGGTTTTGTAGGAGATGTAGATGTTGGAATTGAGATGGGCGCGGAAGGGAATGGTACAGGAGGCAGGTGCTGAGGGAAAGGGAATGAAGCTGAACGAGTCTGAACTACCAGAGACGGATACACTTGTGAGGGAAAGAGTACAGGTGGGTGCTGTCCTTGTGCACTAGTTTACGCTTGAAGGATACTGGACTGTTCGTGGTGTTCAGAAGAGGTAGAATGAGAGTCATGACGAGGAGAAGAGAAGAGGAGAGAATAAGAACACGCACGAGGCAAGAACGAAAACGAGTGACCCTTGTAATATACTCAGCAAGAATCACGTGACTCTCACGTGCACCGCGTCTCCCACCTCGAGGACACAAAGAAGCTCTGCGGAAGCTCTTCCGGCGCAGCGATGGGGGGAACGATTAGCACAACCTTCATAGAACATTGCAGCCGTCTCCTCATGGATAGCAAGTCGTGACTCGGCGGCAGGTCAACCCAAGAGACCGAAACGGGACTTGGCAGTCTTCTAGGTCCTATTGGATGACACAGCCGTGAGCCTAATTCTGATCTACACATAAACCCTGTCGATCTCTATCACAATTATACAATATATATTCAGCCTCGAAACTAGATATGACCCAAAGCGCCTCTCCTCATGGCATACCCCGGCAGAAATCTCAAGCTCCTCGCTCTGACCATCACATCACTCCCTTTCACCGTCCTAGCCAGGCGCGGTGGTAGTCGCGGGGGGAGGTTCAGCTTCCGGCAACGTAGGCATCGGCGGCTCGGATTCATCAGAAAATCTAAGCCTCGAACCCAGTCGATGCCGCCATATTCGCTTTCTCCGTTATCTTCGCCATCTTCACGGCGCTGCAGGCAATCTATGCAGCGTTCAACATCTACAAGCGTACCACAAAACAACCTCCTTCCATCACACTCCCCGAATTCACTCTCGGTCCTATCTTCCCGACCTTCCTCTTCTTATCAACTTTAGCGCTCACAGCGTATTATGTTCTCACCGCAATATTCTGGGGCCTCGCCTTTAACCAGAACGCTCGATCCAGTCGCATATCTCCCCTTCGATTATATCAATGCTCTGACCTCGCTGTCAGTCATCAACGACACCCTCCTCATCTCGGCTCTCCTCGCGCTCATCTCACATCGAGAAAAAGTGTTGCTCGGCAACAACTCCAATACATGGCGTTATATCAAAACGATCATAAACACAGTATTAATCGCCACCATGCTGGCTCTGGGCATGGCATATGTGGGAGTACGGACGACAGGTAGAGCGTCCCGCTCGAGGGCGGACGATCCAAACCGCGGAGAATGTTTATGGGGCTTATATCTCCTTTGTCCTTATTGCCGCGGTGGTTGTTGCTGGTTCTTCTGCCGCTTTATATGTTCGCGCCAAGCGTAGTTTGGTCAATGATAATCAGGTGAAGTCGTACTTGGCATCAACGTCACAGCGAATATCTTCTAATCGCTTTCTAGATCGTTCGCCGCACCGCCTTTATCATCTCTCCTCTTCTTATCATACATGCTATATTCCCCATCATTTCATGGAAACTGATAAGGACTGCCACCCGTGGCGAGGTGGCACGATGGAATCTGGCTGCCATAATCATTCTTTGCGTCACGATGTTTATTATCATCACCTTGTGCCTGAGGTTTGGTATACCTGTGACAGCCAAGCAGAACAAAAACCCTCTACGATCAACTTCGAAGGGTGATGTGTCTCCTCATAAGGAGTACCAGGATGCATGAGGGAGGGAGGGGGGTTCTGCAAGTACCCAACCACATTGCTTGTTTTTAACTCTTATCTGTAAATTTGCGAGCAGTTTGTTCACTATTCGCCCCGGCGTTACTGTAATGATTGTACTTACCCCCCTGTGAAGCTTGTCCATGATTCATTCCTGATCGGCTGCGCATTTGCCCTACTTTGAAGCTGGAGCGTGTTCTTGCAACGCAAGGTCGAAGTATATATATATATATCTGTGAGCAATCGCTTCTTCCGAAGGACAATAATAAAAGAACGCACAGCAAATTAGCTGCTGATGAAGATGAAGATGAGGAACCTCATACTCCGAGTCATTTGGGTCCAGCGCTCAAACCGGTGAAGGAAGGAATGGCAATCCTTGGGGGTTCATAGAACAATTGCGAAGAGAGCAGCAATTTGGAAAGTGAAAGTGGGGGCTGTCGGCCGTGTCCAGATTGATGGTGGGAGAAGTGCTAACCCCGCACGTTTCTGGGGCGGTGTATATACATACATACGCCTAATGACCACTGAAATATTGCAACTTGCTGTGCCGTCATCCACTTCGTCCCTTCCTTCCCCGCGCTGTAAACCATGCCGTTCTTCGAAGCTGCTAGATACAAGATCGAGTCTGGGGTTACGTGTTACAATTTCGCTAGTTTCGAGACAGTGGACTATTTAGATTTTTGTGGGGGCAACCTCGCTCTCCCTTCGATGACACGCCAAGAGTGACTCACAACCGAGATAGTGGAGGATGACGAACCCGAGATATATTCGTTGGATGGTCAAATCAATCGATGCCTTCCACAGAGCATCATCCTCAACCCTGCTCTTGCTTCTTGGGATTCTTGCAATCTCCCATCTTCACTCGATCCCACATCTTCAACCGCACCCGCAACTGAGGCTTTCCGGCAACCGGATCTTACCACGGCAGGCCTGTCTTTACCTACTTCTCCAGGTGCATATATCCCGTTACTGGTCTAGTCTCTATTAGTATTAGCCCAGGTCCTGCCATCTCCACCCGCGGAGTCGTCTATCCCTGGGAGTACTTCTCGCACTCTACACCCTATCCCGCCCAATGGTACCGTCATCCCAGCTAGACAAGCTTCTTCATCCAGTGAGACACTCGGAAGTGGGGCAGTCCGGAATGGCGGAAAGAACACGGGGCGGTCCTCTGGGCTCTTAGGAAAAGTAGGAATAAGGAAGCATGCTAAGAAGCAGGGTAGGGCTCAGGGAGCCAAAGTAAGAGACGCTGTTGTTCCCCAGTGAATCTGAGAAAATACACGTCTGTCATCGCGACTGCTGCGAATGTGTTCTAAGTCGAATTTTGCGGAGCATTGTTCTTGTTTAATTATTTTGAGTGCAGAGACATGATGAATCGTACATAAAATGATGAATCAGACCAATACTGTAAGTGGAGACACATGTTCGCCGTCATCTCGTGGCAGTGTACAGGACATCTGCGGCCGCCACAACACAACACTGTCCATCTTCTGGCTCCCAGTGATCTCTTTTTTTATTTCCAAAGGGCATGCTATGCCGTTTTTCGAAGGTAGATGCAGACACAGGCCTGGAGGGTCTTCTTGCAACGCCTTGTGTTACGACATTGTCGGATCCTTTCGAATTTGTGAGCAACCACTTTCTCTTCAATGAAAACTTCGAGTAGGGCTTTTGGAAACAAAGATGGACAGGGCGTTGATCCCCGGTGAAGACATGGCTGTTGTCAATTTATATGAACTCAAGAGTGTTCCTGTTTGGGCCTACTTGAGGATTGAGGCAGTATACAGCCAGGGGGGCCGTGGCCGCTAGGTTGCTGTTCTCCGCCCACGACGACAAAAAATCCCCTTGCTTCCTTGAGAGTACGCATGCCGTTCTTCGAATACGTGTGTCGCAGAACCGGGTCCAGGGATTGCGTTTGCAATAGTTCCTGTGCGCGCAGGGTCGTGTACATTGATCTTGGTGAGCAACCCCATCCCTTTCAATGACACAAGACACGAGCACATTTCACATCAGCTGAGGATGACCAGGCCAAGGTCGTATCCTACTCGTCGGACGGTCAGCCCACCAGCGACCCATACTCTATGGCCTCCCGGTCTTTGATCCCAGGTTATCTCTCGTCGATACATCAACCTTCGCTTGATCCTACATCTTCACATAGTTCAACTGCAGACACCTCGGTGGCCTCTTTGAGCGGTGATATTTATGATCAGATGTGGCAGCCAAAGACCATGAGCCAGTCCTCACCTCCCTCTTCAGGTATGTTTGGCCTATGCTTCTCACTGATTATCACGAATACCAAACTCATGTCTATTGCCATGTTATTGATATTAGCCCAGATCCCGCCTCCATTCACACGTCCACCTGCGCCAGGGAGCTTCTTTTCGACCCCACCACCTCCGAATCCACCCACCTTGGTCGAAATCCCGGCCTCTCCGTCTACCACCCAAGACACTAAGCCTCCTGAGAGTGGGCCTGCTCGGCATGGCAGAAGGAAGGAACGGTGGTCATTGGGGTTCAAGGGGGGGGCTACGAATACAAAAGCGGAAGAAGTCGGTTGGGTTTCAGGCAGCCAAAGATGAGCAAGCCGTTCTTGAATGAAAGTACGGGCACTATCAACTTGCTGCCACTTGATATAGTGTATAATTGTAGGTGGGAATTACAAGGCTTGCCGTGTTTATCACTCGTAGAACTCCCACTCAACGCACTCCAACTTATGGATCCATTGAGACCTATCAAACTGGAAGTATGATCCTAGCATGAACTGAGCTGTGGTTCAGTGCCCAAGCATTCGGTGCATCAAGCCTGAAAGACTGCCGGTGCCGGGCATGATGGTGAGAAAAGGACAGGATCAGAGGCAATAAATCGGTACAAGATAGCTAATATGATGCTGGACTGTGAGTGGTGCAATGGGTGATTCCAAATCGATATCGCAGGGATCAGTTTCGATAGCTGGTCTGGCAGCTTTCGGTATAGTGTCAACCCTGGAAATGTGCGCAGGCTCTAATCGTATCCCAAGTTTGTCTCGCCTTCTCTGTTTGCAGAGTCTTACATATATCAAGAGACAACAAAAGGTTTGCCTCAGCTTGTATACAAGTTCTCGATGGATCCACCTGAGATTTTTCACGCCACATATCTGATCAAGATGCGTTGCCATGAACATGAGTTGATAGATAAATCAGCATAGCCAGGGTTCAAGCTTCAAATAGTGTGAGGCCCAGCAGCATCGCAGGCCCCATTATAATAATCAGGCTTCGAGTGCAAACTACGAGCGCTATACTCATTGACTCCGGTGTCAACATGCGGCCGCTTGCCACCAAATCTGAAATGGAATTTGGGGTAAGTTCTGGCAGGTATTCTCTTCGTTTGCGGGCATGTTGAGTCTATTTCAGCTTCCGCCACGCAAGCCACAGGTTAGCAAGATGAATGTCTTCTATCGGACAGCCGGATTCGTCATTTTGGAGCTGGGATCCATTATTCTTGCCTACCGCTGTTTAGTCAGACCTATCCCCCTCTACCTCCCATCCTACGTCTCGATCTCCGAAACCAAGGCCTTCACAACTGCCATTGGGGTGGTGTGGCACGCCATTGCAGCTCTTCTTGTCAAAGACATTGCGTTGTGCGTTTTCAGTGCAGAATGCATGGCACAGTACCACCGATCTGGAGACTTGAGGCCCGAAGTTTCGTATCAAGTATCATGCATCACAAGTGGAATGTTTATTCAAACATCCCACTTCTTATCCATGCGCCCTACCATCCAATACCGTCTGGTATATGTTTTAGTGATCCTTCTCATGGCTCTAGGGCCCATAGGTCCAAGTACTATCACAATAGGCGAGACAGCTCAAGAGAAGCAGAAGGCAGTCCGAAATTGCCAACCTCACGCATGCGGATGTATCAACTGCCCCCGAGTTGGCTGGTAGCATTGCGGCCAGGGAGCTCATGGAAAATGGGACATATGGATACCGGACAACAACGGAACGCATGCTAGTTCCTTGGCCTCAGGCGGACCTCGAAACCCACCAAGATGTCTTCACGTACTATAGCGACGTGGTAGTGTATAATTATAGTTGTTCGTGGATTCCTGATTTTTGCCTCATGCTCCCTATCGGGTTCTCAACCTCCTGCACCACCAACGGCGACCTCTGGTCACTTCATGGGCTGTATCTTGAGGTTATTCTGGGGCTTTCCGGTGCGTTGTGTGCTCACCGTGACTATACTGAATAGTTTATTCTTCAATGGTTCCAGATGCCATTATTCCCCTCAGCCGCATGGAACGCGTGCCGAGCTCGCTTTCGGGTTTTGCATTTGCAAGCTCTGAGCATGCCGGAGTGGACCTAACCCAGGTAGCAACAAAACCTGCTCCACCTCGAAGTGAGGATGGAAATGAACACACCATCTTCTTCCCTGAAGTCCCAGTGGGTATTCTGCTGTGTGACCCCCAGCACCAGATATTCCCGGCCAGAGTGAGGCTGACGAATGGGGAATTAAATGCGACCATTGCTCCGGAATTGTCCCCAATCGGAAACATACTAGAATCTGCAATGAACCTTATGTTATCTACAGCAGTTTTAGATGTGACGTCCCCTGATAGCTTGACGGGGGTGCCCCCACGCCCCCTTCGATTATAATATTTGCAGGGCGATCCAAATCAACTACAGCCGACAGCATCAAACCACTTCCTCTTGACGAGATCAACGAGAACATGAATAAAGCTGTCCAATCTGCGGCTAAAGCATATCTCAGTGGATACTTAGAACCTCGTAGCAGATTTGATCCTCTGCCAACATATAACCAAATGACACAGAACGCCACTGTGCAGTTCCAGCAAACTGCCCTGGTGACCAGCATCCCATTTCTCATAACACTTTGCGTTTTGGATTTCATCATCGTCCTAATCCTGGAAATCCTGCTCCCCATCATCAAGGTCGAAGAGATAGAACTTTTCAGTTTGCGGACACTCGAAGAGGTTTATCGAGCTATGGTTCGCACCCACTAAGCTCTTTTCACCATAGTTGACCATTGTCTCCTTATAGGTGGACCGTCACGCCCCAGCGCAGTGTTCGATGGTTCTGACGAGACCTTATTCATCCGCCACCACGACCTTGTTGAGTAGAGTAATGCAGAAGCAAACACTAGGAGGATAATAACTTGGACTGATGTTTCGAGATACATTGTATGCCTAGAGCTGGACTCAACTTATGTATTGACATCTGTAACAGGAATCATTTATCATGTGCCAGTCCGGTGCATAAAGGTTTGATTGTGACCATTCAACAGCTTGGATGTATGTGGCACACAACAACCACGGGCAATCGAGCACAGTGTACCTGTCCTTTGAAGAGAAGAAGGAAAGAAGATGTGTGTAGGGACATATAACAGTATAAAATGCCAGAGCAAAGTAGGGTGTGGACGGGCTGGAGCATGTGTTGGACACCGATGTACAACGTGTGCTGGGCAGTGGGTGCTTCACGAGAACTCAGACAGGCAGCTTGTAGTAGTAACACCCGCCTGTCCATAATGATCCGCAGGAACAACATGTCTGCCTTCGGGAGCCTTGAGGGCGTATGAGAGGATGATGTCCCTAGAGTCATTAGCTGAATAACGATCAAAGTTGAATCCACACACCAAGCTGGTTCGGAATAGATCTAGACATGGGCATTATGCCTGTTTATGCATAAAAATCGCACAAGCCACTTGACGTTGGAATAGTCAACCGGTGCGAATAGTAGTTCTGCGCATCGGAATGTTCGTGGGTGGGGTCCATGTATCACGTACTGCTTTGCATTGACTTGTCAAAATAACCAGGACCGGTGCAGAGCACCTGGCCTGCCCTTGAGCCCTCGAATGATCTGCTTGGTATCTGTAGGGTACTACAGGGTGGATGTTGCGTTTTTCCTTGCCTGGATTGTGTCACTGGTGTTGCCTCCATAACAGTATGCGTCATCGAGCCCGACGGGTGTATATACAGGTGGAGTGCATCTGCACCGGAGTATGCTTACGCTCAGAGTAAAGGAAACCATTTTCGAGGGCTACACTCGCTGTATAAGTATCTTTCGCTTCCTTATATAAATGATCATAGGTACAGTAGTGGTCACCAGCCGTGTGTTGGCTCTGGGCGTGGCATGCTTGGGACTCCGGGAGTAAGGACGACAGGTGGAACGTCCTGCCTGAGGGCATGTCCATGAGGCTTTTATCTCCTTCGTCCTTGTTACCACGGTGGTTTTGTTGGTTCTTCTGCCGCGTTATATGTTCATGGCAAGTGTAGTTTGCTCAATGATTATCAGGTGAGTCACAATTGGCACTGATGTCAGTGATATCTTCTAATCGCTTTCTGGTTCGTTCACTCTACCAATTTTATCATATCTCCTCCTCTTGTCATACACGCTATATTCCCTATCATTTCATGGAAAGTGATGAGGAATACCACCCGCAACGAGGTGGCACGATGGAATCTACTGCCATAATCATTCTCTGCATCACGCATTTATTATCATCACCTTGTGCCCGAGTTTGGTATACTTGTGACAGCCGAGCAGAGCCAAAACCCTCCGCGACCAACCTCAAAGGGTGATGTGGCTCCTCATAAGGAGTACCAGAACGCGTGAGGGGGTTTTGCTTGTAACCAGTCACCTTACCCGTTTAAATCTCCATGTAGATTTGCGAGCAGTTGTTCATCATCGTCCCAGTGCTACTGTAATGATTTTACCTACCCCCCTGTGAAACTTGTCCACAATTTATTCCTGAAAGTCAAGGGTCGCGAGAGGCATCCTGCCCTTACGACATTCATGTCCCCAACACACTTGTGGCGGTGTAACACAAACGGCCGCTGAGGACACGATCCATAGTAGTCCTTAGCTGTATATCCAAGCCCCTCCCTCCCCCTGTCTTTATTAACTCATCTCCCCCCCGATGACAATAAAAAGAACTCACAGTATACTAGCGGACCATGAAGATGGGGATGAGGAACCCAGGACTACATCATACTCCGAGTCAAACCATGATCGACCCCCGAGTGAACCCTTCTGAGGCCACGTCCAAGCGCATCCAGGGATCCTTACAAAATGCGAAGCTCTTCACTTGCAGATGAGGATGTTAATACTCTTGCGAGGTAGGGCCTGGGTCCAAGTGCTCAAACCGGTGGAAGGAAGGAAGGGCGAGTCCTCAGTCTGGAGACAGAAGGATTGGGAGAGTCGTTGAACCCGTGAATGCAAAAACCGCAGGTGTGCTGTCGACCACTCAGATATTCTCTGTGATTGATGGTGGGCTAACTCCGGACATTTCTGGGGCTGTGCACGTCTATGACCCCTTGAGATGCAAAACTTGTTGTGTGTCTTCCACTTCGCCCATTTGTTTCCTGCGCTGTTCCATGCCATTTTTCGAAGCTGGATACAAGAACGAGTCTGGGTTGATGTGTTTAAACGCCGTCAGCCCCGAGGCAGTGGATTATGTATATTTTTGTGGGCACCCCGGCTTTCCCTTCGATGACATGCAGAGAGCAACTCACAACTGAGATAGTGGAGGATGACGAACCCGAGATATTATCCTATTTGCCGAATGGTCAAATCAATCGACGCCCTTCCCAGAGCATCATCCTCAACCCTGATCCTGCTTCTTCTTGGGATTTTTGCGATCTCTCATCCTCACTCGATTCTACGTCTTCAACCGCACTTGCAACTGGGGCTTCCCAGCAACCGGACACTACCATGGTAGGCCTGTCTTTACCTACCTCTTCAGGTACATATATCCCGTTGCTGTTCTAGGCCTCGATTAGTATTCACCGGTATTAGCCCAGGTCCTGCCATCTCCACCCACGGAGCCGTCTATCCCTGGGAGTACTTCTCCCACTCTACACCCTATCCCGCCCAATGGTACCGTCATCCCTAGCTAGACAAGCTTCTTCTTCATCCACCGAGACACTCGGAAGTGGGGCTGTCTGTAACTGGCAGAAATAATACGGGGCGGTCCTCTGGGTTTTTAGAAAGAGTAGGAATAAGGAAGCATGCGAAGAAGCAGGGCAGGGCTCAGGGGGCTAAAGCAAGGGTTGTTGCTCCCCGGTGAATAGACGGTAGATGTCTTGATATGTAGACTTACTAATCACGAGGTGTATATTCTCTTGCTGCTCTGAGAATACAGGTTCGCCTTAGGAGCCCTGTGTGAATGTGTTAGAAGTCAGGGGCTTGTGAACATCACTCTTATTTAAGTATTTTGAGTGCGGAGACATGATGGGTCTTTCGTGAAATGATACGATGAACTGGGCCGATGCTGTATGCTGTTGTGCCACAGGATATACGTTTGCCTTTGCTGTCATCTTGTGGCAGTGTACATCTGCGGCCACCACAACACGCCACTGTCCATCTTCTACCCCCCACGATTCCTCTTCTTCGTGATCTCTTTCCTTTATTTCCCAAGGGCACACAATGCCGTTTTTTGAAGGTGGATGCAGATACAGGTCCGGAGGGTGTTCTTGCAACGCCTCATGTTACGACATTGTCAGATCCTTTCGAATCTGTGAGCAATCACTTTTTTTTTCCATGATACGAAAAATAGGCTTAGAGTACATAGCTGAAGACGAGGATAAGGAACCTAAGATACTATTCTACTCACTGGACGATCGCGAGCCAATAACCACACCTGGATCCACCAAGGCCGCCGAGAAAACCCCAATCTCTTCGTCTGTTAGTAATGAGAGTGGGATCAGTCAGAATGATGGAAAGCAGGAGGGGTGGTTCTTGGAGTTCATAAGAAAACTACGAAAAAAGAAGCTTACAGGATCGGGTAGGGCTTGGGGAGACAAAGTTGGGCAGGGGGCTGATCCCCGGTGAAGACATGGCTGTTGTTGATTTGTTTGAACGCAAGCATGTTCCTGTTTAGGCCTACTTGAGGATTGAGGCAGTGTACAACCAGGGGGCCCGTGGCCGCTAGGTTGCTGTTTTCCGCCCACAACAACAAAAAGATCCCCTTGCTTCCTTGAGAGTATGCATGCCGTTCTTCGAATACGTGTGTCGCAGAACCGGGTCCAGGGATTGCTCTTGCAGTATGTCCTGTGCACGTAGTGTCATGTACATTGATCTTGGTGAGCAACCCCATCCCCTTCGATGACGCAAGACATGAGCGCATTTCATACTAGCTGAGGATGACCACGCCAGGGTCGTATCCTACTCATCCCACGGTCAACCCGCCAGCGATCCATACTCTATGCCCTCCCGTTCTTTGATCCCGGGTTATCTCTCGTCTATGCATCAACCCTCGCTTGATCCTACATCCTCACATAGTTCAACTACGAATACCTCAGGCGGCCTCTGTGAGCGGCGACACTTATGGTCAGATGTGGCAGCCAGGGACAATAAGCCAGTCCTCACCTCCGTCCTTATATATGTTTAGGTTACAGTTCTTGCTGATTATCGCAAACACCAAACTCATATCTATTGCCACGTTATTGATATTAGCTCAGATCCCACCTCCATTCACACTTCCACCCGTGCCGGGGAGTTTCTCTTCGATCCCACTAACTCCAAATCCACCCACCTCGGTCGAAATCCCGGCCTATCCGCCCGCCACCCAAGACGCTAAACCTCCTGAGAGTGGGCCTGCTCGGCATGGTAGAAGGACGGAACGGTGGTTATCAGGGTTCAAGGGAAGGCTAGGCATACAAAAGCGGAAGAAGCCGACTAGGTTTCAGGGCAGCAAAAGATGAGCAAGTCGTTCCTGAGTGAAAGTATGGGCACTGTCAACTCGCTGTTGCTGGATATAGTTTATAATTGTGGGTGAGAATTACAAGGCTTGCCGTATTTATCACTCGCAGACCTCCCGCTCAACACACTCCAACTTATGCCTTTACCAAATGAGGGATCCACTGAGGCCTATAAAACTGGAAGTATGATTCTAGCATGAACTAAGCTGTGGTTCAGTGCCCAAGCCTTCGGTGCCATCAAGCCTGAAGACTGCCGAATTGTCGGACATGAGAACGAGGAAAGAACAGGATCAGAGCCAATAATTGGGTACAAGATGGCTAATATGATGCTAGATGTGAGTGATGGGGTGGGTGGTCCTAAACCGATGTCGCGGGAATCGATTTCGATAGTTGGTTCGGCAGCTTATCAGTATAGTGTCAACCCTGGAAATCCGTGCAGGCTCTAATCATATCCTAAGTTCATCTCGCCTTCTTGGTCCACAGTTTCCTACGTATATCAAAAGAGAACAAAAGGTTTGCCTTGGCTTCTATAAAGCAGGTACAAGTTCTCGATGGATCTACTTGAGTTTGTTTTTTGCCACATATCTGATCGAGATGCATTGCTGTAGGCATAAGTTGATGGATCGATCAGCATAGCCAGGGTTCAAGCTTCAAATAGTGTAGGACCCAGTGGCATTGCAGACCTTGTTATAATCAGGCTTCGAGTGCGAACCTCGAGTGCTACACTCATTGACTCCGGCACCAACATGCAGCCGCTTGTCACCAAATCTGAAATGGAATTTGGGATAGGTTCTGGCTGATGGTCTATTCATTTGCGGGCATGTTGGGTCCATTTCAGGTTCCCCCACGAAAGCCACAGGTTAAAAAGATAAATTTCTTCTATCGAACCGCTGGATTTGCCATTTTGGAGGTGGGATCCATTATTCTCGCCTATCGCTGTTTAGTCAGACCTATTCCCATCTAGCTCCCGTCCCGCGTCTCGATCTCCTCGGCCAAGGCCTTCACAACCGCCGTTGGGGTAGTGTGGCATACCCTTGCAGCTCTTCTGGTCAACGACATTGCGTATTTTCAGTGCAGAATGCACGGCACGGTACCACCGTTCTGGAGACTTGAAGCCCGAAGTTTTGGATCGAGTATCACAAGTGGAATATTTATTCAAACACTCCATGTATAGCACATTGAAAAAGAACGTCACACTGAGAAATTGTAATGAGTACTGAGCAAGACCATTCATATGTTATATATACATGTCGCGAACCCCCTAAGTGGTATTGCTATGTAGTACTATCGAAAAACACCAGGTCCATTCATTCCCCAACACAAACAATCTCCCCTCCAACGTCAAATTCACGAATACTCCACCGAAAGGTTCCTATCAAACGCCACACCAACAGTAACATCCAAAACCTTATTTGCCGCATCAAAACCAATCCTCGAAGCACCCACATCCCTCCCATTGACCCTCACACTCCTCAGGAGCACTCTGCACATTGAGGAACCTAACACGCGCCACCTTGACACCAGTACCAAACCCAAAAGTACCCCTCACATCCAGCCTGTGGTTCCGGAAACTCATATTCACCAAGGTCGTACGCGACGGAGTAACAGACTCTCCGTCATCAGCGTACAATCTCCCAGACGCACTACCATCCAGCCCAGGAGCAACAACAAACTCAAAGTCCTTCCTCCTCAACGCTGTGGTGGTCATAGCCGATTCATTGCGCAGGGGAAGAACCGTACCGCCCTTGATATGAAGGGGAATATGCGTGAAATCGATATCGCTGAGTGTAACAGTCGCTCCATTCCCCTGAACAGGCGCCATCGTAGCGAATTCATAAAAGATATCGCGGGGTAAGTAGATATCCACCGAAGTCGAGTTTTCTTCCGTGACTGGAGAAACGAGGATGGAGTCTCCAAAAAAGAATTGCAAGTCGATGGGGAAGGTGTTCGTATCCTTTGGGTATTTGAACCAAAGCGGGTGGAGGATGGGCGTGCCATCGGTATGAGCTTGGTGGAAAGCGGTGTATAGGTAGTCGAGGAGGCGATATCTGTGTTTCAGAATAAATATAGGCGAGAGGTAAAACAAAAACCGGCAAATGGTAATACCGTATATCAAGAGCATTTCTGGCTGCTTGGGCTACATCATCCCAGAGATAGAACTCCTGGCTAATAGAATTATCGGAGTTATGCTACCAATAGGTGATTAGGGTTACAGAATCCCTGGCACGCGTGTATGACCCACATTGCGCATGAATGGGTAGAAAGCACCTAGCATAGCCCATCGAGCACAGAGCGTTTGGGTTGTGTTGCCGTCTAACACCTCGCCTTCAGGAAGCCGTGGTTATAGAATTGGAAGTGC
This sequence comes from Lepiota brunneoincarnata, assembly GCA_023014365.1. Lineage (NCBI taxonomy): Eukaryota > Fungi > Basidiomycota > Agaricomycetes > Agaricales > Agaricaceae > Lepiota > Lepiota brunneoincarnata. Next base: position 1,374,711 of record JAEBUN010000008.1, read on the forward strand.
GACACGTACTAAATCCGCAGATATCGCTTCCGACCATAGGTACTTGGGAGATTGTAGCAAAATTGAGCATACCAGCAATTGAGAACCTATAATGTTCCCACAAGCTGATGTTGTCACCAAGCCATTTGCCAACACGAGAACCTGCACCAGCAAAAGTAGAACGTGTAATGACCAGAGTTCGCTTTCCGGGACGGCGCGACAGCATTGCCTCATGTGTGGCGGTGGACATCATAGTACCGTAGAGATTGTGGACGTTATACTCGGTTAACCCATTGGCATGGACAGCAGTCGTCTACGTCATGCATCAACTCCATTTCTGAGCAAGTCTAGCTTTTACTTACAAGAGCAGTCTTACTGGAAAGAGGTCCCGCGGCATTATTTATGGCATAAGGAGGATCAAGAAGATCATCAGCACGCCTCTGGAGCTGCGGCTGGGAGGGATTTCCAAAGATTGGTGTATTGGGGTCAGGAGGTGGGTTGATTCTGGACGGAGGTAGACCCATTTGAGCTGCTTGTTCGAATGGGTTATCGCAAGGTAAGTTGCAGAACTAAGTTCGCACAAGAAATAGTGTCAAAAAGCTATAACAAACTAATTAGAGTCAAACTCACGTTCGATGGTTCATTCATGTCAATCCAAGCACCGTCGATGTCAAGCCCTGTTTCAGGGTTATAGAAGTTTTGGAATTCACCATTCCAATATCTTGATAACATTAAGCTGAGTGTTCAAAATTGATAGAAGATGTAATGCTTACTCGGTGATGTTTTCGTTGAACCACTCTGTGGGGCTGTTCAGTATGATTATAGGATTAGTCAAAGTCGTTTTCACCAGGAAAGACGGTTACTCCTACGATGGCATAAGAATAATTTGGCATGGAAAATGACCCAGGGTAACGTACCAGGCCAGACGATTCCAAGGAAATCACTCCCATTCTCAGCCTTGAGCCAAACGTCTAGATCCTTTCCGCGCTGGTACGGTAGGTAATCTCCATCGGGTAGGAAGGCGACGGCAGGATCGGTCATCAAAACTAGGTGTGGGATTCGGTTCTGGTGTGATTCAGGTCATTTTATGTGAACTTACCGAAGCGTTTGTCGTGGGCATGCAGGAAAGCGACAATTTCACGCATTCTGTTCATGGGGAAATACTGGGGGTCCACTGTGAAAATGCGTCGTCTATCCATATAGTCTTGGATGGCAGTGGGTGGATTGAAGTTAGCCTGCATGGAAAAAAGGTTCTCACCAATGTCCGTCCACTATCGTTTCCAGAGGGATGTTTGCCGCTGCATATCGGGAGATGACTCCTGCAACGTCAACGAAATCTGGAGAAATTTCAGTGATTGTATTCCGAAAAGAGAGCAGCACGCTCGACAAACCCTTATATCCGAAGCGACACTGATGAAGTCCGAACGACCAATAAGGCACTTCTGCCGGCAAAGAAGTAGAAATCCAAAACACCACCAATAAGGTTGTATTCTAGAGTGGTTCTGCCGTCCGCATTGGAAAGTTTTATGTCCATGCCATTGGAGTTGAGGAGGAAGACACCATGTGTACCGGTAGTTCTGTGTTCAAGATAAACCGGATGATTCCCATACAAATTTGTACCGACTGGGAGTCCGGGTGCCTCACGGGACCAAAGCGTAAGTATGGTATTGTCAGTGGCAAGATGGAAGGGGTGAGAATGTTCTCCAAGCCCATATATATTGGCATTATCAGGAAGAGCAGTTTTTACACGGAGATATTGTGGCTCGAAAATGATGGGATGAGAAGCGGTGGAGAACAGAATCTCGTGAGTTGACTGTCCTGAGGATGGAGAAAGAGAAAGGAGAAGCAGTATAGTTGAACTGGACCGCAGCGGAGCGTGGAGACACTATGCGACGGGAGTCTGGCCGAGGGAGAACGGACTCGGGAACTTGATAGCGAGCAGAGTTTTTATCAACGATTTTCAAATGAATGCGCTCATCTACACTGAATGTCAGAGTGAAAATAAGCGCCAACAAAGACAAGGCCTACTCGTCTCGTAGTCCACAGTAAGAGAAAGCGCTTGGATATCCTCGCCGAAAACGTTGCATGGCTGACCCGCCAAATTTAAGTCTGCAGTCAATCTTCCCCCATTGGTCTTGACATTTGTCGCATGATACCAGGACACGCGTCCAATTTAGCCGGGTCGACATCTGCAGCAAGGGCATAGGAGAGCGAGATGATTGAGAGGGCGAGAAATGCCCAACGTTTGTTACTCCCAGGCGGCGTGGGCATGGTGTGGGACGAAGGAACCACAAGGAGAGGGTGGGCCTGGTATTTGTAGCGTCGCCAGTTGCTTATTTGAATGAAAATAGACCTTCGAAGGCATGCAAGAGCACGCCGAAGGAACTCGCTGGAGCTTCTTGTCATTCTCGGTACATTCCGGGGACATGTTCACATCGCTGTATTACTCGGCATTGCTCGAGGACAGCAGCCTTCCACTAATGAGCCTATCCCTCTCACAGTTACAAGCGAAACCGTGGGTGATATACCAGGGACGCTGTAAGAGACAACACCTGCTTTCAACGCGAGTGGTTTTTGCGAAGACCTTTTGCCGACCATGTGACTGAAAAGCAGCTGGAACATGTTCGAAATATGCAACTGGAATCGACCATGGCCTCTATGATTATACTAAATGCTTGGTTTCTAATCCAATCGCTCTAGCTGCACAGGGAAACTAACCACGGCACCATTCTTGACTGTTTCCTAAGCTCGATCCGATGGCGCTGACTGTTGTCCATAGCTATATTAGCATCCATGATATCGTAGTGCAACTTTCATCTCCATCAGGAATTCCCCTCTAAATATCTGGTTAGGGGCTACGGTTTTATCTCTCATGCTCACCTTTGACTCACAAAGGCAGCCCCCCTGAGAATAGCATTGGCTTTCATCGCCTTGCCTCTATTCCTGTCTGCAAGCACAATCACATCAGAGAGCATTGTATTCCTCTTTACTTCCACTATGGTGCACTAGGTCACATCATGAATTTTGACCTTCCTCACACCATCCTTGGATGTCATGAGAAGTAGCAAGGTATAGGGTCCTCTATTGAAATCAGCTCAAGAAGGTGGACAGTGATGAGGGCATGTATTCATGAGAATGATGGGGCAACAAGATGGAGGGGAGGGGAGTAAATGGACAAGGTACTACTGGTAAACTACACATGTATATAATCTACCTACAACATGGCTTCTTTGCTCATCATGTTGTCACAGATAAGGAGAGTGTATTAACATTTAAACTAAGCATATTCTGAATCCTGGAACAGGGAGTTTGTAAATTTATCAAAAATGCAGATGTATTTGGATTACTACTTGGTTGAGGAGTGGAAGCTTCTTGAGCTTATGCAAGATGCTTTGGCAGTAAGTAATATTTGTTCTACTCATATAAGAGTTTTCTCATTTCTATTAGGTTCCTGCCAGTGTTCAGTCATCATTTTCATCTGCTACTCATTCATCCATCACTCATGCTCTCTCTGAGCTTAAATATGTGATTGAAAAATGGGAGCATTTGATATTTCATCCAAGGTTTGCACTGGTTAATGATGGTATTCAGACAGGAATAGATAAGCTCAAAAAATGGCATACAACAATTGCTGATACTGATGCTTATTTTATTTCTCTTGGTATGATTTTATTCCTATTCTTGACCTTCTGCTAATAATTATACTAGTGCTTGATCCAAGCTGCAAAATGGAGCATTTGAGGAAAAGTGGGCTCCAGCTGATTGTCAAAAAGCAAAAGATCAATTCTGAGAAGTAGTGTGTAATATTTGTTGGTTTATCTTGACTTTTCTAATAGCTTAGTTTAGTTTGAGGCATATTATAAGGAACTCAAGCCACAGTTCCAACACTCATTAAATATTTTTTCAGAAATGGGAACTTCTGCACAGGCTCAAGCAATGCAACAATAATGGTCCCAGGCATCCTCATTTACTCATGATATGTTTTATGAGTTGGATAAGTATTTAGGTGCTGGTATTGAGCCAGTAGAAGATTTTATAGCATGGTAGGGAGTGAGTTATATCTATTTTTTTGGCATTGAATATTCTTCTGATTTCTTGCCTAGATCAACCATACAAAGTACATAACCTTGGGTACTATAACTAAAGACTATCTAGCTATTGCTGGCTTGTTTGTGTCATCTGAATGGGCTTTCTCTAGTAGTAAACATACTGATATCCTTCCCCACAATTTACTTGAAGGTCCCACCTTTACAGCTTTACAAATTACAAAAGATGGGAGGAGTAGAAGCAAAGGAATGAGAGCTCAAGAAATGGAACTTTGATTAATTTATTACTAATATAAACACTTTTTATGACATAATACCAAATGGTTCAAGTTTGAACCTGTTTAAACCCTGAACTAAACTGAACTGAACTTTGGCATTCCTAGTATTGAGTTATGTTCATGGTATATGTGGTTGAGGTTAAGTTAGCTTAGCATTAGTTTGTGTGATGGATGAGAGCCTTAGGGGGCTTTCCTGCCTGGCAGCATGATTTACAAGTCCAAGAGGGACTATGGAACCCAGTAATTAGGAGCCTCACAATGTACTATAGGTTCTCTTAGTCCCTCAGTTTTTAGGAGTGAGGTTAGCATTTGTGCTCAAAGACCTATCATGTGGGCTGGACTGACTGTGTGAGTGCTTGGGTGCTCTCAGGTAGTGCAGCATGGTGGGGGTTACAGCTGCTGGTGTTGCAAAGAATTGAAGAAGCAGAAGGAGTATCTGTAGTGAGGCATTAGGAGGGTAGGGGTGAGGAAGAAAAGGCTATGTGCTGATACACCAATTTCATGTTTATGTTAGGGGAGAAAAATGGCACTGGAACCAAGTTGATATTCAGGTGCTGATTGCAATCAACACCTGCACTATTTAAGTACATAGAGGCATGTGCACAGACTGGGTAGTCCAACACTACATAGGCTACTAGAAATAATGTGCACACGCAATACACAACTATGTTAGATAATACAACTGTTTGCTAGATCGGGCTCAGGGGACAGGGGTGGCCGAAGGCTGAGGCCAGGGCTCGGGCATCGGGCATTGGCTAGAGAGGCCAAGCCTGGATGCCAAACCACAGACCTCTAGACATACCTTGTGTAAGGGGGAGCGTTGCTGCACGTCCCCTTACAGTTTATGCATGGATTCCATATTCTGGAATGATTTTCTACATAAAATCATTGGCTATGTCATTAAAGAACTCTATAGAGGACTGGTACTATATTCCATAGTAGCCAGTTCAACTGAATTGAGGATATTTGAGCCTCAGAAGTATTCAAACCATTCATTATCATTAAGCTTTGTGAACTAAGCTATCAGAATATTCTCTAAAGGGATTCAGAACTCTACATAGTATATCAAGTACACTCAGGTCACATCAAGGGACTTTATGAGTAGTTTTCTGATAAACTTGGATGTATTCAAGTGTAGAGAATGTAACTACAGTAGTCACTGTAGCAGGTATACTACACCTATAATGAGTCCATTAATGATGATGACTAGACTATGGAATGGAATGTCCAATGTTTAGAAGGTAATAACCAATGCCCAATGTCCTAGAAATACCAAAGATTTTACAATTAATGGGTACTTTGTGGATCCCAACACCTTGGTATACTGCCTAAGCTGAGCACATAGTCAACCTACAGTGTATTGAGTGAGTGGGGCCAGTGAAAACATACATAGTATCAAGTGAGTAGGGCTCAGTAGGCCTGCTAAGACATATATTGTATTGAGTGAGTAGGACTCAGTGGGCCTACTGGGTTGGTCCATCATACTATATAACTCCACTTGTGTATTTAGGGAGCACATCAGAGGGGCCCTTGGGATCTGAGGATCATGGAGGCATAGAATTCTGGGCTTGGAAGTAGATAGCAAGTAATTGCAGAGCAATGGCATGGCATGAGACTAAATATGAATGTTTCCATGGATTGATTGCTTGACAAAAATTAAGTAATAATAGATATTTGATATAATGGAAGTGCTGAATGGTATGGGGTCAGGTGGCATGGGTGGCAATTTTGTGGTGGTATGTTGAGGTAAATCAGTCTGGTTGGAAAAAGAAAGAGGAGGGTGTCAAATTAATGAGTGATGGATGAGGTAACACTCAAGGAAAGCAACAGCAAGAAAAAAGCTGGCATGGGGTGGCAGGTGGCACAGAATGAAAATTGCCAAATGGTATGGGGGGTGGGTGGCATGGGTGGCAAGCTCATTGCAGCACTTTTGAGAGGAATCAAGATGGTGGGATAAAACAGGAAGACCATTTCTGTGGGTATGTATTAGAAAATATTCCACAAGATGGGGTGGCATTGTACTGGATAACCTGTAATGAGGGCAGGCAAAATTCTGAACAATGGCAGTCAGGTATGCATTCAAAGATATAAGCGATTATGTATGGTATACACAATGATTCAAATGTTTGGCAAGATGGGGAGGTTAGGAACAATGTGGGTAGTATTAGGGTTGATGCTGTCAATGTTGAGAAGGTGTTTTGTGATATCCTCTTCAATAAGTTTGTCAACAGATTGCCATAATTTAATGAGTTTGCCATGGGTGTTATCTTGGACAGCAAGCTTTAGGGTTTCAGAGTGATACAATCAGTGAGCTGCATCCTTGTAGCTCAGGCTTTGATGTTGCTGCAATGCCTTAATCTTGGCATGAGCAGCAAGGAGTTTGTGCTCAGTGAGACTCTGAGCAAATAGATCAAATAAGGGCCTGGCAGTTTAATACAATATACAATGTGGACAGCCATACTGAAAGGGTGGGAACCATGATTTTGCTGTGGCCAATGATGGTATGAGGGAGATCCTCCATCAAAGTTGGCTGAAATATGAAACAGATGGTGAGCAAAGAAGCATAATAAATGAATGATTAGTAGTATCTAACAAGGAAGGCATAAGTGAGTGGATGGATCATTACCTGAGTAGCAGGTTTATTAAGATCACTGGCAAAATGCTGATTGCTACAACAAATGTGGGAAGAAAAGGGTTGGATATTGGAAGTGGAACATACTGTGACTTTAATGTTTTGAATATTGAATACAGTGGGTCAAAAAACTGTCCCAATGTTTTCACCATTTAGAAAGATCAGCTAATAGTGGACCAAGGTGATTACATAAATACTTGGGAAAATAGACAATAATAATATAGCATATTGGAATCCTGAATCCATTTAAATCACGTGATTCGTCCGAGAAGTAATGAATCAATTAATTATTTAAAATATTAACTCATTGTGACAGTTTTTTGATCCTCTATTATTTATCTAATTAATATGCTGAATTGCCTCTTTTTGCCTTAATAACTGCCTTGAGCCTTCTGGTCATGCTTTCTATAAGCTTTTGACATCTTTCTGCAGCAATCCTATTTCATTTTACCACCAACCTATCCCATAATTCATGTTTTCCCTCAGGTAGTTTCTCATATCCCTTCAACTGGTTTTCTAGGTATATTCAGAGGTGTTCAATGGATTTGGAGTCAGGAGATAGTGCTGGCCATAGTAGAGCTTACATATTGTTATCTTCAAACCACTCTATTGCCCCTTTAGACTTGTATTTTGGATCATTGTTCTACTGGAATAGTTACTCCTCCTCCTCTATCTCCAAAGTTTCAAAGCTATTCATCATCCCATATTTCAAAATCTCACAGTGCTGCTCTACATCTATGATTCTCTCAACCTCCACTAGCATTTCTACTCCTTTCCACCTCATAGCCTGCCATACCATGATGTTATCACCACCTTCATGCTTAACAGTAGGAATAATAGTCTTGTCTGAGAGTCCTTCCCCCCTCATACATCTTCCCATATGACCCAAGCTTGCTGATTTTTGTTTTATCTGTGCACAATATCTGTTTCCAATCTCCCACTGTCCAATCCTTATGCTTGTGGGCAATCTGAAGTAAGCAGTTCAGTGTTGCTTCTTAAGAAGGGGTCATTTGGTCTTAACAACAGACCAGAAATTGTTCTTCTTGAGCATATTTCAGATTGTTTGAAGTGTGACAGGAGTAGGGAGGATAGAATGTATGAATTGGGTAGCTTGAACAGCATTGTCCAGCTTCCCAGGGGTGATTTGGTCAATTATTGATTATTTATTCTGAGAAGATAGCATGGAGGATTGTCCTCCTTTATTGTTTTCCTCATCTTAATCAACTTCTTTCATGATGTGCTCAATAGTACTCTTGCCTAGACCAGTTTGGACTGAGTTTATTGCAGGGAATAGCCATTCTGAAGAAGAAAAATAACTTGAGAGCACTGGGTAAAAGATATAACTTCTATGATGTAATGATAAGAAGAAAAGATGGTTGAAGTGATTTCAATATGATCATGTGATATAGAAGAGGTCACATGACAATTTTTGTCATCCCCACACTTAATTTGGTATTGATTTGGCCTGTCCAACACCAGATTTTAGGAAAATGACAGAGGGTCAAAAAACTGTCCCAATGAGTTAATATTTTAAATAATTAATTGATCCATTACTTCTCGGACAGATCACGTGATTTAAACGGATTCAGGATCCCAATATGTTATATTATTATTGCCTATTTCCCCAAGTATTTACATAATCACCTTGGTGCACTATTAGCTGATCTTTCCAAAGGGTGAAAACATTGGGATAGTTTTTTGACCCACTGTAGTTGTTGCATTTTGGCATTTTGGTGGTGAAGCTTATTGGCATTGACCAAATATCCAGGCATGGAGTCTGTAAGCAACCTAATTCCCAAAGCAGTGGATTCAGATGCATCTTCCAGTGATTCCATGTTGATGGGTACTGCAGTGTTCATGATGGATGGATGGCACATGGGTGGATTTTGGATGGAGAATGAAGATTGTGTTAAGGGTGGCACTTAAGGTGAATTGTGTTGAAGACTGATTATTAAGCAATTTGTGATTTGATCATATGGCTTGTGTTGAAAATTTTTTGTGTGCTTCTGACCTTACATTTCTGCTTTCTGTATTCCTCCCATCAACAACAAACTTCTCATCTTCATTTTGGCAAATAAGAAAAAGATCTTTGTGAAATGTCCCCAATCAGCAAAAGAGAAATTTTGGCTGCCCTGGAAAAGTATGAGGGTATTGTGCAGCATGGATTACAAAGCAGTACAATACAAGAATTGATGGAAAAACATAGAGAAGAAATGGTAAGAATTCCCTCATTGGTTGTCATTCCATTGCCAACCCCCCATTAATATATATTACCACTTGCAGCAGAGGACATTCACCCATACAAGCAGTCAAGACCCAGCAATTCATATGGCATTCAAAACACATAAGTTCCTCATGAGGTTCCTAGTGGAATGGCATGAACATGGCAGTGAACCCTCATTTGCCATGAACCAATTAGCGGCATTGGCAAAACATGAGCAGAAACAAGCGAAAAAGAATGTCCATAAATTGGTGGGTGGTCCAGCAAACTGTTTTCATGGGGTAGGCAACTAACTAATGTTTTATAGGGGACATACATTGTAAGGGGACACTCCAAACACCCCAGCAACACTCCCAACACACTGTACATCCCTCCTTTTAAACACTTAAGCCCCAAGCACAGTCAAAATACCCCAGATGTCTCCTCATTGACCAGATGAACCTTTTCCTTCACTCTCCACACTTTCCTTAACCTTCTTGTGTCCTCCTTTATTCCTGTAGAAGACAGCCACCCTCACTCCTCACATTAGTTTCAACCATGTTTGCCCTTTGTGTAGCACCCAGACACCACAGCCAGGTTTGGTTCAACTTATATTGATTATATAAGTCATATATATACATAGTTTTGCCTGCAGGGGTTTCTCTATCCTATTCTCTTAGGATACCCCTGCAGGTATGTGCTCTGTACTTAACTTACAGATTAATAAGACTTAGGATACCCCTGCAGTGTCTTTTCAGCTCCCCCTGAGCTGTTGGGGCCTCCCAGGTTGCTCTAACATATATGGGCAAACAAGATGTGGTCACTGGAACAACAGCTACAGACTTGCCACCAACTGCTAAATACTTGCCACCAACAGCAAACATAACTCTGGCATTGAGGAATAGCCAAGGACAAGAGCAACCTCAACTTACAAAAAATGAGATGGATGGTCAGGGTAGTACCATAGGTGGTGCTGGTTAGTTTCCCTATTGGCCAACACAAGCTAGCACAAGAAATGCCATGACTAGCACCAGGTCAAACAGGAACAAGCCTAATGCTGCAATCACTTTTAGTTCCAACAGCAACAGCCAAGTGACATGACCAGCCAGAAACATCAACAGCTGGATGTGCCTGGTATGCCATGGCATCATGGCCTCCTGATCATTGTATTGGATGATGTGATGGAGGTCTCAAGCTCAGAGTCATATAAACCCTTTGCATTGCCTCCACCAGTTGTGCAGAGCAAAGGGAAGGAAAAGGCACCACTGCTTGAGAAAAGTCCACAGTGGGAGACAATGAGGGCCATGGGTGTGGCTGGCATAGGATCATGCCACAGGCACCTGGCAAAGAGCCCAGCAGCCCCAGCCCCTGTGCCATAAGCCACAGCCAACTGGAGAACTCTTCAACATGGCATGCCAGTATTGCACCTCAAAAAATCAATCTTGCAAAATGGATACCTGGTGGAGGAGCATGCTGTGCCTGTATGGTGAAGAAATACCAATGCACAAATTACACTGGCCCATGAGGAGTAGGGTGGCAGCAAAGGACCATGCCACAAACATTGCCACAATGACCAGCAAAGGGGAATCAAGGAGGAATGGCTGATGAAGAAGTATGTGGAGGTCATGACAGATGGGGAGGATGAACTGATATCTATGGAGTTGGAAGATGAGGTTCAGGTGCCAGAAGTACTTACAGTGAAAAGCGGATTACTTTATGGGCTTGAAAACAAAGTTTGTTAACGAGTTTGATAATTCTGGCTTTATAAGTTTGTGGGGGAGAGGTTGTTGCAAATCTCCAGAAATATATTCAATTCTAATATTTTTAGGGTTTTGGTATGTTATTCTCTTAGTCTCCAACTAGACAGACAGTTGTCCTATCTGAATACAATGGGAACTTTGATGGTTGTTACTATATAATATGTTAACTAATATCTTCACAATTTGATAAGTCAGGTGAAATGCAAGCTTTTGCAATCAGTGAATCTCTGTAGACCTAGCAGACAGTGTTTTCTAACAGGTCCTAGCATATTCGACTTTACAAGATGGGTACAGGAGACCACAGACCAGTTGCGAGCACAGGAATATGAAGACAAAGAAGGGGAATATTATAACGCTATGCAGGACCTGGCAAGAGAAGCAGGAATGGAGATAACTCTGGAGGATATTCTGGAATACCCCGAGGACAAAGAAGATAGCCATGGATCAACTGATCCAACTTCCGATACGGATGGAAGCACTGAGAGAGTGGAGACCGAGAATAGAGGAGAATCCATGGAGATAGAATCAGGAGAAGAGAATTATGAGTCAGAAGAAAGTGATGGAACATTGCACAGCAGTGGAATGGAGAATGAGGACACTGACTCATTGTAATATATAAATAACAGTAGGATGCCATCAGCTAGGATGCGCATCATGGTCAAGACTGCGCAAGACAAGTAGAACAGCCCAATAACCTATAACAAGTATATAGTATCTCATAGGTATATAAGGCCTGTACAAGTAGAGATTAAAGCCCTAAGCTTACATCCTTTTCTCTTGACAATACTATAGCTTTACACTACCCAGAGAGACAGGCTTCTTACAAGCTCCTGCAGTAAGTGTCTTTAAGCTAGTAGGCCTAACAGACAGCATTATCTAATGGGCCCTAGTGTAAGGGGACACCTTAGAGATCTCAAAGACACCCCTAACATGTCCCCTACCCCAAAAACCCCTCAAAGCATCCCTTTACCCTCCAGCACACTATACCTTCCTCCCTTCAAATGCCAGAAGCCCTAGGATACCCAGAACAATCCAAGCATCCCATAGAGGTCCTCACAAGCCCACCCTCTCCCTCTCCAGACTCCCTCTGACACCTCTCTTATGTCCTCCTATTACCTGACACTCCCTTGTCATCATATTCACTCCCTCCTTTGATCCCTCTTTATTCCTACATTAGCAAGTACTGGGACAGTTTGCTTCACCCCCCCATTCATTAATATTGCTTATATAAGTCATGTATATACACAGTTTTCGCCTGCAGGGGTTTCTTCATCCTATTCTCTTAGGATTCCCCTGCAGGTGAGCCTTCCATGTGTACATACCTAGGTTAATAACACTTAGGATTCCCCTGCAGGCTCGCCTCCACTCCCTTCAGCTCCCTTGAGCTGCCTGGGCCCTCAGGTTGCCCTAACACCTAGCGCACTACAGCTTCTGAACAATGCAATAAAACTTTATACTACTCAGCTTCGGCAGACAGGTTTCTTGCAAGCTCCTGTAGTAAGTATCTTTAAACTAGATAGACCTAGTGGACAGCATTTTCAATGGGCCCTAGCATACTATGTTTACTTCTCAATTAAATGGCTCTACAATTCAATGGTATACTTCTGAGGCAAGGCCTCTAAGAGAAACCCAAAGAAACAGAAGTTAGTGAACTTTCTACTTAAGAATGAAAGAGTCTTATCAACTCATATTCAGCTCTTGAGTCAAGCAGAAGGGTCTGTCAATATCTCAATTGTTTCAAAGGGTCTGGTTTTTTAAAGAGTATAACTCTCTAAGTCTCTGGTGGTCTATGACTGAAGAAAATTGCATAAAATTGCTTTATATTCCTATCCTAATCAACCATACAATTGGGGGGGGAAATAGGCAAGCAGTTTCTTGCCTCCCATGTAATTTACAGACAAGTTTTTATAACAAAATACAATTAACTTATGGGTATACCTGAAACAAGCTTTCAGTATCATCATTTTATGGTCTCCTCATCATTTAGGAGCATCATTCTACAAGTTCTGATATCAGTGACATCACTTTGCTCTCAGGAACTTGCTCCCTAGGTGCCTGGCTATTTATATCACAGCCAGTCAGGTTAGCAAGTTTCTTTGCTAATGTTTATCTATAGGTTTTTATCTCATTCTTGGATTCTCCACACCCAGGTTCTCATCCCTAATGTTCTAAAGGTTCACTTCCATAGTCTTCAGGTAGTAAACTAATACTAGAATTAATTAGCTTATTCCATTCTTATCAATCTTTATTTTTCTAGTTCATCATTTCTGATCTCTTTTGTTTTTATGAGGGAGCATTTGGCCCTGAGTACCCACCTGGATCCAATCCCTTATATCTCAATACCATCAGAACCATTCCAAGGGAACATTCTCACCAGGACATTAGCTAATCCCTAAACTCTCTTGTCAAGGTTCATTCCTGGACCTGTTACTGTAGGCTAGGTACCATCTGAATATTGTAGGCATTACAACTTATCCACTTTCTAGGGCAAAGGCAGAGAAATGGGTCTTTTGTACAGTCATGAGTATCTTAACTAATATCTTAGTTAACACAGTATTGGATACAATGCTTGGATACATTCATACCAGAGTCATTCTTCCATAGCCTTATCACTAATAAGTTAGTCAACATCACTTTTACTTGTCTGGGTATTCTAGTTCTGTTTCTGAGATGTCTACCTTCACATATTTTAGATAGTATTCTAATCTCTCATACTCAGTGTCTGACCATGGCCATATACTGATATTATTCAGTAACAGAGAGTTAGTTACTTTATTAACTAGTGATTTCACAAATGAAATGATTTTGCAGTGCAACAACAGCACTTGAGAAGGGCAAAGGCAAGGCGGCAGCAACCTATGCTGAGGACCCCATTGAAGACTTGGAATGGGGCCCTGAGAAAGAGGTGGAATTGTAAGAAAGTAAGTAAAACCTTGTTATCTGGTCTCTGATAATAATTCATGCTCCCACTTGCTTTTTCTTCCAGTGAATAAATATTGCCAGGAACATCTCAACCAATTTGATCAATGGCTGATCAAACATTTTTCACATGCTGAGGGGCAGGCAAGGATCCAGGTCCTCTGCCTTTTCAGACTTGAGGAATGTGTGAATGCTTTTGGTGACCAATTGACAGTGGTTGCAAACCAGATTGAAACTGTGGTACTGGCCATGCACCTCATATTTGACAGCCAAGTCAGTGTATTGGAAGCCACAGTGGAAAGGCTATCTCAGCAGATGGATGCCCTTTGTCCTGGATCAATGGTCAGTGGCATTGCTGCTGCAGCAAACACAACAGTACCAGACATACCTGCAGGTGCAGCAGCAATGTATGTTGATACTGCTGATTGCACCCCTTTGCCATCACCACCCACCCCATTGCCAATGCTGGAGACACACATCCTGTCTCCCATTGGCATGACCTGTGATTCCATGGCAGATTGTCAAAATACTGCTGACTGCCTCTCTGCTGAGTTGCCACATAAGATTCCAATGGCTACATCTTGCCCTGTTGTAGGGACCTCCCCAATAACATGTCTTGAGGATGCTCAGAGGACTCAGCCAAGACTGTTGGGATTGCCTTCAGGTAATACACAATGTAATCTTGCTATTTGGTGACTTACTCAGACCTATTACAGTGCCAGCACTTGCCACTGCCTCTAGCATCACTGCTGAGTCTGACATTATGGTGGCAGCATCTGCTGATGCTCAAATGCATGCAACCAGGCACTGATTAGCACCATTACCACTCCCTACTCCCTCAGTCATACTCACACCAACAGCTTCTGAGGCTCCACTGGCATCAGGTGCCACTCCTGCCACAGCAGACTCCCCCTCCCCCATCCTGAGCAATGGTACTTTGAACACATCCAGGAGATTATATGGGATCCATCCCAGCAAATGATCCCACCCCTGGTCTGATAATACCAGTGAATCTCCCTCCAGAAAATCTTGCCACTCCCTCAGTGGCAGAGCCTCCCTGCCCTACCAAATATGACCCCCCCTCATCCCAGGCAACATTGGAAACTCACATCCTGGCACATTCTCCACCAACTCTGGCAGACCTTTTTCTCCCAATCATAGGCACCTCCTCTGAAACTCCCAAGATGGACACTTCTAAAGTCTCAATTGCTGACATCCCTCAGGCAGCAAATGTTGACTTGAATCATATTGCTGCTGAAGCTGTTGCCAACTCCCTTCCTGGTCAGCAACCTGCATTTGATGTTGTTATGCCAAGGGTGCAACTCATTCCTCCTATGCCCCTCAATTCTCAAGAAGATGTCACACAGGAGGTCACCCTGTTGGAGCCCCCATGTTCTGTCATGGTCTGGCCCTGGACTTGCCTCACAGTCACAAGCTGATTGTGAGAGGAACAATGGACCCAACGGTGACCCTCTTTCTGAGTCATCCCATATGCCATAGCATAGTCCCTGGCTTATGAAATCCTCTTTGCCAATGGTGGCAAACATTAACATGCCACACAGCAAGAAGTGTAAGCTATCTGGGGACAATTCTGATGAGTGGAAGTTACAATGAGCAAAGCCTTGACCTTCTTGATGACTATTGAATCCTCCTATTCCACTCCCTGTTCACTGTATCTGTACATTCATTATCCTATCTATACACATATTGTTATATTTTTTTATAATTTTGACCTAATATGATGGGGTATTTTATTGTTCTTGCATCACTGGCTGATTGTCCCCTCAGTTCACTTTTTCTGCTGCCTCTGCTGAGCTTGTTGTGGTGGTTGGGATGGGCCTATGAATGCACAATTCTTAGGAAGAGGTTCAAAAATAATAAGTTGACAATGCAAATACCTGCATGTGGTTCATCTACTGGCATTAACAGGTGGTCAATTGTAAGTGCCAGCAAGACATTTCACAGCATTGATGTTCCCACTAGCATGTTAATTGGTGCTGTGGAACTTCCTGGGGGGAGCCTTGGAATGTGGTTGAGTATGGAATATACAGGCATGGCATATTGTGGATCTCCCTTGGTAGGGCCATTACTTGGCAATGTAGGTGCAAATCCACTTGCCACCAATTGATCTATGAATTGCTGCTGTAGCATGATCATGCCCATGGTTGGTTTGACCTCTGGCACAAGTGGCATCTCTCTGGCAACTGGGGCCAGCCCATAAAATGTAGGGTCAGATAGGATGGTGACTGCATCTGGCACATGTTCACCACTAAAGTTAGCCTGTAGTGAAGCCAAGTCTTTGGCATGTGCTTTGCTGTTTTGCCATAACAATTGTATACATTGCCATTGTGATCAATCGGTGACACCATCCAACCAGGTGGGTTCTGGCCAATGATATTATTAATTGCCATTTGTGGCAGGTTGGTCAGGGCCTTTAGATTTCCTGCTGCCAACTTGCCATGGATTTTGGGTACTTTGCCTGTTACCCAGGTTAGGGAATCACTCTTGAGTAGCATGGAGTTCAACACAGGATGTTTATACAGACTTGGTCCTGTCCTACTAAGCGTGACTTGGAGATGATGGAGCACTATAAGTCCAGCTAGTTATGGCAAAGAGGTATAGGATGTTATGAATAGTCTGGACCGAGAGGAACAAGAGCAACTATTTGACTTTACAAGATGGGTACAGGAGACCACAGATCAGTTGCAAGCCCAGGAATATGAAGACGAAGAAGGGGAGTATTACAATGCCATGCAGGACTTGGCAAGAGAAGCAGGAATGGAGATAACTCTGGAGGATATTCTGGAATACCCCAAGGACAAAGAAGATAGCCATGGATCAACCGATCCAACCTCCAATATGGATAGAAGCACCAAGAGAGTGGAGACCGAGAATGGAGGAGAGTCCATGGAGATAGAATTGGGAGAAGGAGATTATGAGTCAGAGGAAAGCAATGGAACATCGCACAGCAGTGAGAACGAGGACACTGACTCATTGTAATATAAATAACAGTAGGATGCCATCAGCCAGGATGCACATCATGGTCAAGACTGCGGATGACAAGTAGAACAGCCCAATTACCTACATATAACGAGTATATAGTGTCTCATAGGTATATAAGGCCTGTACAAGTAGAGATTAAAGCCTTAAGCTTTAATCTTGTTAACAGTGGTCATTAACCCTCTCTGCCTTAACTTGGCGTGTTCCCTTGTTATCTCATTGAGCACGATCCACTAAGCTCTGCAAGGCTAACCGTCTCAGACACCTTGTAGAGTGATTGAAGGCCGTCTCCAGTTATCCTTGGATACAGAAGGAGCATGGATCATAACATAGGAGGCAAGAACTTTATAACACTAAGATAAGGATACATAGTGGTGTACTGTATCCTTATATACTACTAAGTATGGCTGTGCTCCTACTATAAGTGTATGGACCAGAGTAATTATGAGTCAAAGATAACAGAGTGAGTCATAAGCTAAATATAGTCCTTCTGATGTACACTACTGATTGTTTCATAGTGACATATGATGTGAGAGATTAAACTAAACATAACTGTCCTTCTGATATGGAATTCTGATAACACATACATTCCCTCACTGTCCAGATAAAACCTTCCCTCATTCCCTCTCATTTCTACAGACTCTAGACTGTCATATTCACTTCCCACATTTGTTTCAACCACCCTGGGCCTTGTGTAACACCTAGACACCACAGCTAAGCCTAGTTCAATTTATATTGATTATATAAGTTAGGTATATACCTAGTTTTTGCCTGCAGGGGTTTCCTCATCCTATTCTCTTAGGATTTCCCTGCAGGTATGTGTCCTGTACATAACTCATAGTCTAATATCACTTAGGATTTCCCTGCAGCATCACTTTGGCTCTCTAAGTTGCCTGAGCCCCACAGGTTGCCCTAACACCTCCTATCTGACCCCAAATGATTAATTTTGGTCTCATCAGACCATACAACCAGCTTCCAGTCCTCCACAGTCAAATACTGGTGTATCAGAGCAAAATCCAGCCTAGCCCTCCTATACTTATTAGAGAGTAAAGGCTTTTTTTGCTTGACTGCAGCCTTCATTCCTGCCTGTTTGAGATGCCTTACCACAGTCTGTGAAGAGACTGATGTCCCAATGATGGGAGCAAGAGATTTGGCTATATCTATAGCAGTTTCAGCCTTGCCAGCAGAGATAAGATGGATAGCATGCCAGATATTAGTGGTAGAGAGTTTTGAAGGATGTCCTCCAAGTGATTTGGTAAGGCTGGAACAATTTTTAGAGGCTAGCCTGGATATGGTACTGTGCCCAACACCAGTAATTGCCTCAATTTTAGTATAGGAATGATGAGAATTTAGCATAGAGAGGATGGTTTGCTTTAGAGTAGAAGATAATGGCTTCATGGTAAGTGGGGGGATTGAGAATGATGGGATATGGCTGTCAGTACATCTATTTATATGTCAAAGACACATGGTCACATGATCTTGTTGATTCACAATCAATGGAGTCATGTGATTGCTTGGATTAGTATCAAAAATTACTATTGACAAAACCTGTTCCAATAACTTAAAATGCTTACAAAATTCATAATTGCCTTGTTTGGAAGTATTACGTAACAAAACTTTGCAGGATCAGATATGGCATATTTGGCTATGTTTATAAATATATTCACAAATCTTAGCCATTTTATTCATTGAGCTATTACTACTTTAAGTCAAAAGTACAAAACATTGGAACAGTTTTGTGGGTCACTGTACTATTTTGAGTGTATGAGACAACTTGAAGGGCCTCTATAACACACCAAACAGGTGAAGGTTGGGGGAGAGGAGAACTTAATTTTGTAGATGTCAGTAGACTTGGTTTCATCTGAGTTGCTTTTATGACTGTTGCATTGAATGGATAAACACCTGTAGCTTTGAATATTACCCTGATTGTGTCAGGAGTGAATGCTCAAAGAAAAGCCTTTCTAAAAACCTCTGTGAAGTTGGTCTTTGTGATCAAGCTTCTAGTCTCTTCTTTGAAAGTGCTTATCTCTTCTTTCCAGATTTCCTTTATTCACACAAAGCAAATGACATCCAAGCCTTGTAGGGCACGAATGCAGTGTGGTGGATAGCCAAGGATAATGATATTGTTGTTCTGAGCATAATCAAGCAATTCTGGCAAACTGGCGGAATGCTCCTGACTGCCTCATGGAGGCCATATTGTAGATAGATTATATACATCTATAGTTTACCAGTAGTACCTTGTCCATTTACCTCCCTTCCCTTCCTCTTGTCACCCCATCATTGTCTCTCATGAATACATGCTTTCGTCATTGTCCACCTTCTTGAGCTGATTTCAACAAGATTTGTGTCCATCCAAAAGTAGAGCTCAGGGTCATCCTGCAGCTTTTATTTGTATCTGGGGATTGAAATTTATCTTGATCTATTCACAACCAAGCTTGCTGTCTGTCTAGCCATTGGGTGAATAAGAAATCCTAATTCTTGAAGTTAATTTGTCATTATTCCAAAGATTAGCTTGTGATGCTTACATTGTATTTGCCACATTGTTATCATTCCACTTTGTCATGAAATATGTTCCTTTGTAGATAATGAATGGATTTAGGACCATCCCATCTGCACAGATTGTTACAATTGCTGTAACATTCTCCCAGTTTACACTACTCTGCTTATATTGGATCTTTGCCCCTCATTGTGCAATGACCCTTTCTGAGCCCTGATGTGATGGTGGGAACCCACTCTCATCCATGCCATAAATATTCTTAGGATGAACTCCAGTATCAATGAGTTTTTTCTTGATAAGGTTAAACCATATCTTAGTAGCATCAGGATTAAGTGCTCATGCCCTCTGTGTGTCAAGGGGTTTGCTCCAATATGTGCTGAGCTGGATGTAGTGTTGATCAAGGAAGCTAAATATCCAGTATTCTCCTAATGGCTTGAAATTCCCTTTCCCCTTCTCCCCCTCCAAGATAGCATCTCTGTATCTCTGGATAGCTTTATGATCCAGAGGAAAGCTATGGTCTGCTGACTCTATAATAAATTCCACAAGAATTTGTTCCTTTGCAGGGGCTGAGCTTCTGCAGGGTCTTGAAATATTCTTCTCATGAATGGTGATCATCCTGGACCCAGTGACCCAGAGTCCACATTGGCACTCCATACTTCTCTGCAAAAAGCGTAGGCCTTATGGTTTGCTCTCATTTGCATATTCAAGCTTATAAGCCTCGACTGTAAGGGGACTTGTGGGTTTCGCCCCCCTTTACACAAGGTATGTCTAGTGGTCTGTGGTAAAGCATCTGGGCTTGGCCATCCTAGCCGATGCCCAATGCCTGAACCCAGCCTCATCCTTTGGCCACTCCCATCCCCTGAGTCTGATCCCACTGTACAATCTATATTGTTGTATGTTGTTTGCGCATGCTATTACTGGTAGTCTACATAGTGTTTGGCTATCCCAGGTCTGTGCACAGACCAGTTGCTGTACTTAAGTGGCATGTGTGCCAATTATGATCAGGCACTTGAATATTAAATTGGTTCTGGCCTCTTACTTCCCCTAACATCGACAGCCTCTTTCATGTGTTGAGCCCATTCCTCTTGTGCAACCCTCTTCTTCACCTTGGTGGATGATGCTTTGAAGACCATGTATTCCTTTAATAGAAGTTTGGGCCTGGTAGAGTGGCACAGAAGTAGGAAAACATTGAGAAGCTGATGGTATGATAGGAGGACATGTTGTATTTTTGTCATGCATCAAAGAAGCTTGCATTTTGAGCCCAATTCACATTTAAATCCCATCAGAATCTAAAGGTCAGGAGACACCAATTCTAAAATGTGCTTTTTATGCAAATCCAAGCAGAACCAACCAAGATATTACACTCCAAACTTTCCATAAAAGTGGTTTATTGTGATTTAGGCACATTTTTGCTTCTATTCCCACTTTCCTCATGCACTACTCATTATTTCAGCATGGGAATTATATACATAGATAGTACATAACAGGTTGTATTTTATGTGATTTTGCTGGAGTTCTCTATGGAGGAATGGGTCTGAAAATCACAAGTGTACCAAATGGGGGCAGTGTGCCAAATGACACCAGTATACTGTAAGTAAAAATAAGCAGGTACTGTATAGGCATGTGAAAATAGAAAAGAAAATGGTATCATGGTAACATTACCCCCTTCTAGCTTTCAAACTCTGTTTCAAAACAATTTGGTGATGGTTGGGGATAGGTGTAGGATATGGATCTCCTCTAGTAGTCAGTGTTATCAGAATTCCATCAGAAAAACTATATAATAATAGATAGAACATCTGTCATATATCAAATATTACTCTGAAACTATCAGTAGTATCCAGTAGGGTAGCAAAAGTTTTGCAAAAACAACAAAGACAAGCAATATATTAATCAACTTGACCAGGTTATTAATATAATTTATATCAATCATCCTCCACTCCTCCTGAATTGTCTCCCAAAGTTTGTCAAGGTTGTTGGGGATATCTGATTGGTCATTTATTCTGATTTTGAGGTATCTCTATGTATATTCAATGGGATTGAGGTCTGGTGACTGAGCTGGGTGTGAAAGTTCATTGATAAGATAGGAATTGCAGAATTGTCAGGTGATCTTTGCCTGATAGACTGGAGCTCCATCTTCCATCACTGCTACCTACCTCCTTTCCTCCAATAAATTCCCATAAAAATCCCATAATGGTCTACTAAGGATGAGGCTAATATAATCTGCAGCTGTCTTTGCATCCCTGGATATATAAACCAGTAGACCAAGTTTTCCATGTGCTATACATCCCTATATTATAAGACTCTATCTTCCAGACTTAAAAGTAGGGATCAAACACCTTTCTGTGTACCTCTTACTAGGTATCCTCCATACCCAAACCACCTTTGAACCCTTTCCAATCTCCACAGAAGCCTCATCTGTCCAAATTACATATCTCCAGTCCTCCTTCATCCACCTCCAATATTCTCTTGTCCATACCATCCTAGCTTTGATATGGGAGGGCTTAAGAAATGGTTTCTTTGTAGCAATGTGTTGGCTAAGACCCAATTGATACCTAATGGCATGCTGGATAGTGTGGGGATGAGCAGAGAAGTCAAGAGAAGCATTTATTGTGTAGATGATCTTGTAGAGAGTTTAGTATCTATTTCTCTCCAGCACAATTTTGATGTGTTGCATTGCCTCTGTCATCCAATAAGAAAGGTCTCCCAGACCTGAGAGCATCCTCATGATGATGTTATGAACAGTCCAGACAAGGAGGAATTAGAACTAGTCTTCAACTACACAAAATGGATACAGAAAACTACAAACCAACTACAGGTCCAGAAATATGAAAATGAAGAAGAGGAGTACTACCACATCATACAGGACTTGGTGAGAGATGCAGGAAGTGGAGATAACCCTGGAGAATATTATGGAATACTCCAAGAAAGAAGGAGATAACAATGATCTGACAGATTCAGCTTCCAATATAGATGGAGACACCAAGAGAGTGGGTAGCAGCAATAGAGAGGAAGCCATGGAGATAGGATTGGAAGAAGGAGAATATGAGTCAGAGGAAAGCAATGGAACATTACACAACAGTAGAATGGAGAACAAGGATAGTGACTTATTGTAAGATAAAGATAGTAGTAGGATGCTATCAGCTAGGATGTGCATTATAGCAAAGGCTGCACAGGATAGTAGAATAGCCCTATTACCTTTAATGAGTATATAATATCTCATAGGTATATAAAGGCTTATACAAGTAGAGATTAAAGCCTTAAGCTTTAATCTTGTTAACAGTAGTTGTTAACCCCTCTACCACCTTAACTTGGTATGTTCCCTTGTTACATATCTCAGAAAGCACAATCCACTAAGCTCTACAAGGCTAACTGGCTTGGACACCTTGTTGAGTGATTGAAGGCCTTTTCCAGTTATCTTTAGATACAGAAGGAGCAAGCATCATAACAGATGACCCTACTCTTTGTGCCTATGGATAACCCAATAGCTAGCAGAAATGTGGACTCCAAAAAAATCAGCAATTGTTATGATCCTTGCTCTTTCTGTATCCAAAGATAACTGGAGAAGGCCTTCAATTACTCTACAAGGTATCTGAGATGGTTGGCCTTGCAGAGCTTAGTAGATCACACTTAGTAAGAACTATGCCAAGTTAAGGTAGAGAGGAGTTAATGACTGCTGTTAACAAGATTAAAGCTTAGGGCTTTGGTCTCTACTTGTATGGGCATGGTGAATTTGCCACTACTGCTACTGCACCCTACTGCACTACTACACATGTGTGTTACAGTAGTGTCATAGTAATTTGGTGGTAATGTGCAGTAATGTGGTAGTAATGTGTAATAATGTAGCAGTAGTGTGCAATAACATAGGTACAATATACAGTAGTATAGTGGCTATTTATTAACTAAACTAACCATATTATTGACTTGTTTATACCTGTAATTCACACTTTTAGTTCAGAATGAAGCTAGCAGCCACATGGTTGCTTGTATACAGGTGGTCACTCACCAGATACCTAAATCCCAAATGGTGAGGATCAGCTTCTTCTGGATGCAATTTCTGAACCATAATAATCAGATGCATCACTACCCATCATCAGTGCTGATACCAAGAATGATTGTGCACTCTTTGCCTGGGATGTAAGGAGGTTGATTGTGCCAAAGGCCCTTAGCACCATGGTGACCATTGCCAGATTGATGCTTCATTACCAGTAGCAAAACACAACTTGCCTCAAAAATAATAACTATGGCCATAAAAGAGCTCCAAGAGGCATCCTCCAGGAACTTACTGCCTATGATCACATGTTTTGAGAGGTTGTATTACATTTAAGCTTCTTCTATGCACATTAGCTCTCAACACTCAACCAAGTGGTCATCATCAATCATCATTCCACTACCTTATAATGATGGAAGCAACCTGTGACGCTGCAACCAATACACCTGGGCATTGCCTGCAGCCTGCCCATGGGCCCTCCCATCAGAGTAAGACCAATAGTCCTGCCTTGGTATGTTGTTCCTCTTACTGCCCTCTTATGGTCCCATATACTATGGCTTTAGGACAACAAATTGGGTACAGAGCTTGCCAAACAAATAGAAAAATACCTGGAGGATGGGCAGATGGCTTTGGACCTGCTGATTGGCATACTGGGGAGGTTGAAAGATGTTTGTGAGCAGCTGAGGGCAGCATGTCAGAAGCTAAAGGCCTATCCAAAGGGAAGGTGGACATTGAGAAATGGCTTATAATTCATTAATGGCATAGATAATTATTATAAATGGCAGAAAATGGTCAGAGGGCATGTGGGTACCCTGCCCCTTAGTATAGCACTGGCAAACAGCACTGGCAATATTTTAATTGCACCACTTCTACTGCAGCAATCCAGGGGGAGAGCAGGCATTGAGAAATGGCTTATAATTTGTTAATGGCACAGATAGTTATTGTAAATAGTGGGAAATGGTCAGATGGCATGTGTGTACCTTACCCCTTGGCATGGCACTGGCAAACAGCACTGGCAATATTTTAATTGTGCCACTTCTACTGCAGCTATCCAAAGGGAAGATAGGTGTTGATAAATGCTTTATAACTTGTCAATGGCCCAGATAATTATGGTAAAAGGTCAGTAATGATCAATGGCACCTCAACTGTCTTTGTCAAAAGTTCAGTGGTATTTCTGCACTACATATTAGTATGAGAAATATGATACTCATTGAGCATATTTTAACTCATAGTAGGAACATTTCCTTTGGATCTTGTACTCAGTCATGGTTGCCTTTGCCAGATATGGATATGTTTTAGGATATAAGACATATGGTGTTGCTGGACCTCCTGATGTTTCTACAGACATGTGTCTAACTGAGATCATAGGTGTCATGGTCCTAAACAATACCCCAAACTATGACTGCACTTGAGATAGTCCTCCCAATGTTATTTGAAAAATGGCATATGGAGAAAATTTTGTTTATGTCAGGAATTGGACAAATAAATTCATTTGGAGGATTTCTGGTGCATAAACCACTTTCAAATCACTTGTTCCAGGATTTAAACAGCATTCTAAAGGGATTTAGATATATCAGACATGTACTTTAGCTAATTGGAAGCCCATGGTTGCACCATGATGTAAACAACCATATTAGTGTTCAAGAGCAACTCAACTTCAAGGCTTGTCAACATCTGGGCAGTACTCAGTCAAAGTACACCAACCACTTGTTTATATCTTGTTCAAATATTGCCCAAATCCTGGACCAAGTGATTTGAAAGTGGTTTATGCACCAGAAATCCTCCAAATGAATTTATTTGTCCAATTCCTGACATAAACAAAATTTTCTCCATATGCCATTTTTCAAATAACATTGGGAGGACTATCTCAAGTGCAGTCATAGTTTGGGGTATTGTTTAGGACCATGACACCTATGATCTCAGTTAGACACATGTCTGTAGAAACATCAGGAGGTCCAGCAACACCATATGTCTTATATCATAAAACATATCCATATCTGGCAAAGGCAACCATGACTGAGTACAAGATCCAAAGGAAATGTTCCTACTATGAGTTAAAATATGCTCAATGAGTATCATATTTCTCATACTAATATGTAGTGCAGAAATACCACTGAACTTTTGACAAAGACAGTTGAGGTGCCATTGATCATTACTGACCTTTTACCATAATTATCTGGGCCATTGACAAGTTATAAAGCATTTATCAATACCTATCTTCCCTTTGGATAGCTGCAGTAGAAGTGGCACAATTAAAATATTGCCAGTGCTGTTTGCCAGTGCCATGCTGAGGGGTGGGGTACTCACATGCCCTCTGACCATTTTCCACTGTTTACAATAATTATCTGTGTTATTAACAAATTATAAGCCATTTCTCAATCCATACTCTCCCCCTGGATAGCTGCAGTAGAAGTGGCACAATTAAAGTATTGCTGGTGCCATTTGCTGGTGCCATGCTGAGGGATGGGATACCCACATGCCCTCCAACCATTTTCCGCCATTTACAATAATTATCTGTGCTATTAACAAATTATAAGCCATTTCTCAATGCCTGCTCTCCCCCTGGATAGCTGCAGTAGAAGTGGCACAATTAAAATATTGCCAGTACCATTTGCTGGTGCTATGCCAAGGGGCAGGGTACCCACATGCCCTCTGACCATTTCCCACCATTTACAATAATTATCCATGCCATTAACAAATTATAAACTATTTCTCAATGCTGACCTCCCCTTTGGCTAGCTGCAGTGCAAGCAGCACAATTTAAATAATGCCACTGCTGTTTGCTGGTGCCATGATTAGCATAGCACTCATGCCATATTTTGCCATCCCATTCCTCAGCACATCTATCATGTTCAGCATTTGATCTTGCAACAATTATGGCATTCATCAACCTATCCAGCCTGCAATTTTGTTACATACACTCTACTATATGTGGTTACATAGATTGTGCCACCACACCCTTCTCCCCTCTCAGATTGCCACTTTTCACCCCCTACCCCTGGATTTCTAGTTACCATGATCCTGACCACTCAAGACCTCTTTGACTGTGGGATACAACCCACAGCAGAGCTTCATGGTGAGGTGGTACAGCTAGTGGGCCCACTGGCTCCCATTCACTCAATACAGTGTAGGTTGACTATGTGATGCAGTCCCTAGAACCTCCATGGCCTCATACAATGGAGTTTACTCCTTGCAGGCTTTCCTGGTAGCCCTTGGACATCTTGTGTATCCAAAATCTGCTGAGTGGAAGGCCTTGTGTTCTGCTACTTTGTTGTGGATGATTGCTCTTCCATTCCAATTCCCATTCCTCAACCAGCTCATGAACTTGTTGGCCTCTGTACATAATATCCCATCCACCCTTGTCAGCCATGCACCATTCTGCAGCTTTGTTCTGGACAATCACTCTTCCATTCCCATTCCCATTCCTCACCTGGCTTGTTAGCTTGTTGGCCTCCATACATAATATCCCATCCACCCTTGGTGGCCATGCACCATTCTGCCACTTTGTCCTGGATGAACATCAAAGCCATCTGTCCTCACCAGCCATGGATCATTCTGCCACTTCATCCTGGACCAATATCATAGCCATCCATCCTCACCAGCCATGGATTGTTCTGCTGCTTTGTCCTGGATAAACATCAAAGCCATCCATCCTCACCAGCCATGGATCATTCTGCCACTTCATTGTATGATGACTGAGCACAGCAACCCCTACAATAAGCTTTTCTTCCACCTTGCTGCAGACACTGGTTGATCTTTTTTCTTTTTTTTTTGTAAGCTTCATCATAGGCATACATTTCTGCTTACCTTGTTCTGTTGGTCTTGGTATGTAATTTGATTATAAAGTACTTAAGCTCCAGCACAGCCTGTTGTTTTGTCCTCACCTTCCCCAATATTTATTGATCTTCTCATCCTCACCTCTCAATGCTTATTGCAATGTCCAATACCAAAAATACTGATCTCATGCATATTCTTCTGAAAAGAGCATTCATAAATGCTTTGAAAGAGATAATGGTGAGGGATGCCAACCTCTTTGTCAACATCAATACAATGAAGGTCAAAGTTGTTGTAAGTTATTCCTTCATTCCGTGATATTCATGCTCTTACATTACCACTTACAGTTATCAGATAGACATATCAAATTCTCTGCAGACATGTTTGATAATCCAGACAATTGAGACAATGAAGGCAACCCCCTACTGAATTTCATTGAAAGGGCTGCTGCAACCCAGGTTTTACCAAAGCTTTGTTGGTTCACAGGGATGATTAACAAAGAAGTTGAGATGCAGGGAGCCATCCAAGAGAGAATGTTGCATGAGTTGGGTGCTGTTCATATGGAGCTTGACAGGATGAAGGCATTGGTAGAACAAGATCATGATGTAGATGCTGAGTAGGCTCCGCTCTTTCTCTATTGCTGTATACCATGCACATTGTGTATGTAATACTGTATGGGAATATCATGATGATAAATGACAAATGAGTTCACCCATAATCATTTTGACACCCAACTCCCTACAGTATGTGGAGGTATCTTGGGAGGGTAGGCTGTGTAATTTTTGCTCAAGATTCTCAAACATGCTTCAACAGTAATAGTAGATGGACATTCAACTTGCAAGTGGCCCTCATTTTGACCAAACATCCTGGATGTTCACCCTGTAAGTATCTTGAGTGACTAACCCCATATTAACTGAATGTCCTGGATATTCAGCTTGTAAGTAACCCAAGTAAACCACTCCATATTAAGTGGATATCTAGGACATTCAACTTCCAAATGGCCCAAGTGGATAGCCCTCATTTTGCCCTGAACATCCTTGACATTCAGCTTGTAAGTAACCCAAGTGAACAGACTCCTACATGACATACCTCAGAGAAATGTCAAATGAACCTCAAGTTTGTCAATTTCCATAAAAGGAAATATCAGAAACTCAGATCAAAAGCCCTTGGAGTAATAATATCCCCTTCCACTTCTTTCTTTAATATTTCTAGAGCATACATGAGCTCCACTATCACCAGAGTGTAAATACCCTATGTATTTTGTAGGGACCTTATTTAATTCACAAAGCTTAACCCATATTTGAAGTCTTCTCTCCTTCTTTCTCTCTTTTACTCTATTTCTCTTTCCCTGCCTTGTTTTGCCTCACCTTAATATCCTTAGCCATTGGAGGTCACTCATCTGATATCCCTTTATCATCCCAAGTCATCTCAAGTCCATATATTAAGCAGTTTTTATTAAATTGCTCAATTTTGTCATATTTTCACTACTTTACCTACATAAACTGGGTAGAAGCCTCAACAACAGACAGATATTGTGATGCTTGCATACCTAAACCCCCAAACACCTCACCTATTACTCTTTCAGTTCAGAAACCCTGGTAAGTAGTGTTACAGTAGTGTACTGTACCCTGGTGGCAGTGTGGCAGCTGTTACCTGGGTTAGGGGTTCACTCTTGAGTAGCATGGTGTTCAAGGCAAGATGTCTATACAGACTTGGTCTTGTCCTACTAAGTGTGACTTAGAGACAATGGAGCACTTATAAGTCCAGCTGGTTTAGGGGCAAAGAAGTATAGGAGGCAAGAACTGTATAACACTAAGATAAGGATACAGGATAAAGTACAGTATCCTTATATACTACTTGGTGTGGCTGTGCTCCTACTATATATAATTGGACTGGGATAACTAAGAGTCATAATGAGTCAGAACAAGTCATAGCTATTTATAGTCCTTCTGATGTACACTACTGATGGTTTCAGAGTGACATATTAACATGAGAGAATTGTATTAATATAACTGTCCTTCTGATTGGAGCTCTGATAACAGCAGCAGTATACAGTAGTGTCACAGTAGCATACCATAACCCTAGCTGTAGTGTGATGGTAGTGTGCAGTAATGCACAGTAATATTACAGTAGTGTGGGGGTAGGATACAGTATTCCTGACAGTTATGTATAATAATATGGAGCAGGCCATTAAACCATGGTATTAGAGTAACAATAAGTGTTTATTAGCATTGATTATAAGTATATAAAGTCTATAATATCAATGTAAGGTGGTAGTAGTAGGTAGTAGATAGCAGTACCATGCATGGCAAATTCTTGGGGCCCCTATGAGGAGGTATACAATGAGATTGCTGAATCCAACATCATAGGAGAAACCCTGCAGAAGCTATGGAAGAAAACCAACAAATCACTCCTGTCAAAGAAAGAATAGAAGATCCCCAAATCTGATGCATACACTATGATATCTTCTATCCAGAACAACCCCCAATCTCAGAAACCACCATCATGCTCAACACCCACAGAACTCCCATGCCAGAATTCTCCCCAGTTATTCCTCCTCAACCCAACTCCACAGAAAACCCCCAAATCAATTACTATGAACCTTCTTACCTTGCCAAATATCCTGACAAGACAGATCATTGAGTCGTAATGGAATACAACTCTAGAAACAGACTTAATGTTATCAGAATTCCCATCAGAAGGACTATTAATAGTTATGACTTGCTCTGACTCACCATAACTCATAATTACTCAGGTCTAGATATATATAGAAAGAGCATAGCCACACTTAGTAGTATATAAGGATACTGTACATTACCTTGTATCTTTATCTTAGTGTTATAAAGTTCTTGCCTTCTATAGCTCTTTGCCCTTAAACTAGCTGGACTATAGTGCTCTGTCATCTCCAAGTTATGCCTAAACCCCTAATCCAGGTAACATCAACCCTGGAAATGCATTGTTGCACCACAAAATCATTTTATTCATGAAATCACTAATTAATAAAATAACTAACTCTCTGTTGCTGAATAATATCAGTATATGATCATTGTCAGACACTGGGTGCAAGAGATTAGAATACTTTCTAAAGTATATGAAGGCAGACATCTCAGAAACTGAACTAAGAATACCCAGACAAGTAAAAATAACACTAACTAACTTATTAGTGATAAGGCTATGAAAGAACAACTCTGGTATGAACATATCTGGGTGTTGTATCTAATACTTTGTTAACTAAGATATTAGTTAAGATACTAATGACTGTACAAAGACCTATTTCTCTCATTCTTGCTCTAGGAAGCAAACAAGTTATAATGCTTATGTCATTTAGATAATACCTAGCCATTGTGACAGGTTCCAGAATGAATCTTGATGGAGAGATTATAGATTAGCTAATGTCCTAGTTACCTCAGAATTGTTCTGATGGTTTTGAGACATAATGAATAGGAATGGGGATATCTGATGATAGATAGTTCTCAAGCTAGTTTACTGTCTAAGTTTATAGAAACAAACTCTTAGAGCATAGAGGTTGAGAACCCAGGTGTGAGGAATCCAAGAACTGGATGAAAACATATAGATAGTTGTTAGTGAAGAAACTCACTAACCTGACTGGCTGTTACTATAATTGGTCAGGCATCTAGGGAGCAAGTTCCTGAGAGTGAATTGATGTTGCTGATATTGGAACTTGTAGATTGATGACTGTAAATGATGAGGAGGCAATAAAACAATGAAGTTGAATACTTGTTTCATGTATACCTATAAGTAAATTGTATTTTTTTCATAAACCTCATCTGTAATTTACATAGGAGGCAAGAAACTGCTTGCCTATTTCCCCCTTGATTGTATGGTTGATTAGGATAGGAATATAAAACATTTTTACATGATTTTCTTTGGTCATAGACCACCAGAGACTTAGAGTGTTATACTCTTTAAAACAGACCCTTTTGCTTAAACTTGAGAGCTGAATATGAGTTGATACAACTCTTCTGTTCTTAAGTAGAAAGTTTACTAACTTATATTTTATCAGGTTCCTCTTAGAGGCTTTGCCTCAGAAGTAAACTATGGAATTATAGAGCCATTTAACTGAGAAGTAAATATAGTATGCTAGAGCCCATTGTATACACTGTCCACTAGGTCTATTTAGCTTAGATACTTACTGCAGGAGCTTGCAAGAAGCCTGTCTCTGTTATGATCCTTGCTCCTTCTATATCTGAAGATAACTAGAGAAGGCCTTCAATCACTCAACAAGGTGTCCAAGATGGTTGGCCTTGTAGAGCTTAGTGGATCACACTCAATGAGATAACAAGGGAACACACCAAGTTAAGGCAGAGAGGGGTTAATGACCTCTGTTAACAAGATTAAAGCTTAAGGCTTTAATCTTTACTTGTACAGGCCTTTATATACCTATGACATGCTATATACTCATTATAGGTAATAGGGCTATTCTACTGTTCTTGTGCAGCTTTGACCATAATGCACATCCTGGCTGATGGCATTCTGCTACTATACTTATCTTACAATGAGTCACTATCCTCACTCTCCATTCCACTGTTGTGCAATGTTCTATCACTTTCCTCTGACTCATATTCTCCCTCTCCCAATCCTATCTCCATAGCTTCTTCATTCTCATTATTCATTCTCTCAGTATCTCCATCTGTGTCAAAGGCTGGATCTGTTGTTCCATTGCTATCTTCTTCCTCCTTGGGACACTCCAGGATGTCCTCCAGAGTTATCTCCATTCCTGTATCTCTTGCCAAGTCCTGCATGGCATGGTAATATTCCTCTTCCTCATCTTCATATTCCTGTGCCCATATTTGATCCATGGTCTCCTGTACCCATCTTGTATAGTTGAATATTTGTTCCAGCTCCTCCTTGTCTGGACTGTTCATAACAGTCTCACTGAGTAGTATAAAGTTTTATTGCATTGTTTAAAGCTGTAGTGTGCTAGGGCCCATTAGATAACACTGTCCACTAGGCCTACAAGGTTCAGACACTTACTGCAGGAGCTCACAAGAAGCCTGTCTCACTGGGTAGTGTAAAGTTATAGTATTGTCAAGAGAAAAGGACATAGTATACTAGGGCCCATTAGAAAACACTGTCTGCTAGGTCTATGGAGATTCACTTATTGTGAAAGCTTGCTCTTTGCCTGACTTATTGAATAGTGAAGATATTAGCTCAAATATTATATAGTAATGAATATTGAAGTTCCCACTACATTCAGATAGTATAACTATTTGTCTAGTTTGGAAACCAAGAGAATAGTATACCAAAACCCCAAAACATTAGAATTAAATACATTTCTGAAGATTTGCAACAACCTCTCCCCCATGAACTTACAAAGCTGGAATTACCAAACTTGTTAATGAACTTCATTTTCAATCCTGTAAAGTAATCCACTTTTCAGCATGTAGGCTCTAATCATATCCCAAGTTCATCTTGCCTTCTTTGTCTACAGTTTCCTACATATTTCAAAAGACAACAAAAGGTTTGCCTTGGCTTCTATGAAGCAGGTACAAGTTCTTGATGGATCTACTTGAGTTTCTTTTGCCATATATCTGATTGAGATGCATTGCTGTAGACATAAGTTGATCAAGTAGATCAGCATAGCCAGGGTTCAAGCTTCAGATAGTGTGAAACCCAGCCTCATTGAGGGCCCTGTTATAATCAGGCTTCAAGTGTGAACAATGAATGCTACATCCATCGACTCTGGTGTCAACATGCCAGTGCTTGCCACTAAATCTGAAATGGGATTTGAGGTAAGTTCTGGTCAATAGTCTGCTAATTTGCGGGCATGTTAGGTCCATTCCAACCTCTACCACAACAACCACAGGTTAGAAAGATAAAATTCTTCTATCGAACCATTGGATTTGTTATTTTGGAACTGGGATCCATTATTCTCACCTACCACTGTTTAGTCAAACCTATCCCCATCTGCCTCCGGTCCCACCCCTCGATCTACTCAGCCAAAACCTTCACAACCGCCATTGGGGTAGTGTGGCACACTCTTGCCACTCTTCTGGTCAAAGACGTTGCATTGTGCATTCTCAGTGCAGAATGCATGGCACAGTATCACCGTTCTGGAGACTTGAAGCCCGAAGTTTGGGACCGAGTACCACGTATCACAAGTGGAATATTTATTCAAACATCCCATGTATAGCACATTGAAAAAAAACGTCACACAGAGAAATTGTAATGAGTACTGAGCAAGACCATTCATGTATTATATATACATGTCAAACCCCCCTAAGTGGTATTGCTATGTAGTACTATCGAAAAACACCAGGTCCATTCATTCCCCAACACAAACAATCTCCCCTCCAACGTCAAATTCACGAATACTCCACCGAAAGGTTCCTATCAAACGCCACACCAACAGTAACATCCAAAACCTTATTTGCCGCATCAAAACCAATCCTCGAAGCACCCACATCCCTCCCATTGACCCTCACACTCCTCGGAGCACTCTGCACATTGAGGAACCTAACACGCAGCCACCTTTGACACCAGTACCAAACCCAAAAGTACCCCTCACATCCAGCCTGTGGTTCCGGAAACTCATATTCACCAAGGTCGTACGCGACGGAGTAACAGACTCTCCGTCATCAACGTACAATCTCCCAGACGCACTACCATCCAGCCCAGGAGCAACAACAAACTCAAAGTCCTTCCTCCTCAACGCTGTGGTGGTCATAGCCGATTCATTGCGCAGGGGAAGAACCGTACCGCCCTTGATATGAAGGGGAATATGCGTGAAATCGACATCGCTGAGTGTAACAGTTGCTCCATTGCCCTGAACAGGCGCCATCGTAGCGAATTCATAAAAGATATCGCGGGGTAAGTAGATATCCACCGAAGTCGAGTTTTCTTCCGTGACTGGAGAAACGAGGATGGAGTCTCCAAAAAAGAATTGCAAGTCGATGGGGAAGGTGTTTGTATCCTTTGGGTATTTGAACCAAAGCGGGTGGAGGACGGGCGTGCCATCCGTATGGGCTTGGTGGAAAGCGGTGTATAGGTAGTCGAGGAGGCGATATCTGTGTTTCAGAATGAATATAGGCGAGAGGTAAAACAAAAACCGGCAAATGGTAATACCGTATATCAAGAGCATTTCTGGCTGCTTGTGCTACATCATCCCAGAGATAGAACTCCTGGCTAATAGAATTATCGGAGTTATGCTACCAATAGGTAATTAGGCATACAGAATTTCTGGCACGTGTGTATGACCTACATTGCGCATGAATGGGTAGAAGGCACCTAGCATAGCCCATCGAGCACAGAGCGTTTGGGTTGTGTTGCCGTCTAACATCTCGCCTTCAGGGAGCCGTGATTATAAAATTGGAAGTGCGACACGTACTAAATCCGCAGATATCGCTTCCGACCATAGGTACTTGGGAGATTGTGGCAAAATTGAGCATACCAGCAATTGAGAACCTATAGTGTTCCCACAAGCTGACGTTGTCACCAAGCCATTTGCCAACACGAGAACCTGCACCAGCGAAAGTAGAACGTGTAATGACCAGAGTTCGCTTTCCGGGCCGACGCGACAGCATTGCCTCATGTGTGGCGGTGGACATCATGGTACCGTAGAGATTGTGGACGTTATACTCGGTTAAGCCATTGGCATGGACAGCATTCGTCTACGTCATGCATCAACTCCATTTCTGAGCAAGTCTAGTTTTTACTTACAAGAGCAGTCTTGCTGGAAAGAGGCCCCGCGGCATTATTTATGGCATAAGGAGGATCAAGAAGATCATCAGCACGCCTCTGGAGCTGCGGCTGGGAGGAATTTCCAAATATTGGTGTATTGGGGTCAGGAGGTGGGTTGGTTCTGGACGGAGGTAGACCCATTTGAGCTGCTTGTTCGAATGGGTTATCGCAAGGTAAGTTGCAGAACTAAGTTCGCACAAGAAACAGTGTCAAAAAGCTATAACAAACTAATTAGAGTCAAACTCACGTTAGATGGTTCATTCATGTCAATCCAAGCACCGTCGATGTCAAGTCCTGTTTCAGGGTTATAGAAGTCTTGGAATTCGCCATTCCAATATCTTGATAGCATTAAGCTGAGTGGTCAAAATTGATAGAAGATGTAATGCTTACTCGGTGATCTTCTCGTTGAACCAGTCTGTGGGGCTGTTCAGTATGATTACAGGATTAGTCAAAGTCGTTTTCACCAGGAAACACGGTTACTCCTACGATGGCATAAGAATAATTTGGCATGGGAAAGGACCTAGAGTAACGTACCAGGCCAGACGATTCCAAGGAAATCACTCCCATTTTCAGCCTTGAGCCAAACGTCTAGATCCTTTCCGCGCTGGTACGGCAGATAATCTCCATCGGGTAGGAAGGCGACGGCAGGATCGGTCATCAAAACTAGGTGTGGGACTCGGTTCTGGTGTGATTCAAGTCATTTTACGTGAACTTACCGAAGCGTTGGTCGTGGGCATGCAGGAAAGCGACAATTTCACGCATTCTGTTCATGGGGAAATACTGGGGGTCCACTGTGAAAATGCGTCGTCTATCCATATAGTCTTGGATGGCAGTGAGTGGATTGAAGTTAGCCCGCATGGAAAAAAGGTTCTTACCAATGTCCGTCCACATGGTTTCCAGAGGGATGTTTGCCGCTGCATATCGGGAGATGACACCTGCAACGTCAACGAAATCTGGGGAAATTTCAGTGATTGTATTCAGAAAAAAGAGCAGCACGCTCGACAAACCCTTATATCCGAAGCGACACTGATGAAGTCCGAACGACCAATAAGGCACTTCTGCTGGCAGACCGACAACTTCAGCGTATTGTCGGGCGACGGCTGTTGGATCCTGCTCGCTGCCGGCAAAGAAGTAGAAATCCAAAACGCCACCAATAATGTTGTATTCTAGAGTGGTTTTGTCACCCACAGTGGAAAGTTTGATGTCCATGCCATTGGAGTTGAGGAGGAAGACACCATGTGTACCGGTAGTTCGGTGTTCAAGATAAACCGGATGATTCCCATACAAATTTGTACCGACTGGGAGTCCGGGTGCATCACGGGACCAAAGCGTAAGTGTGGTATTGTCGGTGTCGAGATGGAAGGGGTTAGTATGTTCTCCAAACCCATATATATTGGCATTATCAGGAAGAGCAGTTTTCACACGGAGATATTGTGGCTCGAAAATAATGGGATGAGAAGCGGTGGAGAACAGAATCTCATGAGTTGACGTCCTGAGGATGGAGAAAGAGAAAGGAGAAGCAGTATAGTTGAACTGGATCGCAGCGGAGCGTGGAGACACTGTGCGACGGGTGTCTGGCCGAGGGAGAACGGACTCGGGAACTTGATAGCGAGCAGAGTTTTTATCAACGATCTTCACATGAATACGCTCATCTGCACTGAATGTCAGAGAGGAAATAAGCGCCAACAAAGACAAGGCCTACTCGTCTCGTAGTCCACAGTAAGAGAAAGCGCTTGGATATCCTCGCCGAAAACATTGCATGGCTGATCCGCCAAATTTAAGTCAGCAGTCAATCTTCCCCCATTGGTCTTGACATTTGTCGCATGATATCCAGGACACGCATCCAATTTAGCCGGGTCGACATCTGCAGCAAGGGCGTAGGAGAGCGAGATGATTGAGAGGGCGAGAAATGCCCAACGTTTGTTACTCCCAGGCGGCGTGGGCATTGTGTGGGACGAAGGAACCACAAGGAGAGGGTGGGCCTGGTATTTGTAGCGTCGCCAGCTGCTTATTTGAATGAAAATAGACCTTCGAAGGCATGCAAGAGCACGCCGAAGGAACTCGCTGGAGCTTCTTGTCATTCTCGGTACATTCCGGGGACATGTTCACATCGCTGTATTACTCGGCATTGCTCGAGGACAGCAGCCTTCCACTAATGAGCCTATCCCTCTCACAGTTACAAGCGAAACCGTGGGTGGTATACCAAGGACGCCCTAAGGGACAACGCCTGCTTTCAACGTGAGTGGTTTTTGCGAAGACTTTTTTGCCGACTATGTGACTGAAAAGCAGCTGGCATATGTTCGAAACATACAACTGGAATCGATCATAGTTTCTACGATTATGCTAAATGCTTGGTTTTCTAATCCAATCGCTCTAGCTACACAGGGAAGCTAACCACGATACCCTGCGGGAGAGTCGCTATGAGCGAGCACGGCACCAGTCTTGACTGTTTCCTAAGCTCGATCTGATGACGCTGACTGTCGCCCATAGCTAGATTAGCATCCATGATATCGTGGTGCAACTTTCATCTCCATCAGGAAATTGGAATTCCCATCTTAATATCTGGTTAGGGGCTACTGTTTTATCGATAACCATGCCGATCGAGAATCCAAGGATCCCCATACCTCCTCTTCGTTTGTATCAGGCTCGCCTTTCACATAGAAGAGAGGGGCCAATATGTAATCCACGATTTTTGACGCTCGGTCTTCTCTCGCCAACTCCCATGTGGGCCCCTAGCCTGCCACAGTCTCCGTCCATGCCACCGGGGTATAAGAAGAGTCGGCATACAGCTACAATCAAGCTAAATCTCGGGTGAAGGAAGAATCATAATCATAACCCACCGCCCAATGGTGACCCCGTCTCTTGCGCTCACCTTTGACTCACACAGGCAGCCCTCCTGAGAATAGCGTCGGCTTTCACCGCCTTGCCTCTATTCCTGCCTGCAAGCACGATCACATCAGAGAGCATCGTATTCCTCTTACCTCCACTATGGCGCACCAGGTCGTATCATGAATTTTGACCTTCCTCACACCATCCTCAGACGTCGCGAGGAAGTAGCGAGGTACAGGGTCCTCCTCTACTGTTGCGTTATGTTGGCCGCTAAGCTTATATAGTAAGTGAGTTTGACCCTTTGTTACGCCAGTTGTGTGAGAGTGACTTCTGAATTCATGGGGAAAAGAGAAGAGGAGCTGTGTTTTTCAGATGATCTGATTTGTTTGTATCAGAGTTAAGAGGTGTGCCCACGGGATACAAACTCGCCCTCGCTGTCATCTTGTGGCAGTGTATTTCTGCGGCCGCCACAACGCACCGCTGTCCATCTTTTACCTCCCAAGGATCCCTCTTCTTCTTTGTGATCTCTTTTCCTTTATTCCCCGAGAGCATTGTTATGCCGTTTTTTGAAGGTGGATGCAGATACAGGTCCGGAGGGTGTTCTTGCAACGCCTCATGTTATGACATTGTCAGATCCTTTCAAATCTGCGAGCAACCACTTTCTCTTCAATGACACAAAAAAATAGATTGACAGTACATAGTTGAAGGCGAGGACAAGGACCCTAAGATAATACTATACTCACTGGACGATCACGGGCCGGTAACCACCCCTGGATCCACTGAGGCCGCCCACAAAATTCCCTTCTCTTCGCCTGCTGAGGATGAGAGTGGATCGCTCAGAATGATGGAAAGCGGGAGGGGCGGTTCTTGGAGATCATAGGAAAACTACGAAAAAAGAAGCTTTACAAATCGAGTAGGGCTTGGCCGCCACAGTGACCTTGTTGAGTAGAGTGGCGCAGAAGCGAACACTTGTAGGACAATCGCTTGGACTGATGTGTTAAAATGCCATACGTTCTATACCGCTATACCAGGGCTGGGCTCGACTTATATCTCGGTATTTGTAGCAGGATTCGTTTGTGGTGTGCCTTCAGGTGCATAAAGGTTTGAGTGCGGGCATTCAGCAGCTTGGATATACATGGGCGGGGCAGTCATAAGGAAACTGGGATAAGGGAGCGTAAAGAGTTGGATCGGACAGCTGAGGAAGCCGGAGATGATCCATTAGACGTTGCTCCCCAGTGAAGGGGCACCGTAATATGGTGTTACATGTGTTGCGCACTACGAAACATAGCCACCTTGACATATAACATGGGTCAATTGCAGGCGTGTACTGAAGACAAGAATAGTAGTAACGTAAACCATTGATAAGCTCTCGTTGGTTCGAGAAGCATGGCGTTTCTCACCAATATCCTACCCTTCTCTGTTAGTATTCTCCCGCCCTCGCAGCCCCATGGACCTGTATCATCGGCCTTTCTAATGACTGGGTATCCAAATTATAGGAACCACAGTTTTCAGGATTCTCTGCGGTTAGAGTCATGCCTCGGTGCTTGACGTGGTTGTGGATTGGGGTGTACGTTACGATGGGGGTGGGTGTAAACCCATTGCTGTGCTTGGTTTCCTAGGATATGTATATATTCACGCGCAGGACTCAATCCTTTGTCTATCCTCCCACTTCTTGAGCATGCAATATGCCTTTCTTTGAGGGTTCAAGTGGCTTTGCGTCCTCCAATCGCAGTTCCACACTACCATATCGCAGCATTTCACTCGCCGACAATATCAAGTTCCACCTCAAAAACAACCCCGACACCGGTTGCTACCACTCTGTCGAGTATTTCTGTGAGCAAACCGCTTTCCCTCCAATCGCATTCAACATGTACTCATAATAGATAAGGTGTCGATGATCCTCCATTAAAACGCCAATTCTCGCACGATTCGACATCATCGACCGTCTCAATATTCGAGGTCGCCCACGGCTCTACTCCGAGCACTTTAGCGACCTCATCCACAAGCACCCTCGATAATCAGGTGCAGCAAATCCCCATACGTCTGTCCAGCTCCATCGAAACTCCCGATGTA
Organism: Lepiota brunneoincarnata; assembly: GCA_023014365.1. Taxonomy (NCBI): domain Eukaryota; kingdom Fungi; phylum Basidiomycota; class Agaricomycetes; order Agaricales; family Agaricaceae; genus Lepiota; species Lepiota brunneoincarnata. Next base: position 1,414,387 of record JAEBUN010000008.1, read on the forward strand.
AAGACCACCGTCCTTGGGAGTGGGTTGACCCGTGCTGCTGGTGGTCGACAGAAGGAGGGGCGGTCCTCAAGTTCCTAGAGGAATGCTGAGAATGGGATTAAAAAAGCTCAGAACATTAGTTAGGGCTCAAGTTAGTTAGGAAAGCCCTTCCTCCACAGTGAATGTATGGGTATTGTCAGTCTGTTCCTCGGGACACCATTGACATTCCTTCATCTTCGGATGGCCGGGGACACGTTTGGGTCAGGTAATTCTTCCATGCCACACTCATACGTTGGAAACCACTGTGGACTCCAGGCATGGTTCATGAAACTGTGGCTTGTGTGTTTGTGCGGGGGTGAGTGTGCATGGTGTAGAAGTACATACAGTGCAAGACAAAGATGGACGAAAGTACATAGATTGCATCTACTCAGTCAATGAGCATGCTGTATTTGATAGCCCCATGGGGTCACTTGACCGGTGCGGACTACATAGAGCTGAACAACAGCCCAGCTTGGCATCAAATCATATTTCAAGTTCATCTCACCTTCTCAATTTACAAATTACGACAGTTTCCTACATATATTAAAACACAGCAACAGGTATACCTCAGCTTCTGTGGAGCAGATCGAAGTTCTCGACGGATCTACCCGAGGTTTTTTCACGCCACAAGTCTGGTAGAGATACGGTGCTGTTAGACATAAGTTGATAGATAGGCTGTTGCAGCCAGGGTTCAAGTAGCGTGAAACCTAGCAGCATTGCAGGCCCCGTTATAATCAGGCTTTGAGTGCAAACTGCGAGTGCTACACTCATCGACTCTGGCATCAACATGCAGCCGTTTGCCGCCAAATATGAAATGGAATTTGGGGTAAGTTCTGGCAGATAGTCTGTTCGTTTGCAAACATCTCAAGTCCAGTTTCAGTTTCCGCCACGCAAGCCACAGATTAAAAAGATAAATTTCTTCTATCGGACCATTGGATTCGTCATTTTGGAGCTGGGATACATTATTCTCGCCTACCACTGTTTAGTCAGACCTATCCCCCTTCACCTCCCATACCACGCCTCGATCTCCGAAGTCAAGGCCTTTACAACCACCATTAGGGTAGTGCACGGAGCTCGTGGAAAATGGGATATATGGATACCGAACAACAACAGAGCGCATGCTAGTTCCTTGGCCACAGGTTGACCTCGAAACCCGCCAAGATGTCCTCACATACTACAGTGATGTGGTGGTGTATAATTATAGTTGTTCGTAGGACTCCCGATTTTTCCTTCATTCCCCCTAGCAGCATCCCAATCCCTCGCTTCGCCAAACCCTGGGGACTTCATGATGTATATCTTCAGATTAGTCCGGGGCTTTCTGGTGCGTTGCACACTCACCATGATTATACTAAATTGCTTATTCTTCAACGGGCCCAGACACTATTTTCCCCCTCGTTAACATCCAAAATGCGACAGACCTATCGAACCCATATTCGGCTTTTGCATTTGCAAGCTCCAACCATGCTGAAGTGAACCTAACCCAAGTAGCAACAAAACCCGCTCCACCTCGAAGGGAGGGTGGGAATGAGGGCTCGAGCTTTTACCCTGAGGTCCCCGTGGGTATTCTGCTGTGTGACCCCCAGCACAAGATATTGCCAGCCAGGGTGACGCTGGAAAAGGGGATATTAAGTGTGACCATTGCTACGGAATTGTCCCCAGCCGGAAACATACTCGAAAATGCAGTGAACATCATGTTATCCCGAGCCCTCTTAGGTCCAACAACCCCCCCCCCCCCCCCGAAACCACATTTGCTGCAAGGCCCCTTTCGATTATAGTCTTCGCAGGGGCACCCGAATCAACTAGAGCCTACAGTATCAGACCACTTCCTCTCGACGAGATCAACAATAACATGAATAAAGCTATCCAATCTGCATCTAAAGCATATCTCAGCGGAATCTCAGGACATAGTAATTCCCTTTATCCTTTTCCAGAATTTAGCCATATGACACAGAACGCCACTGTGTGGTTCCAGCAAATTGCTCTGGTGACCAGCACCCCGTTTCTCATAACACTCTGCGCTCTGGATTCTGCCACCGCCGTAGTCCTGGCAACCCTACTCTGCGTCATCAAGGCCGAAGAGATAGAACTTTTCAGTGTGCAGACACTTGAAGAGGTTTATCAAGGTATGGTTCACACCCACCAAGCTTTTTCCACCATAGTTGACCGTTTTCTCTTTATAGGTGGACTGTCACACCCCAGCGCAGTGCTCGATAGTTCCGAAGAGACCTTATTCATCCGCCACAGTGACGTTGTTGAGTAAAGTGGCATGAAAACGAACATTTGTATAATAATCGTTCGGACTGATGTGTTGAGATACCATGCATTGTATCCCAGAACCGGACCCGAACTTATATATCAATATCTGTAGTATGATTCATCTGCGGTGTGCCTTCAGGTACTTAAAGGTTTGAGTGTGACCATTCAATAGCTTGGATTTACACGGCGCATAGCCACAGGCAATCAGGCAAAGCATATTTGTACCTTGAAGAGAAGGAAAGAAGATGTGTGTGGGGGTAGGTAGGATATACGATACCAGACCGAACTGGGGCGTGAGCGGGCTAGGGTCATGTTTGGACATCGGGACATCAATGTACGACGTGTGCTGGGTGCCTCAAGGGAACCCAGACCGGCAGCTCGACATAGCGACACCGCCACATCTATAGCGGACCAGCAAGGGCGACGTGTCTGACTTCGGGAATCTTGAGGGTATACGAGAGGACGAAGTTCCTAGAGTCGTTAGTCGAATAACACAAAGTCGAATCTACACAAGAATCGGGGTCCCACTCAAGGAATGATAAAACTGATTCGAAGCAGGTCTAGACAGGGCATTATGGCTAATTGTGCATAAAAATCGCGCGCCTCGCTGGACAATGGAACAGTCAACCAGTGCGAATAGTAATCCTATGCATCAGAATGTCTGTGAGTAAAAAAGAACAGAGAATCCACGTATCACGTACTGTCTTCGACAAGTCAAAAAAGCCAGGACTGGCACCGAGCACCTGGTCTGCCTTAAGCCCTCAAAGGATCCGTCTGGTATCCGCGGGGCACTACTGGGTGGATGTCACGTATTTCCTTGTCTAGATCACGTCGTTGGTGTTACCTCTACAACCAAACGCGTCACTGAGCTCGGCGACGAACTTTATATGGATGCAGTTGTACAGAAGGACCAGTGCCGGACCAGTACATTAGGATCTGTATGCGTACACTGGAAGTAAAGGGTTACCAGTTCAGAAGCCCATACCGCCTGTCCGAAGTTCCCAGTGGCTTCTAGCAACAGGATCTGCGCATCATCTTTTTCGATTGATACTTGCTGTGGTACCAAAGTCGCACGATATGGCTTGGGGCAACCATCGATTCGCGTGATTGCACATAGGGTGAGGTACATATGAGCAGGTGCTACGAGTGGATAGGAGGGAAGGTGGGAGTGCAGAACAGGTTGATGGAAAGCAGGAGTTCAACTGAGGATTACCTCTCGCTTCTTGGGATCCGTTTCCTATTGATTTCATCTTTCCTTTCTTAAGAGCATACTATACCGTTTTTTGAAGCTGGGGGAAAATACGGGACCAAGGAATGGAACCACAACAGCTCCTATTATGGCAGGGCTAAGTCTCTGTTTTGTTGTAAGAAACTATTTTCGCTTCAAATCGTGTGAGATGTCAGCGGACTCACAACAGATAGCTGAGGACTGTGAACCCGAGATATTATCCTACTCGCTGCACAATCAACCGTCTTGCGACTCTTCAGCCGCACCTGTATCTGGGGTCCTCATGACTTCATCGCAAATATCTCGGTGGCGTCTTCGATTGGTGACCTCGATGATCAGATGTCGCACTGGCAGTGGACCATGGGCCCGTCCTCGTCTCCCTGTTCAGGTGCACAAAACTTGATATGCCCTTCGGCTCTCCTAGCGTATCCCCGCAGCAGCACAAGTATCAGCCCCTGTCCTGCCTCTACCCACAGATCTATCCCTTTCGACAAGGAGAATTATTTCTCATACTCTCCACCCTCGGAAACAGGGAAAGAGGACATGGCAATCATCTGGCTTCACAGGAAAACTGGGAATAAGGAAATGTAATAAGTTGAATAGGACTCCTGAGGAAGCCAAAGTTGAACCAGTGGGCGTTGCTCCCCAGTGAAGGGATACTGTAATGCAGTGTTATATGTATTGCGCACATGGGTCGATTGCAGGCGTGGACTCAAGACAAGAATAGCAGTAACGTAAGCCAAACATTGATAGGCTCTCATTGGTTCGAGAAGCATGGCGTTTCTCACCAGAGCCCTACCCTTCTTCTCCGTTAGTACCCTCCTCGCCCTTGCAGCCCCGTGGACCCGCATCCTCGACTCCTCTATTGTGCTCGAACAACTGGGTATTCAATTATAGGAAACTTCCACGATTCTCTAGACTATGTATACTAGGAGCCATGGACAGCTTCGGCGCCTGACGTGGATCGGGTGTACGTTATGGTGGGGGTGGCTGTGAACCCATTGCTGTGCTTGGTTTCCTGGGATATGTATATAATTCACGCGCAGGACTCAAATCCTTTGTCCTATCCTCCCACTTCTTGAGCATGCAATATGCCTTTCTTTGAAGGTTCAAGTGGCTTCGCGCCCTCCAATCACAGGTTTCACACTACCCGATGGCAGTATTTCACTCGCCGACAATATCAAGTCCCACCCCAATAACAACCTCGACACCGGTTGCTACCACTCTATCGAGTATTTCTGTGAGCAACACCGCTTTTCGCCTCCAATCACATACAACGTGTACTCATAAATAGACAAGGTGTCGATGATCCCCCGCTAAAGCGCCAATTCTCACACGATTCGACATTATCGACCGTCTCGGTATTCGAGGTCGCTCACGGCTCTATCCCGAGCACTTCAGCGACCTCATCCACAAGCACCCTTGGTGATCGGGTGCAAGCAAGATCCCATACGTCCTGTCCTCTCCTCCAGCCCGTCCAGCTCCATCAACACTCCCGATGTCGATACCACCGTCCGTGGGAGTGGGTTGGCCCGCGCTGCTGGTGGTCAGCGGAAGGAGGAGCGGTCCTCAAGTTCCAGAGGATCACTGAAAATGGGATTAAAAAAGCTCAAGACACTAGTCGGAGCTTCGAGAACCAAAGTTGGGAAAACCCTTCCTCCCCAAGTAAACTGCGGAGTACGATTCCCCACCCAACTGTGTATATACCTGCCCACGAGGTTATTGTGGGCCTCAACGAACCATGTATAGTTTGAAGAGATAGATTAAATGTGGGGAATAAAAGATGTCCAATCTACACTAAGATATGCATCCTGAGGAAGTGTCCGAAGAGATGTAAGGGCAACATCAACAAGTACCAGTCGAGCAAGGACATAAGTCAACGGAATAAGAACATAATATGTCAACCTCAGCGTTCCCTTGACAATCCGTGCCGGCAACGATGCAAATGTCCCATCACCAAGATGAGGCATCACCGCCCTACAAAGTTCAGAAAGGCTGATAAATAGAACCGGCAGGGCCGTCGCAGCAACAGAAGCCCCACGCCATAACCACTGCTCGACGCGAGAAGGGAACGGGGAAGACCACGAAAGTAAGTGAAGTCCGCCGAACAACGTGCCAACTCCTGACCACAAAAGGTCGGCTTTAACGTTAACGACCAATTCCGATCCAAACATTTGCGCTCGGGTCGCTTTTCGGGGCCGTTCATCGTGGAAGGACGAGCCAGTCGCAATCATCTTCCCGAGCGGCATCAGTACCGCAAAGATACATGCCATCGGGACTCGGGCGATAGCGAAAAGGATCCAGGAATACCACGGGGCTTGTTTGGGTCGGCAGTTGGAAAGATACCACCTGATCCAGCTCTGCTTCTCCTTCCCCGCTTCATTTTCGAACCATTCCCAGTCTGTTGTGCCACGGCGGTCGTTGGATACAGGAGCTGCGTGCATGGGGGGTTGTGACGATTCTCTTCCTTCGTCCCCTGGTCCCCGAGAGTTTTCAGGTAGGGGAAGACGTTGACCCGGGCGAGTCCTGATGATTTGTTTTAACCGCCCATTGACCACCACTACGTGGACGTGAGGCTTGACAGGTAAAGAGACCGCCATTTGAACGTTCTGTGGCTTTTCCCACCAGAATGCATAGGTTATGAAGTTGAGGACTGCGAACGCCAGAGTCACGACCTCGAGTTCGGTTACTGGGAGCTTTGAAGCCCAGCGACCGAGACACTGCAGCACGAACCAACCAGTTTGGAGGATAACGAGCAGCTTGGTGAGGAAATCGCCTTTACTTTTGTCGTTGATCTCTGCTGTTGATACCTGGGGCCGGTCAATCGCGTTGGAGTCGATTAATATGCTCAGGCTACGAGAACCTGGAGTGATCAATGGTTTGTCGTCTTGGGTGATGAGGAAGCCCCCCATTTGGAGGAACAATCCGTGCGTGAGCGTCCATGCTCCTTTGGGTGAGCGTTCCAAGCCTGGTCCGTGGAACCATTCGCGTATACGGTTGAGTTGTACCCTCCACCATGGTATTTCAGTCCCTGGTACCACTTCGTAGTCAGTCAGGAGCCTTTGGCTTGGATTCACGTTCACTCACATTCCGGAAAATACTTTTTATTGTAATCTCTCACAATCATCGTCGCCGCGTATCGCTGCCTGAGTGCCCACATAGCGAGACATTCAGGGGCGACGATGGCGCCCAGCATGGTGATGACCTGTCGCTTGAATGTAGTCCAACCTGAATCGTCCGGTGCAGGGATATTTGGGTGAACGGAAACCCAAGTACAAGCGAATATCGTAGCGAGGCAGCTCCATATGATGTCTTGTAGTGTCCGGCAGCGAGTGATGTCCAAGCATTCGGGGAGCTGGCGGCCGAATACAGTGAGCGGGACTGCCGAGATATGATTTGGGGCGCTTGAGGATTCCCTGAACAAGGCAAGGAGGAAAAGGAGGATCAACATGAGTTAAGTACTGTCTGTGGAGGGAATCAACCGAATTGATCATCATCACGTTGATGAACATAACAGCATCCGGTGAGCGCCCGAAGCAAGAACAAATAAATAAGTGCTGTGCAACCGCTCCGTACCCTGACCTGGGCCTGGGCGGAGGGAGTGGGAGCACCCTGATAGCAGACATATTCTCAGTATCTGACTGGATGGACTTTCCTTGCAATTCCTACTGAAGTGGTTCTGTATATGACGTGAGAGTCTGACAGTCTGTTATGCCAGGCTTATCGCTTCCCGAAGCACAATTTTTAGATACAAGTACATATCACTACCACCCAGGCGCGCGCGTTTCCATTGACACCCACAGCTTTCAACTACCCTTTCCTGGGACCCGACCAGCACACGTTCCCGCCACACCCGCCTCCGCCTCCCCCTCCCCAATTCATGGCATGGGCCGCCAGTAGGCGATTACTCTATAGTTTACCAACAACTTCCTTGCTAGCCGGTTTTACTTACTGCTGCAAACGCATTATATATGCGGATCATGAGTCGAGTCAAGGTCAAACAAAGCAAAGTCCAAGTGTGTGCCGCTGCTACTGCTGCCAACCTAATTCGGTCAAACATTATATTTGCAGACGCCGACCCATTCAGAGATCATGAATGGATGTCCAGTGGTATTGGTGGTTGGGAAACCACGATAGTTAGGCGATACGATCATGCTGCAATACCCAAGTATGCTCTCTCCCTTGGGTCCCCTCCCCCCCTCCATAGCCGACTCAACATACCTCTAGCCAAGCAGACAGATACACGAGTCGGATATTTGAACATTACACGACTGACCGTGGCACTAGATGGACGTTCTTTGGGCTCAGCGAAGGATTAAAAGGTGTGGAAACGAGCGTCTTTTGCTTCAGAGCACTCGTCCCCACCGTTATCGCATACCTCAGCGCCCCCGCCACCGAAGATCATGACATGGTTACCGATGGGATCATTAAAGAAGCGTTCAGGGCCGTGGATAACGGAATTGTGAACCAGGCCCGGGATGAAATCTTATCCTCACCTTCATCCCCAATCAACACCCTGCAGCTCTCGACTTCCCTCGCAGGATCGACGGGGTTGTTAGCTTTCTACGATGAGGAAAAGCGCCTCCTGAAAGTTGCCAACACAGGGGACGGTCGTGCTCTTCTTGCGCGTCCCCAGCAGCGAGAGGATGGGACGGAATATATGCAGGTGCACGTCCTCACCTCAGAACACACCTCCACCAACACTGCTGAGAAAACCCGCCTGCGAGATCTTCACCCGCATATTGATTTGACCGTTCTGCAGAACTACATTGGACGCGACATCACGCGTGCATTTGGTCTGGCAATGTGCAAATGGAGCCATGAAGTACAGGAACGGATGCACAAAGACTACCTCGGTGATCCTCTTTTGCTCAACCTTCAACCCGATAGACAATTGGACCCTCTACCGTTCCTGATTGCCGAACCGGATATTACAACGATTCGCGTCGAAGCGGCTGACATCCTTATCATGGCTAATAGGGGACTCTGGAACAGCCTTACCAATGAGGAAGCCGCGGGTCTCATGGGCGAGTGGATGTTACGCCGAGGGCATCGAATAGAAGAACCTGTCCTCGAGCTTACCGAGGCACACATTATTGAGCGACATACCCTTGCCGTCGAGCCTAATATAGAGGGATTAGAGGATGCGACGGTGTGGTATAAGCGCTGGGGGGTCCCGAAGAAGTTCGTTGTAGTAGACGGCAACGCTGGTGTTCACTTGATTCGCAACGCATTGGGGGGTGCTAATACAGCTTTGATGGAAGCACTGCTCAATGTCCCGCATCCTTTTTCGGCCAATACGCGGTGAGTTTGTCAATCCCCATCCTCATCATGAGAGTTTATGACAAGCCAATTCCAGTGATGAAATGGCGGTGATAGTTGTTTTCTTTGAATGACCAAGGACAAGTTTGAGTCAGGCAACCCCCCCATGCCACACTCATTCCTCCCTCTCGTCCTCTTTCCATGGTCGAACTCGGACTACATTGGAAACCAGCCTGGTCTTTGATAGACTCGTGAAAAGCAGCTGTAAACCTTGGTTCTTGGTCCACCTGCTAGGGTTCTTCCTGCTGGGTAGTTGCGGCACCGAGGATGCATATACATACAACGAATGTACTAATAAACGAAGGCATTTGTGCCGAACAAGACTCCATAGTCGAGCGATTGATAACATGACTTTGCTTCGGTGCTCCTCGTTGTCTTCCTTTCCAGTGCGTGAACGGAAAGTTACAGTGCTCTTCGAGCCAGCTCTGGAACCCTGACACGGTGGGAATGGTAAAAGCGTATTGGGTTTCTCGTTAGGGCCGCCTCAAGCATCATTAATTAAACCTTGTAATGAGATACTATGCATCTCAGGAGTTCAATACCTCGGGTGACCTTGCAAGGGCGATTCACGCCTAATGTACCACGTGCATACAACCAGAATCCGTCGGTCAAATTGGACGCACCCCTAATGGTTGTGCGCGGGAGTATAAAGGCCATTGCCAGACACGTTCATTACCCATCCCCCATTTTCACAGACCCACACACAGCTTCACAGCCTGTAAGAAGTATCAACTCGGTGTTCTTCCGTGCTAGAGCTACCTGATCAAAATATCGACTGCTGGTGGACCACCCATGTACAATACAGTACATACAATGTCACGCTGAGGTCGTCAAATACCTTCAGCCATGTTTTGCGGCTTTCAATAGCCAGGAGAATAAGTTGAGGTTCCTCGACTATTTATCCCAACTTAGTAGAGCACCTATGGTGATTGGTATGAGGATGTGAACGAAGGCTGCAATGGATCGGAATGTGAAGACATTTGATTTGGGAGGTACTAGTTATTATTTGCAACCGGATGGATATATGAGTCATACGTAATAATGGCAGGCCAAATGTCACTGATGCATTGCTCAGCCCGAGAATGCTTGAGGTTCAAGGGAACTTGGGGATCATAACACCGTAGAGCGTAAGGATCTGACGCGTGCTTCGGAAATCTCTGTTTGTCTGTAAACTGTAAGAAGAGAAAGGTAAAGCCATAACGTGACAGATATGGTGGCAATTACGATCTCAAATATTGACTCGGAGTTTCCGTAAGCAGATTCAAGAGCCAATGCTCAATTTCTTCACATTCTGTTGGAGATGGAAGCGAAGCCAGCAAGTCACACTATTCGAACGCAAGTTGGTGCAGTTTGTTTCAACTGAGAGTACTAGTGAATGTACTTATTATCAACGAAATGAGCCTTGTATGAGGCAAGCGCGAGAGCATCAGATAGTCTTGACCTAACGCTATTCGTGCGAGTGTGTGTGGCTTCAATCACAGCTTCTGGCTGGGGGTCGGGGCCTATTTTATATTGTAGAGGTGGGCATGCGGCTGCATGTGCAACGGCTGCCCCATGCCACCTCTCGTAGTTTCGGAAGCCGAACATGGAACGGAGTCGAACTTCGGATCACGAACTTCGGGGCGCCCGCACAAAAGAAACAGGTATCATTCGACGGCGTACCCGTCTCGTCGATAGCCCATATGTTCAAGGACAGTCAAAATTTCTTATTTAGTTGTCCATTTTGATTCACGAGCTCGATCGTAGAGTAAAATCTCTTCCTCTTTTAGTTTTCTCTGTGCCTTGCAAATCACTCTTTTATCCTCTCGTTTTCCGTTGCCTAATCTTTTGCTAAAGGTAGTTGAGAAAAACTTCACGATTCCCCTGTTTCACGTTCCCTACATCCCAGATATGACCTAGCTTTAGTATCCGATATTTTTCTCTCCATTTCTGTGTAGAAAAATATAATTATTCATAGTTTTCGTGTATATAAAGTAGGAACCTCAGAGACGAATTATTACGTCAGCCAAAGACCAGTAATGTATCTCTACTCCATTCTCTATCTCTTTATTCGCGCCTTGTTTCGCTGTGTTTCGTTTGAGTCTCGCTTTGGTTTTGGCTCGTTTCAGCTTGTTTCGCTTGGCTGTTTCTGCCCTAACGCGATCCCTTTGTAGGAAGAGTCTGAGCCTCTTCAGTATCCTTCCCGATCTTTAGGGGCCCTGTACTCCATGGCCCGGTGTCGGATTTTTTGGTTTTGGCTTGTTTCAGCTTGTTTTGCTTGGCTTTTAGAAGAGTCTGAGCCTCTTCAATACCCTTCCCGATCTTTAGGGGCTCTGTACTCCATGGCCCGGTGTTGGATTTACTTGCACCGTGCGTCTTTAACTGCTTCCTTCTCATGCAACCTGGACAAAACTTATTTCACAAAATTGAGCTGCTAGGCTGGAAACCGATGGGTGCTCTAGCCTCACCTGCGGACTTATATTACTCTGGTTTGGCTGGGGGCTCTGGTCCTGGATCTTGTCAACGTGTTATAATCTAGTCAATGGTGTATGCACCTACCCCGGCTGGGCGATGGGGACAGTGGAGGTTGTCACAATGAAATGTGCTGGCCGAAATGTCAGCAAACAGGTCGGTTTAAATCAATATGTGTGGATTACACTGACATCTCAACTGGTGCCATCTGCATTTGCAATGGCTGGGAGCAGGGGAAACTATAGGCAAAATTAAGAGCCCAGGTTACGGCTTTATACTCGGTAAGGAATATCCCTGCAAGAGTACAAAATGGGTTTATCCTTATTGTTTACAAACTAATGGGGTTTTTTGAGCCTCGTAATTGTTGAGTTGAGTGGGATCTCCCTAAGTGGTATTCTGAGATTTCCTCGGCATCCCCCCGGCCTCCCCATCGAGAGCTGTAAGCATTTTCCAGGCCCCCATTTCCGTCCACTTGCCGCTGGGTCGATCCCCTCCAATCCATCATCGTGATGCAGACCCTCCCACAAATGGTCTGTCTCGAGGTAGGAATCAGCACGAGATGCGATTGGGACAAATAAGCAATGAAATTCCTGTATTTCCCTTGTGCAATTCTTGTGCCTATACATTATCCTAACCAAATGTTGATAAATGGGGTAGCCTTTCTCTTGTTTTCTGAGCAATCAGATCCATATGATGGGTGGGGACGGGTAAGTCGTGTAGATGTCTATATCTCGTATAAATCGCTGTTCTGTTCTTACCCCCGGAGGGGCCCTTGACAGAATGTTAGAATGCACGGATCCGAAATGGGACAGGTTTCAGATTGTCTGTTCGAGGGATTCATTTTGCTGGTCTTGGGGGTCTTCTTCCTTCTCTCCCTCGAATAGATGTTGGTCCCGTTCATCTCGTCCCACAAGTCGACCTCGCTTTTAGTGAGGGCCGCCCTAAACGGGTGTCCTTACACCCAGTTCTCATTAATTATCACACATACCGAACCCGTATCTGACGTTAGTTCAAATCCCTTCGCCATCCAGAGTTTCATCCATCACGCATGATCCCTCCCCAACCACTCTGCCACCACCACCTAGCGCCGCCATAACTATGGCTTCCCCGATAATGCTCCCTCGGTTTCGTAATTTGAGATATCGATCAACGATCGGTGGGTTGGTGGGTGACCACCAGGGTGTTGATGTTCTGGATAGAGCTGTCTCCGTCATGTGTGATGGGTGCCGGGCCAAAACGCTTTGCCAGTGGACGAATTGATCCGACTCAAACAAGTGGGCGATGGCAGTGTGGCAAGTAGTTATATTCGCCCAAAAAAATGTTCACAAGAGTCAGTGGGGATATATTGCAGCCTGGTTGGATATCTCATCGTGTGATTCTCTAATTTCGTGTGGTAGATAGGGGTTAGTAAGCAACTCTGCCCTTCCCAGACAATTCTTGCATCTATACCTTACTCCCGCTTCTATACATTACTTCAATATAAATCGGGTAAGTGGGATCGGTGATTGCAGGGGTGCCTTTATCCTTACGCATATTTTTGGCACAATCAGCCCGTGAAATAGCCGGGAACTAGCTGACACATACAAAAAATACAAGCTGGGCCATGATTTCTATTCTCGTGAGCAACATGACATACCGGACGGAGTGGTTAGACCAATTCGTGGGTGTATACATATCTGCATGGATGTTTCAACATTTAATTAATATTTTACCGAGGGACCCACTGGAGTCCCACTGGTGGGTCCCTCCGGCAAAATGCTGCATTTTTTTGGCACCGCTGATCTTCGATCAGCTCGTGAAGCGACCCAATCTTCAGCGTCGATCCGTTCCGCGAGCCCAAGCTAGTCACCCTAAGTTGGGTCTTTTGTCACCCCAACCGTTCTGCAGTTTGGAGCATCAATTTCGCTTGGGACCCATTGGTATTGAGATTGGGGCTCCGGTCTCCGAAATTGTGAAGGCAATTTAGTGGTGAAAGAATGTATAAACTCAGTGATCCAACTCCCAAAGGGGATATTCTCTCGGGACCTGACCCTTGTTTAACCTCGCTTGTTGTGAAGCGCCTACATACCGAACTCATATCTAGCCGTTTCCGTCCCCATCCGGGGTTTCATCCACCACGCATAGTGCTTCTCTCCCCCCTCATATCCCTCTGCCGCCACCACCTATTGCCGTCTTCCCCATCTGCCACCAAGGACAATAATGAAGGGAAGGTAGTAGTCAGGGTCTTGGATCACAGGCAAGGTGTTTGTGTTGGTGGTCGCGGGAGGGTTTTGGGATTTCCTTGCTGCGGCCTCGGGGGACACGCGGATTGGAGCGAGATCGAAGGTGTAACCAAACACGCCCTGGTCAACCTTTTGGAGTGGTTTGACTGCTTCGGCTTCGGTGCTTTGTAGCCTCTCGATGAGGCATTCAGCGAAAGCTCTCCTCGCAAGAATGCTTGTTGTGCCTGCCATCTGCACTAGAACCCTCGGTTCATAGTCTTCATCCGTGGGAGGAATGATTATGTTGGAACGCCAGGACACTGATCGTTCGATGCTCTTCGTGAGTCGCTCTTGCGAATAGGGTGGGTTGGTGAATGGTGCATCGGCCAGGGCGAATACAATGTCTAGCCTACCGAGGCACACATTGGGCGGAACATCATTCCCGTCGAGTCGAATATAGAGAGATTAGAGGATACGACGGCGTGGTATAAGCGCTGGGGGGTCCCGAAGAACTTCGCTGTAGCAGACGGCAGCGCTGGTGTTCACTTGATTCGGAACGAATTGGAGGTTGCTGATATGGCTTTGACGGAAGGACTGCTCAAAGTCCCGCGTCATTTTCCGGATAATACGCGGTGAGTTTGACAATCCCCATCCTCGTCATGGGAGTTTATGACGAGTCAATTCCAGCGATGAAATAGCAGTGATAGCTGTTTTCTTCGAATGACCAAGAACACATTTGAGTCAGGCAACCCTTCCATGCCACACTCATTCCTCCTGTCTCGCCCCCTTTCCTTGGTCGAACTCGAACTACATTGGAAACCAGTCTGGTCTTTGATAGACTCGTGAAAAGCAGCTGTAAACCTTGGTTCTCGGTTCACCTACTAGGGTCCTTCTTTCTGCTGTGTCCTTGCGGCACCGAGAGTGCAAATACACACCACGAATGTACTAATGAACGGAAAATCTTGTGCCGGGCGAGACTCGATAGTCAAGCGATTGGTAACATGACTTTGCTTTGATGCGCCTCGTCGTCGTCCTTTCCAGTGCGTGAACAGAAAGTTACAGTGCTCTTCGAGCCAGTTCTGGGAACCCTGACACGGTGGTAATGGGAAAAGCGTATCGGGTTTCTCGTTAAAGCCGCCTCTTGTCTCATTAATTAAACCTTGTAATGAGATACTACGCAACTCAGGGGTCCCATACCCCGAGAGACCTTGCGAAGGCGATTCGCGCCTAATATGCCACATGCATCAACCAGAGTTCGTCGGCCAAATTCCACAACTTCACAGGTCGTAAGAAGTATTAACAGCGTCGAGTATTTGCATCTTTGTAAGCAATTTCTGCAACTGCTTTGACTTCTAATTCAACAACAGGGAGAGACAGGCTCATACTGGATGGCCAAGGGTGGAGTGCCCCTGATGCTACAGTAGGCATCAAAACCCTTCTAATATTTAGTTATTCCTTGAATAGCTCTAGAGATACTAAAGCTAGGGACTTCATATTTTAAAAACATATACTCCTATATCTTATCTACAGATTGGTACAGTTATGATTACATAACATTCCTTTTTGGGAATGTGGTGAATTAAATAATATTTTCAGTACATTGGAAGGGTTTTGCAGCTCTCATCTATAATCACATGATTTTGTTTAATGCAATCAAATAGATGTAGATAAAAATCATGTGACTATGTGTGATTATGTATATACACAGGTGCTTACTTCCCATGCTCACCCAACTCCCCAACCTACCTTACCCTGTCATGAAATTACTTTCTACTAAAATCAATCATATCCTCTCTCTCCTAGACAAAGGGGTTTCTGCTACCCAAATCTCTTCTACTATGGGTCTAAGCCTTAGTACCATATCCAGACTTCACTCCAAACATTGATCAACACTCTCCAAGGCTGTTGGTGGCTGTCCATCCAAGCTTTCCTCCTCTAACACCCATTATGCCATCAAACTTATCACCTCCCAAAAGGTTGATAATGCTGTCCAGGTCACCAAATCACTTCAAGATATGACCCAGCAATCTCTCTCTACCAGCACAGTTTACAGAGCACTCAAGAGAGCTGGAATGAAAGCTATAGTCAAGGTGAAACAACCTTTTCTCAGCACCACTCACCAGAAGAAGAGGATAGAGTGGGCAGAAGCACATTGTTACGCTGGTTAGGCATCTGCAAGGCTCAATGCGATCAATAACAGGTTAACCGTTGAGTAATGCGAGGAAGTCAAGGGTGATGCCAATGAGCAGGAACAAATAGGGTGTATAACAAGACAAAGCTAAGGATTACAAGTAATACCTAGGTCTATATATACTATTGGGGCAACTGGCATGTGATAAAGGAAAGAATCACATGTGAACAGACAAGAATCACAAGCTAAAGAGGAACTAACTATAGATGGGCAGTGGCATGTGATAACTAAATATAATGGGTGTTGACAATGGGCAGGTGACATGTGATAAGTGAAAATAGACGGGTGGGTGCATAGATGGGAAAATGGTAACATTACCCCCTTCTAAACTTCAAACTCTGTTTTGAAATTAATAAATGGTGGGGTACAGGTGTGGGGTGCGGGTCATGGAAGTAATCAGCTCTAGTCATAGCCATAACCATCATAGGTGTAGTTGTAGTCATTGTATTGGCCATCACCAATAATATTGTACGTTCGTCCAAAGGTAGCAGGATAGCATTGCACCATTCTTTTGAGTGCAACGTTGCAATGGTTTTGGTGGTAGATGGGGCAAGTATGCATGTAGTGGCCAGGTGCTGGAGTGGTTACAGTGGTGGCAGGTGTAGAGGAGGCAGCTGTGTGCCCAGTGGCCATCCTGATGGCATTCAAAGCAACGATTTCTTCCAACATCATATGGGCAGGTTGTTGCAGGCTTGGGATATGGGGGTGGGGTTGGCATGATGTCAGGGAGGTCTTTGGGGTAAGGGGTGGGTTTCCTACTGTTGATGGGTTTCCATTCAGTGTGTAAACTCATCCACTGTTTGTCTTCGGGTTCTGGGTGGTGGTGCAGAGGCGGGGGGTACAATAACAGGCAGGGTAGCAGGACTTGGAGGTTGTTCAGGTCAAACTCATTGGTGGGTGGAGTGAACAGATACTTGTTGGGGTGAACAGTCAGGCAGTGTAGGTTGAAGTGGACTAGGGATTGTGGGCGTAATCCGTATACCAGTTGTGGAGCTGCAAATGCTCAGTGAATATTTGATGGAAGGTGGAGTCAGACCACAGGTGGTTGAATGTGCTTTGGTTTGCCTCTTTGACCCTTTCGACACTTTGTTCAAGGCCTCGTAGGCAGAGGAGGTTTTTGCGGAGCTGGAAGAAGCCATCACAAACTTCTGTTGATACTGCTGGTGTTGGTGCAATAAGAAGTGAAAAGACAAGGGTAGAGGCACTGTCAACTTCATTAATATAGTTGCTAATGGTAGTGACAAGTGGGGGAGCAGGGATGGTGAAAAGGTGGAAACATTTGTGGGTTTTAATATAGATAAAGGGCTTGTCTCACTAAGCTTAGTCAAAATTTGATAAGCTCAAGTTAATACAAGTAGTATGAGATAGATAATGAACAGTTTCGTCTTTTAGGGTGTTCTGGGGGTGCATTCTGACAGCAAAATTCGAGAGGATAGTGTTTTTAGAGGTTAACAAACAGCTGTTGAAGTTATCTTAGCCATACGGTGCAACAGTGAAAGGATAATCCCTGTCAATTCAAAGTACGGGGTCTCTAGTCTCTGGTCTCTGGTCTCTGAACTCTGTTCTCTGTTTCTGTCTCTGTCTCTTGCACTCTGGAACTCTAAACTCTGGACTCTGTTCTCTGTCTCTGTCTCTGGGTTGGTCAATGACCAAAGAAATCACACTTAACGATGCACACTAAATAGTCCTCTAAAACTGTTCTTGATCACAGCTCGCAGACTTGCATGTGGAAGCGGGGGTAAGACCTCTTGCTTCTCCATGAACAAGTGCGACTGTATTTATATTGTTTAGATACATATGAGAGATAGTAAATATGAAATAGAAAACAATAAGCTTAATTGTTACAGGTACTGCAGAATATTTTGGAAGGTTTGGCAGCATTTCTACCTTGCCCTGGGTTATGGGTTTTTCTCTGATTGATGAATGGCAATCCAGCCAGATGTGTTCCATGCTCGTCTGCATTATTCTGTGTCCACATAAGCGCATTAAGCCTCTGGATCAATTATGATTGGAATGTATGGCATATGGACAATCCCTTGATCCATTGTAATTAATCTCAGTCAGGCAATATGCCGAGGTGCTGGGACCCACAAAGTACTTGTTAATTATGAGTCTTTGATATGTCTAGGGTTTTGGGCATTGGGTGTTGCCTCCCGAACATTGGACATTCTGTTCTGTGGTCTGGTCATCATTATTGGGCTTGCTATGGGTGTAATACACCTGTGACAGCTGCTATGTACATTCTTTAGGTTCCAACAAATCCGAGTTCATCAGAAAACTGCTTGTAAGGTCCCTGGATGTGACTGGAGTATACTCAATAGGCTATGTAGAGTCTGGAATCCCTCTGGAGCGCATTCTGATAGCTTGGTTCACTAAGCTTAGTGATAATGAGCTAGTTTGAACATGTTATGAATAGTCTGGATCGAGAGGAACAAGAGCAACTATTCGACTTTACAAGATGGGTACAGGAGACCACAGATCAGTTGCGAGCCCAGGAATATGAAGACAAAGAAGGGGAGTATTACAATGCCATGCAGGACTTGGCAAGGGAAGTGGGAATGGAGATAACTCTGGAGGATATTCTAGAATATCCCGAGGACAAAGAAGACAGCCATGGATCAACCAATCCAACCTCCGATGAGGATGGAAGCACTGAGAGAATGGAGAGCAAGAATGAAGGAGAATCCATGGAGATAGAATTGGGAGAAGGAAATTTTGAGTCAGAAGAAAGCAATGGAACATCACACAGCAGTGAGAACGAGGACACTGACTCATTGTAATATAAATAACAGTAGGATGCCATCAGCTAGGATGCGCATCATGGCCAAGACTGCGGACAACCAGTAGAACAGCCCAACTACCTATAACAAGTATATAGTGCCTCATAGGTATATAAGGCCTGTACAAGTAGAGATTAAAGCTTTAAGCTTTAATCTTGTTAATAGCGGTTGTTAACTCTCTCTGCCTTAACTTGGTGTGTTCCCTTGTTATCTCATTGAGCGTGATCCACTAAGCTCTGCAAGGCCAACCATCTCGGACACCTTGTAGAGTGATTGAAGGCTGTCTCCAGTTATCTTTGGATACAGAAGGAGCATGGATCATAACAGAACACTTCTGAGGCTTGAATATCCTCAGTTTGGTCAAACTGGCTACTATGGGACATAGTACCAATCCTCTATAGGGTTCTTTAATGATATAGCCAATGATTCTATGTAGAGAATTGTTCTGGAGTACAGAATTCATGTATAGGCATGAAATCGGTGTATCATCTCCCCCTAACCAATTGCTGACTGTCCTCAGTCATTATCTCCTTCAAATTTGCAGTATCTGAGTCTCTCTGATGCGCTCTATGTTCTAGAATGTTCACCAGCTTCGAGAGTAGCATACTTTTGCTAAGCTTATTCCAAAATGATGTCATGTCACCGAGTTTAAATGTATAGATCAACTTCTTGTTGCTATTGCCTAAATTTTTATCTCATTATTGGGTCTTTTTAAAGGTCCCAAGGTCTCGTTTCCTCTCTTTCATTCTCCCTCTCACTTCTCACTTGTCTATTTTCATCTCAACTTTCAGTCTTCTATGCCCACCCACAGCAACAATGGACAGAAAGATGCGCAGCAACAAGAGAGCTTGTCATGATGAAGATTCAGATTCTTCCTCTAGTAAGCAACATTTGTTTTACTGTTGTCCTTGTCTTGCTAACACTGTCATCAGACTACACTGAGCAAAGGAGTGCCCTTATGGCTCCAGGACATGTGTCTTCTCCTTCAATTGTGCAATGTAAGTCACATTTTTCCCCTGTTCTCATTGTCATCACTCATGTTTTCTCTGCTTTTAGGTCTCACTATTCACCTACCAGCACGTTGCAACCTCTTGCCTCAATAGGAACCACCAGCACCATGTACTAGGAGGGCTAGAGGAGGGCAAGGAGCTTGAGAAGCTCACAGAAATTGTCAGGTGGGTGTGGCAAGGACCCCTCCTCCACCATACTCTCTGCCCTGCAAACCAACTCCTCCACCGGCCTCTCCCTTGGCTGCTCCAGTGCCAAGATGCATGATTTCCATTGCATCATTGTGCAGTCCAACCAATGAGTGCTCTGCCGGATTTTCCACAGAACCCTTGGCAGGTATCCCCATTGGTGGGCCCTCTGGTGGATTACCCACAGAGGCTTTATCCAGTTCAATGTTGCTGCCCCCTCTCACCATCTCTCTGCGCACCCTGGACGGGAAAGACTCGCTGGTGCTCCCTCCCCTGGGTATTGCATCAGGTTTGGAGGTGCGAGGCCCTTCAACAAACTGGCCTTCTTCCCCCATACTCTCTTCTGCTACTTCAATGCGTAAGCTTAGTCATTTTCACAATATATTTGTTCTTTCCACTGACTTCTGCTTTAGCGCATATACCAGCTGCCCTTAAAGGCAAACAGAAGGCGAAATCATTGACGCCACCCCCTCTCCCCTTATTCCTGGTGGGTTCTAACTTGTCATTGCGTTCTCCAGTCCCTGAGGTCTCTCAAGCTGACCTCTTTAAAATCTTTAGCTGGTCCTTTTCTCTGGATGGGCAACATGTGCTGGCTTTGCCTAGGTGCCCAACTGTTATCAGAAATCCTATCAGAAGGACAGATATTTTTAGTTATATTTCCCATGTCACTATGAAACTATCAGTAGTGTACATCAGAAGGATGATTCTTACCACATGCCTCATGTCTCTTATCTCTGACTCATAGTTACCTTGGTCCGAACTATTATAGTAGGAGTACAGCCACACTTAGAAGTATATAAGGATACAGTACAATACCTTGTATCCTTATCTTAGTGTTATAAAGTTCTTGCCTCCTATACCTCTTTGCCACAACTGGCTGGACTTATAGTGCTCTGTCATCTCTAAGTCACGCTCAGTAGGACAGGATCAAGTCTGTATAGACATCCTGTGTCAAACCCTGTGCTACTCAAGAGCAAACCCCTAACCCGGGTAACAAAACACTAAGATACTCTGCTGCTTATCTCTTGCTTGCCCTCCACTTTGCTCTGCTCTACCAACATACTGAACACGTCGAGGTACCCTGGTCATTCAAAATGACGTACGAAAGAAAACCGCCTCTCTGTGTAGCCATCACTACATCCCTCAACCTCTCCCCGCCAGAAGACCTGGCTTACCTACTCATTTTCATTTTCACTTCCACCGCTGAAAAGGTAGAAACGTTCATATGTTTTAATATGGGTAGTGGGCTTGTTTTCACTAAGCTTAGCCGAAATTCGATAAGCTTAAGCTAATACAAGTGGAATGAGATAGATAAGGAACAGTTTTGTCTTTTAGGGTGTTCTGGGGGTGCGTTCTGACAGCGAAATTCAAGAGAGTAGTGTTTTAGAGGTTAACGAACAGCCGTTGAAGTTATCTTAGCCGTACGGTGCAACAATGAAAGGACAATCCCTGTCAATTCAAAGCGCGGGGTCTCTAGTCTCTGGTCTCTGGTCTCTGTCTCTGTCTCTGTCTCTAGCACTCTGGAACTCTAAACTCTGAACTCTGGTCTCTGTCTCTGTCTCTGGGTTGGTCGACGACCGAAGAAATCACACTTAACGACGCACACTAAATAGCCCTCTGAAACCGTTCTTGATCACGGCTCGCAGACTTGCGTGTGGAAGCGGGGGTGAGACCTCTTGCTTCTCCACGAACAAGTGCGACCGTATTTATATTGTTTAGATACATACGAGAGATAGTAAATATGAAATAGAAAACAATAAGCTTAATTGTTACAGGCACTGTAGAACATTTTGGAAGGTTTGGCAGCATTTCTACCTTGCCCTGGGTTATGGGTTTTTCTCTGATTAACGAATGGCAATCCAGCCAGACGTGTTTCGTGCTCGTCTGCATTATTCTGCGTCCACGCGAGCGCGTTAAGACTCCGGATCAATTATGATCGGAATGTATAGTGGATGGACAGTCCCTTGATCCGTTGTAATTAATCTCAGTTAAGCAATAGGCCGAGGTGCCGGGACCCACAAAGCACTCGTTAATTAGGAGTCTTTGATATTTCTAGGGTTTTGGGCATCGGGTGTCGCCTCCCGAACGTTGAACGTTCCGTTCCGTGGTCCAGTCATCATTATAGGGCTCGCTTTCGACGTAATACTCCTGCGACAGCCGCTAGGTACATTCTTTATATTCAAACGCATCCGGGTTCATCAGAAAACTGCTCGTAAGGTCCCTTGATGCGACCGGAGTATACTCGATAGACTATGTAGAGTCCTGAATCCCTCTGGAAAGCGTTCCGATAGTTTGGTTCACTAAGCTTAGTGATAATGAACTGGTTTGAACACTTCCAAGGCTCGAATATCCTCAATTCGGTCGAACTGGCTACTACGGGACATAGTACCAATCCTCTATAGAGTTCTTTAATGATATAGCCAATGATTCTATGTAGAGAATCGTTCCGGAGTACGGAATTCATGTATAGGCGTGAAATCGGCGTATCATCTCCCCCTAACCAATTGCTGACTGTCCTCAGTCATTATCTCCTTCAAATTCGCAGTATCTGAGTCTCTCTGATGCGCTCTATGGTCTAGAACGTTCACCAGCTTCGAGGGTAGTGCACTTTCGCTAAGCTTATTCCAAATGATGTCATGTCACCGAGTTTAAATGTATAGATCAACTTCTTGTTGCTATAGCTTAAATTTTTATCTCTTTATTGGGTCTTTTAAATGTCCCAAGGTCTCGTTTCCTCTCTTTCGTTCTCCCTCTCACTCTTTATTCGTTTTATCCTGCTCGCAGATCACTCCTTAACACCCACTTCTATCAACAATGGACAGAAACACGCGCAGCAGCAAACGTGCCCGATACGAAGTAGACACGGACTCCTCCTCTGGTGAGTAGAGTTCGTGTTACAATCATCTTTGTTTTTCCTCACACTGTCCTCAGACTACGCTGGGCCTAGCACTGCCCCTCCGGCCTCTCAGGACGCGCCCTCTTCGTCGATTGCGCAACGTAAGTCTCTTTTCTCTCGCTCTCGTTGTTTTCCTCATGCTTTCTTTGTCCTTAGGTCTCACTATTCGCCTCCCGGCGCGTCGCAACCTCCTTCCTCAATGGGAACCACCAGCACCACGTGTTAGGAGAGCTAGAGGAGGGCGAGTGGGACGAGGAGCTCGCGGAAATCGCCAGGGAGGTGTGGATAGGACCCCTCCCCCACCGTACTCGCCGCCCCGCGAACCAACCCCTCGGCCGGCCACTCCCCTGTCCACTCCTGTGCCGCGACGCGTCGTCTCGATCACGTCACTGTGCAATCCAACTGACGAGAGTTCTGCCGGATTGTCCGCAGAACTTTCGTTAGGTATCCCTGTCGGCAGGCCCTCTGGTGGATTATCCACAGAGGCTCCGTCCAGTTCAATGTTGCTGCCCCCTCTCGCCGTCTCTCTGCGCACCCTGGACGGTGAAGGCTCGCTGGTGCTCCCTCCCCTGGGTATTGCGTCAGGTTCAGAGGTGCCGGGCCCTTCAACAAACCGCCCCTCCTCTCCTGTTGCCTCTTCGGCTACTTCTACGCGTAAGCTTAAGCCTTTTTCTGCTTATTTCTCCGCTCCTGCTAATAGTGTGCCTCATAGCTCGTATCCCTGCCGCTCTCAAAGGCAAGCAACGTGCACAGTCATCTGCGCCGCCCCCGTCGCCTCTGTTCCTGGCGAGTTCAAATTCGCCATCGCATTCTCCGGTCCCAGAGGTCTCCCAAGAAGACCTCTTCAAAATTTTTAACTGGTCCTCTACCCTGGTCGAGCGGAACGCATTGGCCTCTCCCAGGTGTCCTACGCCCTCGCTTCCTCACTTGGCTTCTGCTTCAGTCGAGTCTCTCCCAAGTCCCGCGGAGGCTTCGCCTTCTCCAGATTTGGAGCTCCTCTTGGAGCCTTCGCCTGTTCCCCAGGAGCCGGCGTTCGTTTTTCAAGACTCATTCTTAGCTTCTCCAACCCCCGTCCCCTCTCGTTTGCCGAGCCCGGTGGTCCCAGACACATCCCAGTCCTTGCCTCCCCAAGCCGGACCTTCAGGGTCGCGTCGCGTGCACGTAACCCTACCGAAGAAAAGCTCTAACACGCGCCCAAAGAAATATACTCCCCGGGCGCGCATCCGACGTTCTGAAGCCGAAATAATCCGGGATCATGGATACCGGCACCCAGTCCCGCTCTTTTGTGAGGACTTTTCTAGGCTGCTGGCAGCTAGCCAGCTTTCGGTACGTTCTACAAGTTTTTCTCGTGTTTCCTTATTAACTGTTTTGCCCCTTCCCTAGTACGTGCCGCCTCGGTCTCGGTGCACTACTTGCGCCGCTCGTAAGTTGGAGTGCGAGCCTCTGGGCAAGGGTAAGAAGTGTCACAGCTGCGACCTGTACAACTACCCCTGTACCTTCGCAGACCATCCGCGAGTCTCGGCTGGCGTTGCGAACGCCCTGGTCACGTCCTCACTGACCAGTGAATACCGTAAGTTTCTCTGTTCACTGTTTTTCCCATTTATTCACTTTTTATTTCCCAGATCTTGCTGCCTTCGCACGTGTTGCGTCCTCCAGCTTGGTCAGTCTGGAGGCCAATCGTGTTGCCTACGAGGCATCGGCCTTCCACCACCGCCGTGTAATCTACCAGTTCGTCCAGGAGATGCAAGCTACCAGGACGGCCTTGGACGGTAACGACGTGGCGTTCGTGGAGATGGGTATGGCCGAGTCCCTCGAAGACGTCCAGGCGTTCTTCGAGTTTGCTGACAACTTTCCGGGGGTCCCGACATACGAAGAATTCGAGGAGCTCAAATCGCTCCTCTTCCTCGCTTTCCCGATGACTCAGGATCCGGAGTCTGTCTTGGAGGACTTGAACTAGTGCCTGCTTCCCTTTCCTCTCTTGAATGTAATATATCCTCTTGTCCTGTATATAGTTACATTTCGCTTAACGATTCTTGTCTCTTGGTATCTTTCTGAGTTAAGCTTAAGGCCCTTCTGGAATATCCCAAGCTAAGCTAAGGCTTCCAGCCGCTTATATGCTCATCAGATATTTCTCTGATACTTCTGCGATGTTTATTGACATCTCAGCGCGCCACGATTCGCCATGTGTAGTGAACCGGTCATCCGTTCCGGCTTCATTTACAAGCCCGAACCCGAACCAGCCTGTACACGGGGTTTGACGCGCCATTTGCGCCACTTGGGGCCCGTCTCCCCCTAGCCAAATTGAAATCGGTGCCCTCACCGTTCCATCCGAATCCCTGTGCACACTGATAACTGCGAGACCCTGGCGACCTGCTACCCAATAAGGCAACTGTGGTTCAGCTAGTCTGTCGAAGGCTGGCTACTCAAGATTACAGGTTTCCTAGGCCTCTCAGGTCATAAGCTTAGGGTGGAGGGTGCTCTTTATCCACTCGTCATGATTCGTCATCACTGCCGACAGCCTTTTCTTATAAAAGCGAGGGAGCGACGTCTCATTCTAGCAGACACTCTTCGTAAGAAAATGGCTTCTTCAATCCCCAACCTTCAAGTCGAGCTCGACGATCTCATCAGCAACGCCAAAGGTCGTCTTCAGTGCCTGCAAAACGGTCAAGTCGCTCGTCCCCTCGTCGAGAAGGCTCTCCTCGCATTCGACGCCCCTGGGGTATGTCTATTCTTTTCATGCTTCTCTCGCTGTTCCTCAATCATTTCTAGTCTGCTTATATTGAAGCGTTATCGGAGGATAATGAAGCTATCAAGCTTCATGTCAACCAAGACTACGTCTTCCGTATTCGCAAGCTCTACGAAATTTACCAAAACAACTACCATTCATCTTATGAGATGCCCGCGATCTATAAGGCGCTCTCTGAATGCTGTAGCCGCATTAATCGCGTCCGCTCTGAAGAATCCCACAAAACCCGTACCGAAGAGGCTCAGAACCCGTCGTCCACGACTGGCTCTACTTCCTCCAACGTTGCCGAAGGCTCTGCTGTCCCCAAACGCGTAAGCTTAGCGTTCTTTTGGCTTCAAATCGTCTTCTCATGCATAAGCTTAGCCTCGCAAGGGTCGCAAGGCCCCTATCTCTGCTGCTGTTGTGGTAGACACCGATACCGAGCCTGCGGAGAGTATGAATAGTGCCTCCAACTCCCGAGCAACTGGTGCTGACACGGTAATCTAGCTGCTTCTCAACCTATTACATTGGCTGAGATCATCGCTCGCCTTCAGGACATGATGGTCGACGAGGAGGTCTCTCAAGCTATCGTCGAAGAGGTTCGTGTAGTTCCGCCTTATCGCAAGCGTCGTTTGTCTACCTCCGATGTGGTGCGCCAGCTCCACTCCCCCCAACCACTCATTCTGACTTCCTCTCTCTCTAGGAGACTGTCAAAAAGTCCTCATCGTCTAAAGGCTCTGTCCGTCTTCTTCCCTATTGTCAAGTTCCCAATATGAACACTAAACACTGCTGTTATGTCCGGGCTGAACAGGTTCTAGCCAAAGCCAGCGCCAATACTGCCAAACGCGCCCGTACCGAGTCTGCTTCTGATGAGCGCACCTTCGCAGGCTTATCCGGTGGGCAATTTCTCACTTCTGTTCGTTAAGCTTAGCGGTTCTGACACTTTTCCCGGGCAGCTCGTTTGCTCCAGGAACTCCAAAACCTCCTGTCTCACTCTCGCGACGAGTACGAGTCTGAATCTCGCAGTGACGACGCTCGGTCTGTCAAATGCGACCTCAATTCGCTCAGCCGGGACTTCATCGAGGCTATTCCCTCGCTCGAAGCTAACTTAAAGAGGTTCCAATTCCTCATTCAAGAGCGCATCCGTCTCAAAAGTCTTTTGCGCAACCTCTCCGACTTGGACAAGCCCCTCCCCACTTAAGCTTAACGCTTTTACAGTCCCTAGGATAGTTTTCCGTCGATAAGTAGATAGTTCTGTCCACAATATCAGGTTTTTTCTATCCTTCCAACTCTTCCGGCTCCCATCTGTCACTAGGCTCATCCTCAGTAGTCTCCTCCAGGGTCTTCAGTCCCTCTGGCGACAGATCTATCAACTCTTGTAATTCCGGCGGCAACGGTATATGTTTCCTGGCTAAGTAGGGAATTACTCTGAACGCCGCCACTTTATTCTGCCATACCGAACCGTCCAACTCTGCCAGGATATAAGATCCTCCCTTTGATCTAGATATGACCACCATGGGTCCTAGATACCTGGGTTTCATCTTCCTGTCTGCTGAGCTCTCTATAGCCATATTTCTCACTAATACTAAATCTCCCGCGCCGAAGCGATAGTCTTTTATCTTATGCGCTGCTTGCCGTTCCATTTCCCAAGCCTTGCTAAGCTTAGTGTCTGAAACACGCTGACGCATCTCCTCAACATGCCGAACATGTTTTGCCAAAGCCTGAGCTCGATATCCTATCAACTCGGCCGTGGTCAAGTACTTATTCGGTAGCTGCACCAGCCAAGTGGCCTCTTTGACATCCAAAGGTAGCGTCGGGTGCGCTCCGGTTACCAAAAAGTACGGGGAACACCCCATTCCTTTTCTAATGGTGATCCGATCTGCCCACATAACGTGCGGTAGGTGCCAATACCACTTTTTGACGTCTCCATCTGTAGCTTTGTACAACATTTGTCACACATCCCAGTGGGGTCGCTCAATAATCCCATTCGCTTTGGAATTGTAAGGAGATATCGTTACTCCCTTTATCCCATATTTTTCTTCCAGCCATCGAACAGCTTTCTTAAATGGAGAACCGTTGTCCGTGACAATCTTCACTATACAGCCCCATCGGCAAATGATATCTTCGAATAACCACTGCGCGATCGAACTGGCGTTCTCTTTTCTCAACGCTTTTGCCTCCATCCAAGATGACAGTCCACACCTTCCATGCACAATATAACTACACCCATTAGAACTTGGCGTCATATGTAGTGTGTCCACATGTAGCACTTGGAATATCGACGGCGTGGGTGTTACTATTGGCGGCATCTCGATGATCACCTTTTGCCGTTGCTGGCATAGATGGCACGATTGCACATACCAAGCTACGTCTCCTTCAACTTCCGGCCACCAGAACCTCTGCGTTATAAGCTTAGTGGTTGCGTATATTCCTCTGTGTCCTAGGAAGTCGTGGCTGGCTCGCAACATATACATACGTTGCTCCTTATCCACTACTAGCTGATGCTGACCGCTAGGACTCGTCCTATACAGCCTCCCCTCTTTATCCAAGAAGAAATGCTCTACCATATGCTTAAGCTTACGCAGATCTGGCTCATCCAAGCCTTCAGCTGCGCTACTGCCCCCTGTTTTCAGGTATTCCCTGACTTTGGGTATCCTTTCATCTTGTATTCGCGCTGTATCTGTCCTGCGCGACTCATCATATGTTTCCTCTATCTCGGCCGACTTTTCCTCTTCGAAATCTGGCACTAGCCTGACATCCGTCATTAAGCTTAGTACTTGTCGATGGTTTTCTGGACAGGCTGGGTCTTCTATAACCCTAAGCTTAGCCTGTTGTTCATCCAAGTACTCTTCCCGGGCTTGATCCAGCTCATACTCAAAATCATACACATCACGTGCCAGACCCTGGTTGAAGCCAGAGCGACTGTCGATCTCATCACAGAAGGCTTCCAAGGGTAAAGGATCTGCGGCCCCTGGATCTTCTTTGATTAGTTCGAACTCCTCTCCTTCATCCTCGGATCCATCGTCGAAGCGACGGGCTGTCTCATCACCGGGATAGTAGCGTCGCCTGGACAGTCCGTCCGGTCCAAAGTTCTTCCCTTCTTTGTGTACTAGCGTGAAGTGGAACGACCTAATGAAGTCCACCCAGCGGTTTACTGTGGCGTTCGGGAGCTTCCCTGGGTTGTTTAACATCCCAAAGAGAAACTTCGCATCCGTCTCCACCACTAAGTTTCTTGATCCCCACAGTAAATATTTCTCTTGTTCCAGCACCATTCTTAAGCCGCATAGCTCTCGCTTGGGCTGAGAGTATCTCTGCTGTCTTTCATCCAATAATATTGACCCAAACTTCACATAATGTATAAGCTTAGCGTCTTCTCCATCTCTCTGATATATGTAGTATCCCACCGCCCTCCATGAGGTATCCACAGCTACTACTATGGGTTGTTTACTCGGAAATTCGGGGTTCCTGGTCGGGAAACAGCGCTGAATCGCATCTTTCAGCTCCTGCTGCGCTTTCCGTTCGTTTTCTCCCCACTCAAACTCTTGCCCTTTTTTAAGCTTTTCGTACAGAGGTGCCGCTATGGCTATGAACTTTGGGATATGATTCCTGCAGCGCGTAGCTGTTCCTAGAAAACCCCTTAGCTCGGAGACATTCTCGCAATCCCCCCATCTTAATATCTTCCCAATGGTGTCTGTAGCAGGCAACCGTCCTTTATATGAGCATTCAAAACCCACCACGGTGATTTCATCAGTGCAGATAGTCGTCTTGGGCCCAGAGAAGGTCCCTCCTACGTATTTCATCCTCTGTAGAATCCTATTGACGGTCTGCATGTGTTCCCATACAAATCTTCGGATCCCTGGGTTCTCTTTCAACGTCTCTTCCGTGCCATCTGGCAACTCATATCTAGTTTTCGGCCCTCTGATAGGTACATCATCTATGTACGGCATCGTGTATTCTGGTATCTCACTGGCTAGGATCGCTGTTACATCCTCATGGAATATAGGCACTGAGTTGGTCCATCCCATGGGTAATGTCACTAAGCGTAGCGCTCCAAAAGGCGTCTGGAACGTTGTTAAGTCCCGAGACGACTCAGCTAACAGTCGCTCGTCATAGCCAACATATAGATCCAGAATGCCTCCGCAAGCTCTGCCTGCGAAGTGCATCGCCAAATCTTCCGTTGCTGGCGGCAGTCCTGAATGCGCTATCGTCACTCTGTTCAGCGGCTCCAAGCTGTGTACCAGTCTCAAACTTTTCCCATCTTTCTTCACCACACAGAACCATCGGGATCTATAGGATGAGTTCGACGGCTCGTATACACCAGCACTAATCTTTCTCTTTATAATGGCACAGACTTCATCATAGATCGCTGGTGGAATCGGAATGGGCTTCTCCACCCATGGAGTATGTTCTACCGTCGGTATCTCGATCGGCGGGAAGAAGTCTTCCCTAAAACATCCCCTCTCCTCATCTGTCCATGCGAATGCCCTTTCTTGAAGCATCATGACTTGGTGCATCAGCTTTCTTTCTTCTGGCCACAAGAAATCCCCTGCATGGGCTTCATCCAGCTTAAGCTTGCGCTCCTCCGTATATCTGCCTGTCGGGACAAACTCTGGAGGATGCATGCTAAGCTTAGGCATTTCTGCCAGCGGATCCCCTTTTATTTCTCGTTTTATCCTGAATTTCTCCGGTAAATCACCTAACACTGGCCTCACTTTTAAAGCGACTGGTTTATATTTCTTCCCAGCCAGGCATTGTACAATATCTTCGTCATCCCCTTCAGTTTCGAAGACAGTCATTCCCTGACCCTCCGTATCCTGTGCGTTGGCGATGCGCCCTAGGCACAATAACGCCGTTGCTCTATCTTCCTGTGGGCAGTCCTCATCACGTATGACTCGGTCAATGAACATTAGCTGTAGCTCGGCCTCTGAGAAGCTTCCTTTTGCTAAGCTTAGTGTTTGTGCGACGACAGGGCCCTTCTCATCATCATAGTCTATTATACAAGCCACCTCTCCTTGTCCCTCAGTCAACTCATCGAGGTTTCTTGAAAATTTTGACTGTTTTCCCTAAGCTTAGGAGGATTACACTCTCCTCGAGCATAAGTTGGTAACACAGCCCGTTCTCTGGTATTTGGGTCCGTAATAACCAAGGTTTGCTCGCCACTGGCGCTATTCCTGACTTCGCTAGCCGTCATTACATCAAAGGGTCGTCCCAAGAGTACTCGATACGCGGGGTTACAAACGATGTGAACTTGCAAATAGATTGTGACTCCCCCGCAGGTAAAGCCTACGTTCTTTGCCAGTCCACAAGTCTTTTCAACCTGCCCATTCGCACTCTGCAAATTTATCGTAGTATCTGGATCCCAAGAAACTTGACATGCAATCGCCGCTTCCTGACTCATGGAGACGATCTGTGACCTGCTATCTAGCAAGGCCTCTTCCTGCCGAATCCCATTTATCAGAGTTGGCACTACTCTCAACGGCTCGCATTCTTTCGCAATAAACACTTGCCGTCCCCTGTCTCTTCGAGGAAGTGACTCCAAGTACTGCATGATTGGATCCTGCGCTACCCAGGCTTGGGTTGCCGAGCCTTCTCGGAGCACTGTATCATACTTCCGAGTGCCGTCTGCTAGCTCCGTTATCATGACTTGTACTGGCCCACTATTAATCTCTATATCTTCTGTATCATCGTCCCAGGGCCCTACTCCTGCTATTAAGCTTTGACTCGTGGGTACCCGTTTTCTCATAATGCGCTCCCTATAAGCGTTCCTGTATATCGGTGACAATGCCAAGAGTTCTCCATGCGATACTGAGGCTTCTCGCTTCAATACCCTGCTGAGTACTTCCTCCACATCGACACTCCTCTCTATAGGGGCCTGGTGCTTATACGCAGGCTCCTTCTTAGATGGTTCCATCCTTCTGACAGGCAACGGTGGCACCTCAACGACCGGGCGCAGTGGTTTCACATTTCTATATGGTAATTCCCCTGCTGCGGCACGCACTGGTTCCTCCGTTGTCTGCCCTATTTCCTCATTTTCTGATTCTTCTGATCGCTCGGAATCCGACGCGTCCTCAGGAGTCTGTCCTCTGGCGAAGGCGACCTTCTTCTTCAGAGCCGGCTCCTTCCTCGAACCCTTTAGAAACCCGACTCCGAGTTCCAAGTCTTCGCGCCACTCCTGGTGTCCAAATACTGGCTTGCCGAGGGCGTACCATCCGTCAGACCACTAAGCTTAGCCTGTATCTGGGCCAATTGCTCGGCCAAAGACTGTATCTCGACGTTATCATCCTTTCTTGTCATAAGCTTAACCTTTGGGGTACTCCCAGCGTGGATGGCAGCTGTCTCCAACATTTCCATGCACTGCTTCAGACGGCGGATTTCTTCTTCCACTGGCGACCTTTGGTTTTCTGACCTCGGGAACGCTCTCTGTGCAAACACTGCTGACGTTGGTACTTGCGGTAACTCAGGCTCAACCTCCGGCAGTTCTGGTATCTGAACGAAGAGTTGTCCCTTTGTCGCATAGTACTTTGCCACTTTCTCTTTAATAGGCCCTTCTCCTCGAGGGATACTCGAGCCGTCTCCCATATATATTTTGTTCCCTTCGACTCTAATTCGGCCGGCTTGTTTATCCGCCTCCATGTCCGGGCAGAATAACCAACTATGCCCTAATAACCAGCAGTAGAAACACTTGCGATCGGAAAGCGACCCTGCCGGCCCACTTCCGGTATTCCTCTGGGTGTGATTATAACCGGCATGATTATGTCCGTCTTTCGCCGAGCTCTCTAAATATGTTTTTAAGGTATGCCCCTGGATATTCATGAGGTCCTTAAGCTCAGCGAGGCCACCTGCCATCTGCGAGACTTCATCCTGAAATTTCTGCTTTAAGCTTTGCAGTTCTCGCTTTACCACCGGGTCATAAGTCCCTGTTCCGGACGTCGCAGGTGGATGGCTCATCGATGCCGAGTTTACCGGCCTCAAATCCTGATGAAGGGATCGCATAAGTGTTTTGCCAATCGAAATTTCGACAGCTTTATCCACGACAATCCTCCAATCATAGGGGTCCTCTTCGCGTAAATCCTTCGCAGTCAGTGCCGACCCATCACTTGCGGTTCTACGCGCCCCGGTGATCGCTAATCTCGCATTGAGCACATCCTGGAACACCGAGTCCAGTGCGCTCGTAAATAACTCGACTAGCTCTCGGTTCGAGACTACCGCCGGCGACTTTAGACACTTCTCTGCTTCGAGAATGAATCGCCTTTTAAAGTCCAAGACTTTATGCTCCTCATTCATCGCAATGCCTCTACTCTCTGCGCAGAGTTCCCTCAAGCGTCGCACTGAGCCCTGCTCGGCTGCCACAGCCTCGGGATACTCTTTCTTTAATCTCTCTACAAAGCCTGTCCAGCTTCCTGCTAAGAACTCCGCAAAACTCATCCACTCTTCACGGATATCCTGGTCCACATATGACACCGCCCAATTTATTCTTTCTGCCTCGTCCGTCGTCTTCGTTATCGTGAAGAGACGTTCCAGCGTCCAGAGATAATTTCTCAATGTCTGTGGTTTTGATGCATCCCACCTGGGAGCATTATTGCTAAAGGGAATTGGCATACGCTCGTGTCCCATTTTTCTAGCTGTAGTCGTCGTCGACGGCGTAGTTTGGTTTGTCTGTACAGTCGGAGTTGACTGTGATATCTGTGGTACCGTGGGGGCACCAAAAGGGTTCGTATGAAACGAGTTTTGGTTTGGTAACGCTAAGCTTAGCGTAGGAACGGTCTGACCGTCCTGGTTTTCGGTGTGCAGAATATGCGCTATGTTGCGAGCTGAGGCTGGAAGCCTTATAGTAATTCTGGGAGCAGTAGAGATCGGCGGTACGGCTTCTCTCAATACTGCAACTGCTGAACCACTCGCTGTGTTCGCAGCTAAAGCGCTAACGGGATCTTTTCGCTTTCGAGAGGTACTAGCGGCGATGAGGCCTTCAGAACCTTCTGGACGATTGGAGTTCCGAGTAGTTCTCTGTTTTGGTGGGTCGACCTTCCTGAGACTGCTCTCGAAGGACGTTTTGGGTGACTTTACGGTCTTTGCTTGAACCTTTTTCTGCTTCGCAGGTGAAAGGCGGGCCAGTGTCCAAGTCTTTTGGTGTTTGTCTCGTGAAATTCAACTGAAAACCCCCCTCGCGGTGGGCTCCAGATGAAAAGGTAGAAACGTTCGTATGTTTTAATATGGGTAGTGGGCTTGTTTTCACTAAGCTTAGCCGAAATTCGATAAGCTTAAGCTAATACAAGTGGAATGAGATAGATAAGGAACAGTTTTGTCTTTTAGGGTGTTCTGGGGGTGCGTTCTGACAGCGAAATTCAAGAGAGTAGTGTTTTAGAGGTTAACGAACAGCCGTTGAAGTTATCTTAGCCGTACGGTGCAACAATGAAAGGACAATCCCTGTCAATTCAAAGCGCGGGGTCTCTAGTCTCTGGTCTCTGGTCTCTGTCTCTGTCTCTGTCTCTAGCACTCTGGAACTCTAAACTCTGAACTCTGGTCTCTGTCTCTGTCTCTGGGTTGGTCGACGACCGAAGAAATCACACTTAACGACGCACACTAAATAGCCCTCTGAAACCGTTCTTGATCACGGCTCGCAGACTTGCGTGTGGAAGCGGGGGTGAGACCTCTTGCTTCTCCACGAACAAGTGCGACCGTATTTATATTGTTTAGATACATACGAGAGATAGTAAATATGAAATAGAAAACAATAAGCTTAATTGTTACAGGCACTGTAGAACATTTTGGAAGGTTTGGCAGCATTTCTACCTTGCCCTGGGTTATGGGTTTTTCTCTGATTAACGAATGGCAATCCAGCCAGACGTGTTTCGTGCTCGTCTGCATTATTCTGCGTCCACGCGAGCGCGTTAAGACTCCGGATCAATTATGATCGGAATGTATAGTGGATGGACAGTCCCTTGATCCGTTGTAATTAATCTCAGTTAAGCAATAGGCCGAGGTGCCGGGACCCACAAAGCACTCGTTAATTAGGAGTCTTTGATATTTCTAGGGTTTTGGGCATCGGGTGTCGCCTCCCGAACGTTGAACGTTCCGTTCCGTGGTCCAGTCATCATTATTGGGCTCGCTTTCGACGTAATACTCCTGCGACAGCCGCTAGGTACATTCTTTATATTCAAACGCATCCGGGTTCATCAGAAAACTGCTCGTAAGGTCCCTTGATGCGACCGGAGTATACTCGATAGACTATGTAGAGTCCTGAATCCCTCTGGAAAGCGTTCCGATAGTTTGGTTCACTAAGCTTAGTGATAATGAACTGGTTTGAACACTTCCAAGGCTCGAATATCCTCAATTCGGTCGAACTGGCTACTACGGGACATAGTACCAATCCTCTATAGAGTTCTTTAATGATATAGCCAATGATTCTATGTAGAGAATCGTTCCGGAGTATGGAATTCATGTATAGGCGTGAAATCGGCGTATCACCGCCACCCTCATCGCCTACCGAATCATCACTCTAGAACTCGAACGTATCACATGCCCCTGTCACTGTTGTGTCGTCAGATTGTGGAACCTATACTCAGGGATATCCATCATTGCAACCCAATTTTTCATTCTTCTAGCAATAATTGATCACTAGACAACTGCCACCACACCTCCAAAGAAGTTCTCAGCCCAAGAAACTCCATCACCTCCTCCCAAATTGAGAAGTAGAATCTTAGGATCAGGAACCCAGAACCCAGATCCCAGAAGAAACCCTATCCCTACTCAAACACCATCCCCGTTTTACCCCCCATCTCCATTCGACTTGCCGACCCCAAGTACATCAACATGAACAAGAACAAGTTTCGCTGACGAACTACAGTGACCCACAAAACCGATCCAATGTTTTGTACTTTTGACTTAAAGTAGTAATAGCTCAGTAAATAAAATAGCCATATTTGTGAATATATTTATAAACATAGCCAAATATGTCATATCTGACTCTGCAAAGTTGCGTCATGTAATACTTCCAAATTAGGCAATTATGAATTTTGTAATCATTTTAAGTCATTGGAACAGTTTTGTCAATGACATATTATACTAGGCTATCCTATTATTTCTAGTACTTAGAGTAGCCCCCCCTGGCTTTGAGTACAGCTGCTACTCTTCTAGGCATACTTTCAATTAACCTCTGACACTCAGAAGCTGGAATAGCATCCCACTCCTTTTCTACCCTCTGCCACAACTCCTCCATACCCTTGGGAGGAGATTCATACTCTCCCAACTTTCTCTTCACATATTCCCATAAGTGTTCAATGGGATTGAGGTCAGGTGACTGTGCTGGCCAGGTTAGGAGCCTAAAATGATTTTTTTGAAACCATTCTTTGGCCAGTGTACTCTTGTGTTTGGGGTCATTATCTTGCTGAAAGATAATATCTCGGGGTTTAAGCTTGTACCACCGGAGACTCTTCTTCAAATCTTCCTCCAAAATTTGCACAAACAACTCTGCATCCATCCTTCCATCAATCCTCACTGCATAGCCTGGGCCATCCCACAGCATACAGCCCCAAACCATCACTGATCCTCCTCCATACTTCAGAGTTCCCTTGACCAATCTTTCACTAAGCCCCTCTCCCTTCTTTTTCCATCCCCACTTCCTCCCATCTGACCCCAAACAATTAATTTTGGTCTCATCAGACCATACAACCAGCTTCCAGTCCTCCATAGTCCAATGCTGGTGTGTCAGAGCAAAATCCAGCCTAGCCCTCCTATGCTTGTCAGAGAGTAAAGGCTTTTTTTTGCTTGACTACAGCCTTCATTCCTGCCTGTTTGAGATGCCTTGCTACAGTCTGTGAAGAGACTGATGTCCCAATGATGGGAGCAAGAGATTTGGCTATATCTACAGCAGTTTCAGCCTTGCCAGCAGAGATAAGATGGATAGCATGCCGAATATTAGTGGTAGAGAGTTTTGAAGGATGTCCTCCAAGTGATTTAGTAAGGCTGGAACAATTTTTAGAGGCTAGCCTGGATATGGTACTGCGCCCAACACCAGTAATTGCCTCAATTTTAGTATAGGAATGATGAGAATTTAGCAAAGAGAGGATGGTTTGCTTTAGAGTAGAAGATAATGGCTTCATGGTAGGTAGGGGGGTTGAGAATGATGGGACATGGCTGTCAGCACATCTATTTATATGTCAAAGACACGTGGTCACATGATCTTGTTGATTCACAATCAACGGAGTCATGTGATTGCTTGGATTAGTATTAAAAATTACTATTGACAAAACCGTTCCAATGACTTAAAATGATTACAAAATTCATAATTGCCTCATTTAGAAGTATTACATAACGCGACTTTGCAGGGTCAGATATGACATATTTGGCTATGTTTATAAATATATTCACAAATTTAGCTATTTTATTTACTGAGCTATTACTACTTTAAGTCAAAAGTACAAAACATTGGAATGGTTTTGTGGGTCACTGTAGCAGAACAACAAAAAAAACAACAAGAAAGAGAATTAAAGGAACACTACAAACAAGAAGAAAGAAGACACAAACAAGCTGAAGAATACCGTGCTAAAGTAAACCCATTAAACAACTACAAACTTCAAAGACTTGAATACATCCTCAAACAACCGAGAGAACTTTCCAAATCGGAAGAAAACTTACTCACATGCCACGAATATGCAGTAAATCAGGGAAGAACTCCCCCAGTAGATAACGACTCCGATGTCTATATAACAGATGATAATCAATCAGATCCCAATCCACAACCCCCCACATTACCTGCATCAACCGTACCCCTAGCCCTACCGGCTCCCCCTCTACAACCAACACAACCACCATCACTGCCACCGCTGCCGCCACCCGGACAATTACAAATAATGGCTGCCACACCTACCCCAAAGGAGTTAGGACTCCTCAAACCCATCACCTTCAATGGAACTAGAAGACTGTTCGAAGATTGGATCTTCCAATGCAAAGTTTACATGCTCGCCAATGCAACCACGTACAACACCGACCTTGCTAGGACTTTATTTGTCCTTTCAACAATACAATCAGGAGATGCCTGAGCCTGGGCTAGACAATACCTCCACAAGAGAAACGCCCAAACTCAGCAAGGACAACCCATAGCCATGGAATCATGGGACAACTTCACTGCCCGGCTCAGAGCCGACTTCACCCTGGCAGACGAACATGCGTATGCGCACACCAGACTCCAAACCCTGCACCAAGCAGGCAAACCAATGACTGAGTTCAACGCTCAGTTCAAGGAGCTTGTCCGTCAATCCAGACTCAATGAAGATCACACCCTGATCGATCTATACTGCAAGGCAATCGACTGCCGTATTGCCATGAAGATTGATGAATCGGAAAACCCTCCAACGACCATTGCTGCTTGGTACACCCAAGCAAATAAACTCGATGACAACTTCCATCGAATCAATGCCCTATATGGCACCCCTAGGAACACGTTCCCCCAAAGGAACCAATACCAACCCAACCGTGGACCAAGTCATCCAAACAACAACGTGCCCTATGCACAATTCTATCAAAGGAGTAACACTCCATGCTTCACCCCACGAGACCCACACGCCATGGAAATAGACCATGCAACAGTAGAAGAAGGATTTGAAGATCCTTATCCTGAAATACCCCAACCGGAATATGCCAAAGAAGACTCCACTCAAGAACCATTGGAGCTAGATGCCGTGGTCACCGGACAACAGATGATATCATACCAAAACCAAGAATGCTTCTGATGCGGAGCCAAAGATCATTGGGTCAGCAAATGCCCTCAACCACTGCTAGCTAGACACTTCCCAGGAATGTGTACTAACCCCCCTGGCCCTGCGAGAAACCCCAATCGTCCTTTTCCTAGACAACAAAACACCCATCCTGGATTTCCAAACCGAAACACACAACAATCACCGCAATGCAAGTATTCCCTTGCTGTCGCAGAAGTTGCATCTCAGATGCACCAAATGGTCAACAATCTCGACCCTGAACTCCAACAAGAACTCCACTCCGTGCTAGCCGAAGATCCGGAGATGCGTCCATTCCAGGATTTTTAAAAAGGAATGCTGTCAACCGATGTGCCCCTGCACGTTCCAGAACTCAGAAGGACATTTCATACTCTCACTCCCAGAAGGACATTTTCTTGATAAACTCTGTACAATTACGACTATCCCCGAATAAATGATCCCTCTTCTTACCCATTGAGATTTGGAGTGAACAGACATCAAAACCCGTGGCCATCACTGCCCTGATAGACTCAGGAGCCCAAGGGAATTTCATATCCCACAAAGTCGTTGAATGACATGGTTATCAAACCAAATGGCTGGACCAACCAATTCCTCTCAGTAATGTTGACGGAACTGATAATCAACATGGCAAGATCCATGAATACATCAAAATCAGAACCATCATTGATGGAAGAGACTGCACGCTAGAAGCATACATCACAAACACTGGTGAGAAAGACCTCATCATCAGATTTCCCTGGTTGGAACAATATAATCCCAACATCAACTGGAAGACCAAAACATTCTCTTAGAAACCCCAAATCAACCACCAGGACTTTTCCAAACTCCTCAGAACCCTGCGACGACCTGTCGAACTTAACTCCATTGCCATGGATTTAATGGCTGGAAAGACTTCCCAACCCAAGGAGAACCCCGAAGAATACGTCAACCTGTCAAACATTGACCTCAATACCTTCTCTCTAGAAAGAGAAATGAACCCAATGCTTCTAACCCCATTAGAAGTAAATGCCAAAGCAACACACACCACAACGCTCCACAATGAGCAACACAACCCAACAAAATTGGCAAACCAAAAAGGAAAACAACTGGAATCAAACAAAGAACCACCCAAGATCCCTCAGAGATTTGCCTGATGGGCTAAAATATTCAACAAGAAAGCCTCAGAACGATTCCCACCATCAAGAACATTTGATCACGAAATCGAACTAAAACTGACATTCAAAGCAAAATCAATGAAACCTTATCAAGTGGCACCTGCCAAAGAAAAAGCGCTAAAAGAATTCATAGACAAAAACCTCTGAAAAGGGTACATTCGACCATCAAAATCCCCTATGGCATTGCCCTTTTTCTTTGTTGCCAAGAAAGGAGGAGATCTCCGACCCTGCCAAGACTATTATTATCTAAACAATCACACTGTCAAAAACACCTACCCAATCCCCATGATTTCATCTATCATGGATAAACTCAAAGGAGCTAAGTACTTCACTAAGCTCGATGTCCGCCTAGGATACAATAACATCAGAATCAAAGATGGCAACCAATGGAAAGCAGCGTTCAAGACTCCCATGGGTCTTTTCGAGCCGACTGTCATGTTTTTCGGACTCTGCAATAGTCCCGCAACATTCCAACATATGATGGACACGTTATTCTCCGAAATAATGGAGAAAGGAGGAATCATCATCTACATGGATGATATCCTAATCTACGGTAAAACCCAGGAAGAAACCGACCGACTTATGGAAAAAGTACTGCAGATCCTGCAGGAAAATGACCTTTACCTCAAAACGGAGAAATGCAAGTTCAACAAACAACGACTCGAATATCTTGGCATGATCATCATGCCAGACAAGATCAAAATGGATCCCAGAAAACTCAAAGGAATAGAAGACTGGCCAGTGCCGAAAACAGTCCAACACATCCGGAAATTCATTGGATTCTGTAACTTCTACCGGAAGTTCATCCGCAGCTACTCCCACCACACCAAACCCCTGAACCAACTCCTTTCCAAATTGAACAAATTTGAATGGAAAGAAGAACAACAGAAAGCGTTCAAAACACTCAAGAACGAATTCTTAAAGGAACCAGTACTCCTTATGCCCAACTCCACAAAACCCTTCAAAATAGAAGCCGATGCTTCCAAATTTGCATCAGGAGCTGTCCTGTACCAACATGACATCAATGGAATACAGAAACCCATATCGTTCTATTCAAAGATGTTTGGACCAGTGGAACGCAATTATGACATCTATGACAGGGAACTTCTCGCAATTAT
Organism: Lepiota brunneoincarnata; assembly: GCA_023014365.1. Lineage (NCBI taxonomy): Eukaryota > Fungi > Basidiomycota > Agaricomycetes > Agaricales > Agaricaceae > Lepiota > Lepiota brunneoincarnata. The sequence goes on from JAEBUN010000008.1 coordinate 1,454,654, forward strand.
CCGAGCCCTCGAAGAATGGCGCCATTACCTCCTTGGCAGTCCCCATACCATCCGTATCAGAACGGACCATCAGAACCTCACATACTGGTGCAAACCCCAGAAAATCAACCACCGACAAGCATGATGGGTACAGACCCTCGCTGACTACAACTTCAAATTAGAACACATCCCAGGATCAAAGATCCCTGCACCAGACGCTCTATCAAGATGTCCAGACCACATCCCTGATGAGGATAATGACAACGAAGACATCACTATGCTTCCAAACAACCTCTTTGTCACCACTACCAACATAGAAGATGAAAACCTGATCACAGTACTCCCAGAACACCTCTTTATCACCATAGTTGATATGGAACTCCAAGAAAGAATCACAGAATCACCCAAATACGATGCTAGAACCACCAAAGCATTCAAACTCCTGAAGGAAACCCACCCTAACGCCACCGATAAAGACTTCGGAACAGTTCCAACCCCAAATGGTTCACTCCTCACGTTCCAAGAGCGTGTCATCATTCCAGAAGATCTTCAACTCAGACGCGATGTCATTGCAAGATACCACGACCACCCTACACATGGCCACCCTGGAGAACAGGAAACATACCGCCTTGCCAAGAAGGAAGTTTATTGGCCAGGAATGTTGACGTTCATAAAGAACTACGTCAGAGGCTGTCCCGAGTGCCAGCAACACAAAATCATATGCAGACCGGATTGTGCACCAACTCAACCGATCCCACCTCCATCTTCCAAACACCCATTTGCCCAGATCTCATGGGACCTTATCACTGGTCTACCACCTAGCGCCGGTCATAATGCAATACTGTCTGTGGTGGACCACAGCCTTACAAAGGGGGTAATTTTCATCCCAACGTCAGATTGATCAAACGCCGATGACATTGGACAACTATTAATAGAAAAAGTCTTCACCAGATTCGGATTACCTGATAAAATCATATCAGATCGAGATCCCAGATTCGCCGCCAACTCCCTCCGACAACTAGCCAAATGTCTAAACATCCAACAGGCATTCTCAACTGCATACCATCCCCAGACAGATGGTTCCACTGAACAATACAATTAGGAAATCGAGACCTACCTTGCCATATACTGCACCAGAAACCCTCTTGATTGGTCAGAAACCCTCCCTATTGCCAAGTTTGCACACAACTCCAAAATACATGCCTCAAGACAGAAATCCCCATTTGAACTAATCATGGGATACAACCCTCCACCGATACCCACGGTAATGGAAACATCGAACTTTCCATCAGTAGACGAACGCATCAGGCTCCTTGATAACGCCAGAAAAAAAGCACACGTGGCACATCAACTCTCCGCCAATATTATGAAACAAAGAACCAGAAGAACTGTCAAACCCCTTGAAACACATCAAAAAGTATGGCTAGAAGCCAAAAACCTCAAACTCCCTTTCATTTCCAACAAAATATCCCCAAAACAACTAGGACCTTTCCTTATCTCAGAAGTCTTATCACCACTCACCTACAAACTAAAACTTCCAATCAAATGGAAAATACACCCAGTGTTCCACAGAAGCCTTCTAACCCCATATACCAAAACAGAAGCATACGGATCTCATCCAACTCCACCACCACCAGACATCATCAATGAAGAAGAAGAATACGAAATAGAAGCTATTCTAAATCACCACCAACACCGCAGAAAACTCCAATATTACGTCAAATGGAAAGGATACTCCCACACAGAGAATGAATGGATTGCCGATGAAACACTCCACGCAAATGCCGAAGAATACTTAACCGAGTATAAAGAAGCTCATGGAATTCTCCAGAAAGAACAGGAACCCACCAGAACCTACCAAAGACAACTCCGCTCCCACACCAGAAATACTTAAAATGCCCATGAACCTTGACCTCACTCATCCCCAAACTACTCCCCCTTTCTCAACAACACCCTCACCAACTTCCTCATCATCTTCCATCATCATCATAAACAATGCAAGCGTCAAACATACTACACTTCAGACAACTCCTGTTCCGGCCCCATCTCCCTACACCCCTTCTCACACCTTGGCTGCAACATACGCCTCCCTCAGGGATGAGACCCCCGACCCCAACGACACCCCAGAACCAACAGCCGCCCCAGCCCCCTCCCTTAGATACCATACAGCTGGAGTACAATCATATGGACCAGATCACCCTTCTGACAGAGATCTGCGTGAGGCTGCCACTGATGGAGCCTTTACAACTAAATTGGAACACACTTCAATTTCAGAATACGACTGACAACTCTGGTACAACTACACCCACCACGTACAACAGACTAAGGCTCTCGCTACTGCGTACAATACGCAACGTGCCTGGGCAGAATCACTTGAGCGACTTCTCTGCTCAAGATCAGGCCTCATGTCCAAGGTGTCGAAGAACCTACCCAAATGAGATGAGGTACATACCTTGCAGCCCCCCACTGCAACCATCCCCACCACTACCATGACGACCACTGCTGCAATCATCACCACCATCCCCAACAAGGGAAGAAAGCCCACCAGTGTTAGAAATCCCTTCAGACTTCTCACCCCCACCAAGAACACCACCCACACCGTCGCCAATAACAACGTCCCAATTCGGAACTCCCCCAATCCCGTTCACTCACAAACCAACCCCCAAACCACTGACAGATCAGTCTGTATCCAATGCAGACACACAGGTCACTGGGCCATGGATTGCCCCCAATTTGCCTGCCTTGGATGCAAGCAATATGCCCCAGGGCACTACTCATACGACTGCATCAAATATAGATGCCCCCACTGTGCCGTTTTTCAACCATGCCATAAACGGACCAAATGCCCAAGTTGAAAGACTCGACACGCCCCCTACTCCAGAAATCCAGCAACCCATTCCTCAACCACTCCCACAACTCACCATAGATACATCGACCTCACTCATGACGATTATTACAAGGAATGCTACAACAACATGGCCAAATCAAACATTACAGGAGAACCATGCAGTTCCTTCTGAAGAGAACCCAATCACACCACCAGAAGAAAGGATAGAGAGTCCCCACTTCAGATGCCTCCTATACGACATTTTCTATCCAGGACAACCTCCATCCCCAGAGACCACCACTATACTCGATCTCCACAGAACCCCCTACTCCCACCTTTTCTCCCATCATTCCTCCCAGACCAGACTCCACCAACCAAACCCAGATTGAGTACTACAAACCAAACTACCTAGCCGAATACCCAGAGGAAGGAAACTAACGAGTTGTATGGAAAACAACTCTAGAAACAGACCTAATGTTATCAGAAATCCTATCAGAAGGACAGATATTTTTAGTTATATTTCCCATGTCACTATGAAACTATCAGTAGTGTACATCAGAAGGACGATTCTTACCACATGCCTCATGTCTCTTATATCTGACTCATAGTTACCTTGGTCCAAACTATTATAGTAGGAGTACAGCCACACTTAGAAGTATATAAGGATACAGTACAATACCTTGTATCCTTATCTTAGTGTTATAAAGTTCTTGCCTCCTATACCTCTTTGCCATAACCGGCTGGACTTATAGTGCTCCGTCGTCTCTAAGTCACACTCAGTAGGACAGGATCAAGTCTGTATAGACATCCTGTGTCAAACCCCATGCTACTCAAGAGCAAACCCCTAACCCGGGTAACACCAACACCATCACCACCTCACTTAGCTGGTGCTCCAGTCAAGTCTCCCGCAAGCACTGTGGAGATTTCACCTTCTCCAGATTTGGAACTTCTCCTGGAGCTATCTCCTGTTCCACAGGAGCCGGTGTTCGTTTTTCAAGACTCTCTTCTAGCCTCACCTTCTCCTGTCCCTTCTCATTTGCCTAGCCTGGTGATTCCAGAGATCCCTCAAGAGTCTCCTCATGCTGGCCCGTTGCATCAAAAACGCATTCTTTCATCCAAGAAGAGTTCCAACACACAGACAAAGAAATACATTGAGCTTGCTTTTGTGTTAGAGCCGGTGCGGGTTGGGACCGAGGCGGAGGGTTGGGGTGGTAACCTTGATATAAGGTAACCGGGGGACAGGGCGAAGTTAGTACATAGACTTTGGGACCGAGGCGGAGTAGGTCAGGTGGGGGGTTGGACTTGCGGCCTCAGCGTATGTGCTGTGCCCTCCTACTGTCCTAGTCCGTATTTCAGGAAGTCGGGACCGAGGCGGAGCGAGGCAGAAGAGAGGAGAGGATAGAGAACAGGGAGCTGGTCCGCTGCTCGATTCGATTATCAGACTGAGGAGTACAAGCCAAGTACCTACAGTATATATACTACTGGCCTTACGAACTATGACTCGTACTGATTATGTGCGGAGCGAAGCGGAGGCCGATATATGTAGTTACAAACGGATTACGAACAGATTACGAATGGAATGGAAACTGGTACAGGTATGGAGACCGATAACGTATCTTGACTACGGACGGGAAATGGAGACTGGAACTAGAGGCACCGAGGGTCAGGTGACCATGGCACGTGTGGAGGTGGTCGCGTGATCGGGGCAGTGGGTTGCGGTTGGAGCAAGTTGGGGCCGAGTTGGAGGGCAGAGGGTTGTTGTGTGGAGCACACGTGGAATCGAGAAGCTGAAGTTTAAGTGATTAGACTCTGAGTTGGCATGGATATGACATTTCGACACTCTGAGGCTGCCATTATTCAGGACCATGGATACCACCACCCAGTCCCGCTCTTTTGTGAGGACTTTCCTAGGCTGCTGGCAGCTAGTGTTATCAAAAGTCTTATCAGAAGGACAGTTATTTTTAGTTCACATTCCCATGTCACTATGAAACCATCAGTAGTGTACATCAGAAGGACTATTGTTAGTACATGCCTCATGTTCCTTATCTCTGACTTGTAGTTACCCTGGTCCAAACTATTATAGTAGGGGTACAGCCACACTTAGATGTATATAAGGATACAGTACAATACCTTGTATCCTTATCTTAGTGTTATAAAGTTCTTGCCTCCTATACCTCTTTGCCATAACCAGCTGGACTTATAGTGCTCCGTTGTCTCCAAGTCACATTTAGTAGGACAGGACCAAGTCTGTATAGACATCCTGTGTCGAACTCCATGCTACTCAAGAGCAAACCCCTAACCTGGGTAACAAAACACTAAGATACTTTGCTGCTTATCTCTTGCTTGCCCTCTACTCTGCTCTGCTCTGCCAACATACTGAAAGCGTCGGGGTACCCTGGTCATTCAAAATGACATGCAAAAGAAAACCACCCCTCTATGTAGCCATCACTATGTCCCTCAATCTCTCCCTGCCAGAAGACCTGGCTTACCTACTTATCTTCGTCTTCACCTCCACCACCACCCACATCGCCTACCAAATAATCACCCTAGAACTTGAACACATCACGTGTCCCTGTCACTGCTGTGTCATCAGATCATAGAACCTGTATTCAGGAATCTCCATCATTGCAACCCAATTTTTCATTCTTCTAGCAATAATTGATCGCTAGACAACTATCACCATGCCTCCCAATCCACAACCACCTGCACTATGCATGTCAACTACACCCTTGGCCCTACTGGCTCCTCCCTTACGACCAAGACAACCTCCAACTCTGCCACCACCGCCACCACCCAGACAATTACAAATAATGGCCGCTGCACAAAACCCAAAGGAGTTAGGACTCCTCAAACCCATCGCCTTCAATGGAACTAGAAGACTTTTTGAAGATTGGATCTTCCAATGCGAAGTTTACGTGCTCGCCAACGCAACCACTTATAACACCAACCTTGCTAGGACCCTATTTGTCCTCTCGACAATGCAATCAGGAGATGCCCGAGCATGGGCTAGACAATACCTCCATGAGAGGAATGCCCAAACCCCAGCTGGACAACCCATAGTCATGGAGTCATGGGACAACTTCACTGCCTGGCTTAGAGCCAACTTCACACTGGCAGATGAACATGTGTATGCACATACCAGACTTCAAACCCTGTATCAGGCAGGCAAACCAATGACTGAGCTTAATGCTCAGTTCAACAAACTCATCCGTCAATCCGGACTAAACAAAGATCGAACCCTGATCAACCTTTATCGCAAAGCAATTGATCGCCGCATTGCAATGAAAATTGATGAATCAGACAACCCTCCGACAACTATTGCCACTTGGTATACCCAAGCCAATAATCTCGATAATAACTTCTGACAAATCAACGCCCTCTATGGTACCCCCAGAAACATGTTCCCTCAGAGGAACCAATACCAACCCAAATAAACTCTGTACAATTATGACTATCCCCAAATAAACAATCCCTTTTCTTACCCATCGAGATTTGGAGTGAATGGACATCAAAATCCGTGGCCATCACTGCCCTGATAGACTCAGGAGCCCAAGGAAATTTTATTTCCCACAAAGTCGTTGAACGACATGGTTATCAAACCAAATGGCTGGACCAACCAATTCCTCTCAGCAATGTTGACGGAACTGACAACCAACATGGCAAGATCCATGAATACATCAAAATCAGGACCATCATTGATGGAAGAGACTGTACACTAGAAGCATACATCACAAACACTGGTGAAAAAGACCTCATCATTGGATTTCCCTGGCTGGAACAATACAATCCTGACATCAACTGGAAGACCAAGACATTCTCTTGGAAGCCCCAAATCAATCACCAAGACTTCTCCAAACTCCTCAGAACCCTACAATTACCTGTCAAACTCAACTCCATCACCATGGACATAATGGCTGGAAAAACCTCTCAACCCAAGGAAAACACCAAAGAATATGTCAACTTGTCAAATGTTGACCTTGATACTTTCTCTTTAGAAAGAGAAATGAACCCAATGCTTCTAACCCCATTAGAAGTAAACACCAAAACAACACACACCACAACGCTCCACAATGAACAACACAACCCAACAAAATCAGCAAAACAAAAAGGAAAACAGCCAGAATCTAATAAAGAACCACCTGAGATCCCTCAGAGATTTGCCCAATGGGCTAAAATATTCAACAAGAAAGCTTCTGAACAATTACCACCATCAAGAACATTTGATCACGAAATCAAACTAAAACCAACATTTGAAGCAAAATCAATGAAACCTTATCAAGTGGCACCCGCTGAAGAAAAAGCACTAAAGGAATTTATAGATGAAAACCTCCAAAAAGGGTACATCCGCCCCTCAAAATCCCCTATGGCATCACCCTTCTTCTTTGTTGCCAAGAAAGGAGGAGACCTCCGACCCTGCCAAGATTATCATTATCTAAACAATCACACCATCAAAAATGCCTACCCAATCCCCATGATCTCCTCTATCATGGATAAAATCAAAGGAGCTAAGTACTTCACTAAGCTCAATGTCTGCCTAGGATACAATAATGTCAGGATCAAAGATGGCAACCAATGGAAAGCAGTGTTCAAGACTCCTATGGGTCTTTTTGAACCAACTGTTATGTTTTTTGGACTCTGCAATAGTCCTGCAACATTCCAACATATGATGGACATGCTATTCTCCAAAATAATGGAGAAAGGAGGAATCATCATCTACATGGATGATATCCTAATCTACAGTAAAACTCAGAAAGAAACCAACCAACTTACAGAAAAAGTACTGCAGATCCTGCAGGAAAACGACCTCTACCTCAAAATGGAGAAATGCAAGTTCAACAAACAATGACTTGAATATCTTGGCATGATTATCATGCCAGACAAGATCAAAATGGATCCTGGAAAACTCAAGGGAATAAAAGACTGGCCAGTGCCAAAAACAGTCCGACGTGTTTGGAAATTCATTGGATTCTGTAACTTCTACCAGAAGTTCATCCACAACAAGCTTATGCTCGTGTGCCTTCGGCACACATATTTGGGCGACTTTAGCATTATAGTTAAGCTTAGGAAGAGTTGAGTGAAAAAAAGTTTTTTGGAAGTCACATGACTTTGTTTACTAATGTTTGGTATCAACTGAATTGATCACATAATCTTGTTTGATGACCTTAGCATTATCTGAATAGGTGCCCAGACCCTTTGGCCTGGGCACTTGGAGTGTGCTAATTGTTTCTATTACTTATATCTTGAATACAGCATGAAACTGATCACAATACATGCCTGAGCTTACACTTGTGTGCTGAAGGCACACAAATTTGGGTGACATTAGCATTATAGTTAAGTTTAGAAAGATTTGAGTGAAAAGAAAGTTTTTGGAAATCACATGACTTTGTTTACTAATGTTTTGTCTTCATTGAATGGATCACATGATCTTATTTGATGACCTTAGCATTATCTGAATAGATGCCCAGACCCTTCGGCCTGGGCACTTGGAGTATGCTAATTGTTTATATTATCTAAAGCTTAGTATTGTCTAAGTATGTTATGTTACTTATATCTTGAATACAGCATGAAAATGACCACAACCCATGCCTTTGGTACATATGTATGTGTAGTCACTTTCCAATGCAATTTAGCATTATCCTAATATGTTGTGTTACTTATATCTTGAACACAGCAGGAAACTGACCACAATCTAGCCTTGTATGAATATCTTATGTTACTTATATCTTAAATACAGCAGGAAACTGATCACAATCCATGCCTTTGGCATGCATGTGTGATCAATTTCCATCGCAATCTAGCATTGTCTGAATATCTTATGTTACTTATGTTGCGAACACAGCAGGAAACTGACCACAATCCATGCCTTTGGCATGCATGTGTGGTCAATTTCCATCACAATCTAGCATTATCTGAATATGTTATACTACTTATATCTTAAACACATCATGAAACTGACCACAATCCATGCCTCTGGCATGCATGTGTGGTCAATTTCCATCGCAATTTAGCATTATCCTAATCATGTTACTTATATCTTGGACATAGTATGGGTGTGTGGTCCCTTAGTATTGATTATATCAAATTTCCACTATTAACTGAGCAGTTAGATTTATCTGTAATTTATTTCTAATTTTCCTGAATTTTTAGTGATTATTTTTATAGTTTATTTGTGATTTACAATGATGTTGGATGTATCCCTTGATCCAGTTTGACAATACATATTATTTTAACATTATCCAAATTTTTGGGAATTTATGCGTATTTTTAGCGAATTTTTATGGCTGGAGAGGGATGGTGGCAGGAAGATCAATGGTGGACTGAGCGTGAGAAGCTCAGATGGGCATTGATCCGGATTTGTCAGCAATTGCCAAAATCTCGATGTTTCCAAAGAAATTCCAATTGCTCGGCATTCCACCTATCGATTTATTTGTGGATTGTTTGGGGGCCATGGTAGAGATGTAAGACACGTGAATCCCAGGTTTGGCGCGAGGGGAATGAGCATATGAGCGGAGATATTGAATATCATGTGCAATATAAAACTGAGTGTTGCACACTATTGTGCCTATCAATTTGCTTCAAGACTTTGAGGACATGCCCACCCGTAAGAGGGGTAACATGGGACCAAGCAGTGAATATTCCAAATAAAAGCAGGGCCCTGGGACGAATTTCCTTCAGAATTACAGTGTAATTACATTTTCTCCACAATCTCCCTATTGATTCTGTTCCAGATTCTTGCGAGGTCTTTGCGATCCGTACCGTAAAGGGGCCCCACGGTATTGTAGCAATTGAGCCAGTGGAAGCCACTCGAAATGCGCTTTTTGCATTTTCCCCTCTGATGGCCATCAGGGGCCATGTCCACTTCCTCAACATCCCACCTATCAATAAATATCCGTTAAATCAGGGGTTTGCCATGCTCATGGCCGCTCCCCAATCCCAAATTCATATTGCAAATGAACACTTCTAGCACTGGGAATACCCCCATCAATATTCCCATCAAAGGTGTGATTCCGCATTGTTCTCCCTATCAATTTACCTCGCGTCTTCGCCGGACGGGAGGGCCAATGTAGTTCCTTTAGACCCCCAGGTATCGCGCCGAATGACCAACCATAGCACCCTCCATACCCCCTTCCTCTCAAACAAAGATCAATTTATTCCTCAACATTCTTCCTATCATCTTCCTTGGTTTCTTCGCCGTTCACATCTCGCCATCCACCCCCCCGGATCCCCAAGTTTATAGACCCCCAAACCCCCTCCTTGGAATCCACCCCCTCAGCCAGCCAATCAGAAAATATTATGTCAGGCTGACAAATCTTAGTCAGCGCTGACTAAAAATTGGTAAGCCAGCCATCACCCCACGCCCTTCTCCCCTTCTATATAAGACGAGCTTTCGCTCGTGTGCCTTCGGCACACATATTTGGGTGACTTTAGCATTATAGGAAGATTTGAGTGAAAAAAAAAGTTTTTTGGAAGTCACATGACTTTGTTTACAATTGGTTGTGCATCAGTGAATGGATCACATGATCTTGTTTGATGATCTTAGCATTATCTGAATAGATGCCCAGACCCTTCGGCCTGGGCACTTGGAGTGTGCTAGTTGTTTATATTATCTAAAGTTTAGTATTATTCAAGTATGTTATGTTATTTATATCTTGAATTCAGTAGGGAACTGACTACAATCCATGCCTTCAGCATGCATGTGTGGTCAATTTCCATCACAATTTAGTATTGTCTGAATATGTTATATTACTTATATCTTGAACACAGCATGAAACTGACCACAATCCATGCCTCCAGCATGTATGTGTGGTCAATTTCTATTGCAATTTAGCATTATCCTAATCTTAGCATTGTCTAGGTATAATATGTTACTTATATTTGAACACAGTAGTGGGTGGTCAATTTCTATCACAATCTAGCATTGTCTGAATATGTTGTGTTACTTATATTGTGAACACAGCAGGAAACTGACCACAATCCATACCTTCAGCATGCATGTGTAGTCAATTTCCATCGCAATCTAGCATTATCTGAATATGTTGTGTTACTGATATCTTGAACACAGCAGGAAACTGACCACAATCCATGCCTTTGGCATGCATGTGTGATCAATTTCCATCACAATCTAGCATTGTCTGAATATCTTATACTACTTATATTTCAAACACAGTATGAAACTAACCACAATCCATGCTGTTGGCATGCATGTGTGGTTACTTTCTATCACAATTTACCACTATCCTGATCTTAGCATTGATTATATCAATTTACTTTGCATTTCTCTCACTGAGCAGTTAGATTTATCTTTAATTTATTTCTAATTTTCCTGAATTTTTACAATTATCTTTATGGTTTTATTTGCTATTTACGATGATTTTGGATATATTGCTTGGTCTTGTTTAACAATAAGTATTCTTTTAATATTATCCGAATTTCCACGAATTTAAGCGTATTTTTAGCGATTTTTTATGGCTGGAGAGGGATGGTGGCAGGAAGATCAATGGTGGACGGGGCGTGAGAAGCTCAGGTGGGCATTGATCCGGATGTGTCAGCAATTGCCAGAATTTCCATGTTCCCAAAGAAATTCCGATTGCTCAACGTTCCACCTATTGATTTATTTGTGGATTGCTTGGAGGCCATGATGGGGATGTATGACACGTGAATCCCAGGTTTGGCGCGAGGGGAATGAGTATATGAGCGGAGATATTCAATATCATGTACAAAATGAAATTGAGTGTTGCACTATATTGTTCCTATGGGTATGGTCCAGGACTTTGAGGGCATGTGCACATAGATGAGGGGTAACATGTGCCAATGTAGCAAAGATTTAGGATAATTGCAGGGCCCTGGGATGAATTTCCTTTTAAATTACAGTGTAATTACTATTCCTCCACATTCTCCCTATTGATTCTGTTCCAGATTTTTGCGAGGTCTTCGCAGTTTGTACCCCAAATGAGATACAAAGTATTGTAGCAATTGAGCCAGTGGAAGCCACTCAAATACGCTTTTTGCATTTTCCCCTCTGATGGGCCATCAAAGCCCATGTCCAATTGCTCAACATCCCACCGATGAATAAATACTCGTTAAATCAGAGGATTGCCATGCCTATAGCCGCTCCCCAATCCCATATTTACATTGCGAACGAACGCCTCTGGCACTGGGAATACCCCCATCAATATCCCCATCAAAGGTGTTATCCCTCATTGTTCTCTCTATCGATTTGCTTTGCGTCTTCGCGAAGGGGGAGAGCCAGTGCACCCCAGCCGGAATCCCAAGTATCATTGCCATTGAACCATTTCCCAACCCTCTACAGACACCTCTTGCCCCACAAAGATCAATTTATTCCTCAACATTCTTTCTATCAACCTGCTTCGTAATTTCGCCGTTCACATCTCGCAATCCACCCCCCCAGATCCCCAGAATTATAGAATTCCAAACCCCCTCCTTGTCATTGACCCCCCCAGCCAGCCAATCAGATAATTTTATGTCAGCATGACAAATCTTAGTCAGCTCTGACTCAGCACCCATCATCTCACCCTCGACGTCCCATTCTCTATAAGACTAGGGTAAGACCCTAGCTGTGCCTTCGGCACAGGGAATATAATTATAAAATTTTGTTAGGTCACATGACTTTGTTTGGTGATATTTGTTTGTCTGTATTTGTCAATGTATTGATCATATAACCTTATTTAATTATCTGAGTTAGTCTAGATACTTGAAATGTATTAGTTAAATGAGTTTAGGATAAGTTTTTTCTGAATCACATGATCATGTTTACCAATATTTTAATGACTTTAGCATTATCTGAATAGATGCCCAGACCCTTCGGCCTGGGCACTTGGAGTATGCTTATTGTTTAATATATATCTTGAACAAACATTTTAATAATAGTTGAGTTTAGGAATATTTAAGTAAAAAAATGTTTTATGGAAGTCACATGACTTTGTTTACTAATGTTTGGTATCAACTGAATGGATCACATAATCCTGTTTAATAACCTTAACATTATCTGAATAGATAGCCTAAATCCTTCAGCCTGGGCACTTAGAGTATGTATTCTACTTGTTTTGAGAGAGATTCAATTTTTCTGAGTCACAGAATCTTATTTACTGATATTTTAATCATTTTAGCATTATCTGAATAGATGCCCAGACCTTTTGGCCTGGGCACTTGGAGTGTGCTAATTGTTTATATTATCTGAAGCTTAGCATTGTCTAAGTATGTTATGTTACTTATATTGTGAATACAGCAAGAAAATAACCACAATCTATCCCTTCAGTACATATGTATGTATAGTCACTTTCCAATACAATTTAGCATTGTCTAAATATATTGTGTTACTTATATCTTGAACACAGTAGGAAACTGACCACAATCTAGCCTTGTCTGAATATCTTATACTACTTATATCTTGAATACAACAGGAAACTGACCACAATCCATGCCTCCGGCATGCATGTGTGATCAATTTCCATCACAATCTAGCATTGTCTGAATATTATATGTTACTTATGTTGTGAACACAGCAGGAAACTGACCACAATCCATGCCTCTGGCATGCATGTGTGGTCAATTTCCATCACAATCTAGCATTATCTGAATATGTTATACTACTTATATCTTAAACACATCATGAAACTGACCACAATCCATGCTAGAGGCATGCATGTGTGGTTAATTTCCATCGCAATTTAGCATTATCCTAATCATGTTACTTATATCTTGGACATAGTATGGGTGTGTGGTCCCTTAGTATTGATTACATCAAAGATTTATCTGTAATTTATTTCTAATTTTCCTGAATTTTTAACGATTATTTTTACAGTTTATTTGTGATTTACAATGATGTTGGATGTATTCCTTGATCCAGTTTGACAATAAGTATTATTTTAATATTATCCAAATTTCTGGGAATTTATGCGTATTTTTAGCGAATTTTTATGGCTGGAGAGGGATGGTGGCAGGAAGATCAATGGTGGACTGAGCATGAGAAGCTCAGATGGGCATTGATCCGGATGTGTCAGCAATTGCCAGAATTTTGATGTTTCCAAAGAAATTCCACTTGCTCGACATCCCACCTATCGATTTATTTGCGGATTGTTTGGGGGCCATGGTGGAGATGTCAGACACGTGAATCCCAGGTTTTGCGCGAGGGGAATGAGCATATAAGCGGAGACATTGAATATCATGTACAATATAAAACTGAGTGTTGCACAATATTGTGCCTATTGATTTGCTTCACGACTTTGAGGACATGTCCACCCATAGGAGGGGTAACATGGGACCAAGCAGCGAATATTCCAAATAAATGCAGGGCCCTGGGACGAATTTCCTTTAGAATTACAGTGTATTTACTATTGCTCCACATTCTTCCTATCGATTCTCTTTTGGACTTTTGTCCAATATTTGCCATCCAAATCCACCAGGGTCCCCAAAGTATGGTAGCAATTGAGCGAGTGGAAGCCAGGTAGAATCCGCTTTTTGCATTTCCCCCTCTGATGGGCCATCAAAGCCCATGTTCAATTGCTCAACATCCCACCTATCAATAAATACCTGTTAAATTGGGGTACTTGCATATCCATAGCCGCACCCTAACCCCAAATTCCCATAGAGATTGAACGCCCCTAGCACTGGGGATACCCCCATCAATATTCCGATCAATAGTGGTATTCCTCATTGTTCCCTCTATTGATTTGCTTCGCGTTTTTGCCGGGACGGAGGGCCAATGGGATTTCCCCAGTCCCCAAAGTATTGTGTTGAATGACCTACTGTAGCACCCTCCATACCCCCATCTTTCCCCACAAAGATTAATTTATTCCTCAACATTCCTCCTATCAACTCCCTTTGTAATTTCGCCGTTTACATCTCGCTACCTACCCCCCCAGATTCCCAAGTTTATAGACCCTCAAACCCCCTCCTTGTCATCGACCCCCTCAGCCAGCCAATCAGAAAATATTACAAATGCTGACCAATGCTGACTAAAATTTGTCAGCCAGCCATCATCCCAGGCTCGTTGTCCCATTCTCTTATAGACTAGGGTAAGACCCTAGCTGTGCCTTCGGCACAGGGAGTATATTAAGAGAAGAGTTATAGTTGAGTTTGTAGTGAGATTGGCAAAATTTTGAGTTTTTTTGAGTCACATGACATTGTTTGTAACTGTTTTGATGTGTAGATCTTTTATACATTTGTCTATAGTAAGATAATCACCCCTGTGCCTTTGGCACAGGTATGATTCTCTTATTCTCATCTCATCTCCGAATAGACCACAATCCATGCCTTTGGCATGGATCATGGTCTATTTATTTGACTCAATCTTTAACCATTGAATACCACAAATACTGTATAAATATCTATCTACAATCTAAGTTGTCCAAACACTTCATTGTACACTACATTTGGAGTCCTTCTGGTCTCATTATCCTCTGGTAACACTACTCTAATCCTGTCCCCAGATGTACATCTAGAAAATGCTACATACAATTGGCCATGAGAAAATACTGATTGCTGTAAATTAATTCCTACATATGCAACTGATTGTCCTTGTGACTTGTTAATGGTCATAGAAAAAGCAAGTCGAATTGGAAACTGTATGCGCTGAAGGGGAACAGCCAAGTCCTCATTTGAGGGTGTCAACACAGTCCTTGGAATCATCACCATCTGTCCAGCAAATCGAGCATCTCCAGTAATAATTCTACACTGTAACACTCTGTGTCTGATTTCTGTCACAATCATCCTAGTCCCATTGCAAAGTCCCTTCTCTGGATCCAAGTTTCTGAGGAGCATCACAGGACATCCAATCTTTAGTCTCAACTTTGATAATGGAAGCCCACTTGCTCTGAGTGAGTTCAAATATTCCACTGGATAAGGCTGGTAATTATTCATCTGGTCATTCTCCAACAGCACAGAATCTGCACTATGCAGTGCATGAACCTCCCCTGGAAACTTGGCAAGGATTTCATCATTAATGTCATCTACCTCATCATTTCTGGCAGATAGAATTGTTCTGTCCAAGAAATAATCATCAGGTTTGTTGGGTTGAGCAATCCCAGGATAGGTAGATTCAATCAATCCATCCAAGTCAGGACAGCACATTCTGGCAGGGATTTCAACCATTCCAGTATCATCCATGTTTCTTCCAGATCCAATATCCAACAGCCATGCAGCATGTTCTGCAGCCTCAGGAGAGTTCCTCAATCGCATGTTGCGTACCAAGTAGTGGACCTCCATATCATCCCAGAGTGCACTTTTGACTATTGAGGCACCCACAATCTGTTGTCTAAGTCCCTTTGGTATTACAGGAAGTGTTTGACGGAAATCACCTCCAAATACCACAGTGATTCCACCAAAGGGACTATTCTTGTGGAGTAAGTCTCTGAGACATCTATCAACAGACTTGATACCATGGATATGTTGCATAGGAACTTCATCCCAGATGATGATTTTGGTCTCCTGTATCAATCTGTGCACCTGAGTATTTGGTTTGATATTTGCAACAGATTCTTGAAAGGCAGGAATTGGGATCTTGAATCTGGAGTGGGCAGTCCTACCACCCTCCAAGAGAAGTGCAGCAATGCCAGAAGAGGCCACACAAAGAGCCACTTGGCCTCTAGACCTCACAGCAGCTGCAATGGTATTACAGACAAAGGTTTTTCCACCACCACCTGCACTGTGGATGAAAATCATCTTTCCCAAGTTATTATCCACAGAGTTGAGAACAGCTTCATAAGCTGCAGCCTGTTCTGGATTGAAGTCCCTCCGGTTTCTTTGAACTCTCTCCTCCAATTCATTACGGTCATAGTCAAGCTCCAGATGAATCAAGTAATTTCCTGGGAGATTTTCCCAAGGTCTTCCATTCCCAGGTCCTACAGAAAGTGGCATAGGTGGATAGTCAGCCAAAGACTTTCCAGACTTCATCAGGATTTGATTGAGAAGGTGTAAGCCATAGTCATAGACTTCCTCTTGTGTAAATTCCCTGTCCTGATAGTGAGGGATATGTCCAAGTTGTCTCCTAAGGTCATCACAGATATTCTCTCTGAACCTTTCCCAAAGAACATCAGGCGAGGTAGGATTGCAATGTTGGAGAATAATAATGAATAAACGTCGGAGCAATGATCCTGTCTGCATTTGGCTAGCTTCTTGCAAGCACTGAATCCACTCGCGGTCATCTTGTAACAATCCCCTTGCAAAACATGCCTCCTTGAATGAGTTATACTGGACATCATCAAAAGTGCGCAAGTCTGCAAAGGATGTAGCACCTGGAATAACTGTCAACAATGTTTAGAGGTAGAAATCTCTCCTTGACTTACCTGGAACAACTGTCAACAACATACGGAGGTAGAAGCGCTCTCCTTGACTTGGAGATGCAAAGAACATCCTTCCAATAGCCTCTCCTCTTTGCCTGGGTTTCCACTTCCTGCCAGTTTTGCTGTTGTACACCCAAAATCTGGGAAAGTCCTGGTATAAAGTGTTGCGAGCATGAGGATAATTGCGGTTGGCCTCAAACCAAGCAGTAAGCATGGTCTTATCAACATTTGGGCGGTTGAGGACTTCATCCACATTTTGCTCTGGATCATAATACACCATATGTTGGTTTTCCAAGTGCACAGGCAAGCGATAGACAGGAGGGAACTCTCCATGCATTGGGAATTCAAAGATATGCCAGAGAGCTTCAATTGGGGATACATAGCGAGAATCCAGATATTCCTTGACCTCATCGCGCTGTTGGTCTGGTCTTGAGATAATCTCAAGAGTAGTTCGATCATGGCCCTTGTAGACATACTTGTGGATATACTTAACAGCAAAAACAGAGGCACAGATCTCCAAGTTGATATGACATCCAAATTTGGCACTGAGGTACTTAGCAAAAGGGACAACCCAGCGGTTATCAAAGGTGAATGTGCCCTTGGTGAATGTGCGACCATTATTGCGCCTGGCATATTTCGGATAGCCATCATCCCCATATATGGTTTGATCATTGAATGGCTTGGGATAGCCCTTGCTACACTTTCCATCCACCATACACCTGGCATTGGGATATTCAGGACCACAGGGACCATGGAGCATTGAAGAGGTCACAATGCCATAGAGAACAGGCTCAGTATTGGGATCTGGCAACTCTGCAGAAACAATTGAATCAACATGAGCAGCATCTCTAATCTTGTCAGGAGCATCCAGGAAAATGAGGAGATGCATGTGAGGTAATCCTCGCTTCTGGTATTCAATGGTATGGACCATTCCAACCACTTTTCCAAATAGGCCATCTTTAATTTCCTTGAGAAGAGCATTCTTCTTTTGCTCAAAGACCCTTGCCACAATATCAGGCCTATCTGAGACTGACTGTTTCTTCTGGCCTGGACCCAACTCCTTGAACAAAGCCTCCTGTACTTCTGGCCAGTTTGGATTGGCAGTCATAGTCAAGAAAATATCAGGCTTCCTGAAAGCCCTACAGATAGCCATGGAATCTTGGAACAGCTGGTTCATATAGCGCTCACTTCCTACATGTGATGAAGGAAGTATGACTCTCTGGCCATGGTTGGCAAGGTTGAGATTCTCATCTCTATCACCAATAGCAGCATCCTGGAGGCCTTGGTATAGATCAGCTCTAAGCTTCTTTTGATTTTCCCTAGTCCAGTTAAGAATACTTTGCTCATTTGAGGCCCAGGCATCAACAACAAATTGTTGGAAGAGTCTGCCACCCCAAAATAATGGAGGCTGAGGATCATTGCGGACATGGAAGCGATGTGCATAATAGCATCTCTGAGGAACATACTCAGATCTCTGAGTACCTCTGGGTCCAGGAAACATAGGAATCTTGGGATGCCAGCCATTATCACCATGTGGGAAGAGCAATGTGTAGTGGAGGGTGGCATAGGAAGACTTGAGATGTGTGATTTTCCTAAGTCCACCACCATGTAAGCGCAATACAATATCTCTGTGGTCAGAGACATTCTCCTCCATGCCAGAGCCAGGAACAATGACTGCTATCTCATCAGCAGTAGGAGCATTATATCGCCTTTGATCTTGGATAGGATCAATGTGAAGTCGGGCAGTAATGGTTTGTTGCTCTCCTAGAGGCTTTTCACGCATGATTTGGTATGCTTGCTTATATGCATGAATGTAGGGATGTGTCCGGTGTAACATATCCTGGAGTTGACCCATAATGACAGGATCACCAAAGCCATCATTGTTTTGATTTCTGATTTGTCTTTGCTCCTCAGGATCATATATGTATATTTGAGCATATCGTGCAGGCTGGTTTTCAGCTGGTTGAAGAGCTCCTGAAAGATGGTGGAGTTCCCCACAGATTTTGAAGCAGTAAGGACCAGATGCTCGAGTAACACTGGCATCAATCTTGACCCCAAGTGATGTAAAGGCCAGTGAAGCATTGTAGCGTCTGATATTTTTCTTGAATGTATCAGACTGAGGACTAAGTCCACACATTAGATCCTGGAGATTATCATCCAAGTGGTGGTATGGCTGTAACTGAACTTCATTTTGAAGACAGCAAGTTCCAAATTGAGGATTATTGACTCGAGAACTTGTAAGTTTTTCACTTGTAAAGTGAAGAGCACCACAATATCCACACACAACATTCATAAAACCTAAAGTGTGTATTTCAGGTGGTTCATGGTAAGGAAGGCATCCTTTTGGAGTAGGAAGTCTTCCAAGATCAGGGAGATCAATATTATTGTCTTGATCCTCCTCAATAACTCTAGGTAGTTCATTTGGCATATTCTGAATCTCAGGAACCCTCTGTTGTTGAGCCTGGAATTGTCCTAAGTCCTGTAAAGCCTGCTGTGCAAGATCATTATCCTGTATTGGAGCCTGTAGATCCCTATCTTCTCCAAGTTCAGCCTGGTGCTCATTTCTCCAGTCATTGAGCTGTCTTTGTAAAATTTGTTCCCTTTGTTCTATTCTTTCTCTCTGTTCTCTCTGTTCTCTTTGATCTCTCTGCTCTTGTATTAATCTTTGGACTTCTTCCTCTCTTTGTTGTTGGAGTACTCTTTGTGCTTCCTGCTCTCTCTGTACTCTTTGTTCCCTGAGCTGTTGCTCTAATTGTCTTTGTACTCTTTGTTCTCTGAGCTGCTGTTCTAGTTGAACAACTCCTGTAAGAACTATATTGGCTTGTGGTTCTGGTAATGCAAGACCTATTTGACCTATATTTGCTTGATTACCTCTACCTCTGCTCCTATATCTTTGCGGAGGCTCAGGAGGTGGTGGTATTACCCTGGGAATAGGATTTTCCAGAGGTCTATCCCAACCCTCTTGTAATTGTACAGGAGAGGGGAGAACAGTATTTCTTGGTATAGAAGGTCCTGCTTGAGGATTGAATGGGGGTAATGAAAGCCCAGAAGATACTCCAGTAGAAGGTCCAGCTACAGATCCAAAAGGTCTTGCTTGAGGATGAAATAGAGGCAGTAATGACACTCCAGCAGAGGGTTCTCCCATAGATCCCTGGCCAGTTTGGAAATCCACAACTGGGGGGAGGGAAGCTCTGGCTAGGGATATAGAAGGTATTCCAGTAGAAGATCCAGCCACAGATCTAGAAGGTCCTGCTTGAGGATTAAATGGAGGCAATAAAGGCACTCCAGCAGAGGGTTCTCCCACAGATCCCTGGCCAGTCTGGAAATCCACAACTGGGGGGATGAGAGCTCTGGAAGGTTCTTGGCCAGTCTGGTAAACCATAACTGGAGGAGGAAAAATAGGAGATCTTGCATGTACAGGTGGGCCATTTAAATGTGCAGGAATATGAACTTGAGGAATATTTGCAGCCAAGATAGCCCCAAAGTTTGGCTGAGGAGGAATTGGGGGAGGAGGTCTGTTGCGCTCCCGACGTGTCTCAGGAGAAGTCATCTGCAAACGTTGTTCACGTTCAGTAGTGCGAGCAGTCTCACGTACTTGCTCAGGAGTTGTGGGAGGTGAAGGTGGATTCCTGAAAACAATATATTTTATCAGTAAAAATATTTTATAGTAATATACTCACATCTTATTCAAAGATCACCAATTTATTCTGATTAAACAATCAATTATGAATTTTTAGCTATTTAAGTCGCATTTTACTCACCTTTAATCCACAGAGTTGGAATGTTTGTTATGAATACCTGTATCTGGGCAGTTAGACTGGGTACCTATAATTTATTTCAATTTTTCCTGAATTTTCAAGAATTTTTACGAATATTTTTACGGATTTTTGCGATTTATGATGATTTTCGCGGATTCGTTTGGTTCTGTTTGGCAGCAAATATTGTTTGCTGGATATCTATAATTTATTTCAATTTTTCCTGAATTTTAACGAATTTTAACGGTTATTTTTACGGATTTTTGCGATTTTCGATGATTTTCGATGATTTATTTGGTCCTGTTTGATAGCGAATATTGTTTTAATATTTTCCGATTTTTTGCGTATTTTTGCGTATTTTTAGCGAATTTTTGCGACTGGGGGGGGGACAACTCACCTTGGTGGCAGGGAGATCAATGGTGGGGGTCAGAAAGAAGGCCATCCCTGCCGTCAGGTCAGCTATTTAACCCTGATAAGTTTGGATGTCGGGTATGTCCGGACATCAGGTGATTGGCAGTTGCCATCAGTCGCGACTGTGAGCATTGATCCAGATTTGTCAGCAATTGCCAGAATTCCCCTATTTCCAAAGAAATTCTGATTGCTCCACATTCCACCTAATGATTTATTCGTGGATTGCTTGGGAGTCATGGGGCGGATGCCCTACACGTGATTCCCAGGTCTGGCGCGAGAGGAATGAGTATATGAGCAGCAATATTGAATATCATGTTCGATGGAAAATTGAGTGTTGCACAATACTGGTCCTATCGATTTAATCCAGGACTTTGGGAACATGTGCACCCATTGAATAGGTAATGCTGAAAAAAGTAGCAAAGATGTGGAAGGGATGCAGGCCCCTGGGGCGAATTTCCTTCAGAATTACAGTGTAATTACAATTTCTCCACAATCTCCCTATTGATTCTGTTCCGGACTTTTGCGAGGTCTTTGCGATTTGTACCCCAAAGGGGCCCCAAGGTATTGTAGCAATTGAGCCAGTGGAAGCCACTCGAAATGCGCTTTTTGCATTTTCCCCTCTGATGGCCATCAGGGGCCATGTCCAATTCCTCAACATCCCACCTATCAATAAATGCCCGTTAAATCAGGGGGTTGGAATGCTTAAGGCCGCTCCCCAATCCCAAATTTATATAGAGACCGAACGCCTCTGGCACTGGGAATACCCCCATCAATATCCCCATCAAAGGTGCTATTCCTCAATGTTCTCTCTATTGATTTGCTTTGCGTCTTTGCCAGAATGGAGGGCCAATAGGCCTCCCTTGGTCCCCACGATATCGAGTTGATTGACTTGCTGTAGCACCCTCCATACCCCCTTCTCCTCAAACAAAGATCAATTTATTCCTCAATATTCTTCCTATCGATATATTTTGTAATTTTGCCGTCGACATCGCACCTTCCTCCCCCCCAGATCCCCAAGGTTATAGGTTCCCAAACCCCTTCCTTGTTATTGACCCCCCCAGCCAGCCAATCAGAACAAATTAGTAAGAACTGACTAAGCTGAGTCAGCGCTGACACACCCCCCATCACTCCCACGCTCGTTGTCCCATTCTCTATAAGACGAGCTTATGCTCGTGTGCCTTCGGCACACCTATTTGGGCGACTTTAGCATTATAGGAAGATTTGAGTGAAAACAAAGTTTTTTGGAAGTCACATGACTTTGTTTACTAATGTTTGGTATCAACTGAATGGATCACATAATCTTGTTTCATGACCTTAGCATTGTCTGAATAGATGCCCAGACCCTTCGGCCTGGGCACTTGGAGTTGGCTAATTATTTGAAATTCAAAACCAACTACAACTCTCAGGTATGGATGTTATCACTTTCTATTGTAATGTAGCATCATCCTGAGTTTAGCATTGTCTGAGTCTGTGATTTTACTTATATCTTGAGCACAGTATGAAACTGACCACAACACATGCCTTTGGCATGAGTGTGTGGTCACTTTCCATTACAATCTAGCATTGTCTGAACATATTATGCTACTTGTATGTTGAACACAGCATGAAACTGACCACAACACATGCCTTTGGCATAAGTGTGTGGTCACTTTCCATAGCAATTTAGCATTATCTTGATCTTAGCATTGTCTGAATACATTATGTTACTTATATCTTGGGCATCTAGCATTATCCTTATCTTAGCATTGATTATATCAAATTTCCACTATTTTTCTCGCCAGTATCTGAGCAGTTATATTTATTTCTGATTTATATCTAATTTTCCTGAATTTTTACAGTTATTTTAACAGTTTATTTGCAATTTGCAATGATTTTGAATGACTTCTTTGATCCTGTTTGACAATAAGTATTTTTTAAAATACTATCCACATTTTTGTGTATTTTTCCGAATGTTTTATGGCTGGAGAGGGATGGTGGCAGGAAGATCAATGGTGGCCTGAGCGTGAGAAGCTTAGATCGGCATTGATCCGTATTTGTCAGCAATTGCCAGAATTCCCATATTTCCAAAGAAATTCCGATTGCTCGACATTCCACCTATTGACTTATTCATGGATTGCTTGGGGGTCATGCCGTGGCTGTCCTACACGTGAATCCCAGGTTTGGGGCGAGGGTAATTAGTATATAAGCCGGGATATTGAATATTATGTACAACGGAAAATTGGGTGTTGCACAATATTGTTCCTATCGGTTTAGTCCAGGACTTTGGGAACATGTGCACCCATTGTATTGGTAGCGTTGGGAAAAGTAGTGAAGATGCGGAAGGAATCCAGGCCCCTGGGACGAATTTCCTTTAGAATTATAGTATAATTAGTGTTCCTCCACATTCTCCCTATTGATTCTTTTCTGGACTTTTGTCGAGTCTTCGCAATACTGATCCCCAGAGATTCCCTGATTATTATAGCAATTGAGCCAGTGGAGGCTAGTTAGAATTCGCTTTTTGCATTTTCCCCTCTGATGGGCCATCAGGGGCCATGTCCAATTCTTCAATATCCCACCTATCAATAAATATCCGTTAAGTTGGAGGATAGCCATGCCTATGGCCGCCCCCCAATCCCAAATTTACATGCAACACAAACGCTTCTGGCACCGGGAATACTCCCATCAATATTCCGATCAAAGCTGTTATTCCTCAATGTTCTCTCTATTGATTCGCTTTGTGTCTTCGCCGGAGTGGAGGGCCAATAGGCCTCCCCTAGACCCCAAGGTATTGTGTTAACCGACCCACTGTAGCACCCTCCATACCCCATTCTTCCCCCACAAAGATCAATTTATTCCTCGGTATTCTTCCTATCAATCCACTTCGTAATTTCGCCATCGATATCTCACCCCCCACCCCCCTAGATTCCCAAATTTACAGATCCCCAAGCCCCCTCCTTGTCATTGACCCCCTCAGCCAGCCAATCAGAACAAATTAGTAAGAACTGACTAAGCTGAGTCAGCGCTGACACACCCCCCATCACTCCCACGCTCGTTGTCCCATTCTCTATAAGACTAGGGTAAGACCCTAGCTGTGCCTTCGGCACAGGGAGTATAATAACAAAATTTTGTCAGGTCACATGACTTTATTTGGTGATATTTGTTTGCCTGGATTTTGATCACATGACCTTATTTATGAATGTTTTGATGACTTTGGTATTATTTGAGATGGTTTGAGTACTTGAAATCTGTTAGTTAAATGAATTTAGTATAAGTTTTTTCTGGATCACATGATTGCATTTAACAATATTTTAATAACTTTAGCATTATCTGAATAGATGCCCAGACCCTTCGGCCTGGGCACTTGGAGTGTAACAATTGTTTATATTATCTGAAGCTTAGTATTGTCTAGGTATATTATATTACTTATATATTAAATACAGCATGAAACTAATCACAATACATACATGCTTGAGCTTACACACAAATTTGGATGACTTTAGCATTATAGTTAAGTTTAGAGATTTGAGTGAAAAATTTTTTTTGGAAGTCACATAACCTTATTTACTGATGTTTGTAAGTGACTGAATAGATCACATGATCTTGTTTATCAATGCTTTGATGACTTTGGCATTCACTGAATGGATTACATGATCATGTCAATCAATATCTGGATGATCTTAGCATTATTTGAATAGATGCCCAGACTCTTCAGCCTGGGCACTTGGAGTGTGCTAGTTGTTTATATTATCTAAAGTTTAGTATTATTCAAGTATGTTATGTTATTTATATCTTGAATTCAGTAGGGAACTGACTACAATCCATGCCTTCAGCATGCATGTGTGGTCAATTTCCATCACAATTTAGTATTGTCTGAATATGTTATATTACTTATATCTTGAACACAGCATGAAACTGACCACAATCCATGCCTCCAGCATGTATGTGTGGTCAATTTCTATTGCAATTTAGCATTATCCTAATCTTAGCATTGTCTAGGTATAATATGTTACTTATATTTGAACACAGTAGTGGGTGGTCAATTTCTATCACAATCTAGCATTGTCTGAATATGTTGTGTTACTTATATTGTGAACACAGCAGGAAACTGACCACAATCCATACCTTCAGCATGCATGTGTAGTCAATTTCCATCGCAATCTAGCATTATCTGAATATGTTATGTTACTGTTATCTTGAACACAGCAGGAAACTGACCACAATCCATGCCTTTGGCATGCATGTGTGATCAATTTCCATCACAATCTAGCAATGTCTGAATATCTTATACTACTTATATTTTAAACACAGTATGAAACTAACCACAATCCATGCTGTTGGCATGCATGTGTGGTTACTTTCTATCACAATTTACCACTATCCTGATCTTAGCATTGATTATATCAATTTACTTTGCATTTCTCTCACTGAGCAGTTAGATTTATCTTTAATTTTTTCTAATTTTCCTGAATTTTTACAATTATCTTTATGGTTTTATTTGCTATTTACGATGATTTTGGATATATTGCTTGGTCTTGTTTAACAATAAGTATTCTGTTAATATTATCCAAATTTCCACGAATTTAAGCGTATTTTTAGCGAATTTTTATGGCTGGAGAGGGATGGTGGCAGGAAGATCAATGGTGGACGGGGCGTGAGAAGCTCAGGTGGGCATTGATCCGGATGTGTCAGCAATTGCCAGAATTTCCATGTTCCCAAAGAAATTCCGATTGCTCAACATTCCACCTATTGGTTTATTTGTGGATTGCTTGGAGGCCATGATGGGGATGTATGACACGTGAATCCCAGGTTTGGCGCGAGGGGAATGAGTATATGAGCGGAGATATTCAATATCATGTACAAAATGAAATTGAGTGTTGCACTATATTGTTCCTATGGGTATGGTCCAGGACTTTGAGGGCATGTGCACGTAGATGAGGGGTAACATGTGCCAATGTAGCAAAGATTTAGGATAATTGCAGGGCCCTGGGATGAATTTCCTTTTAAATTACAGTGTAATTACTATTCCTCCACATTCTCCCTATTGATTCTGTTCCTGATTTTTGCGGGGTCTTCGCAGTTTGTACCCCAAATGACTACCAAAGTATTGTAGCAATTGAGCCAGTGGAAGCCACTCAAATGCGCTTTTTGCATTTTCCCCTCTGATGGCCATCAGGGGCCATGTCCAATTCCTCAACATCCCACCTATCAATAAATGCCCGTTAAATCAGGGGGTTGGAAGGCCTAAGGCCGCTCCCCAATCCCAAATTTATATAAAGAACGAACGCCTCTGGCACTGGGAATACCCCCATCAATATCCCCATCAAAGGTGCTATTCCTCAATGTTCCCTCTATTGATTTGCTTTCCGTCTTTGCCAGGATGGAGGGCCAATAGGCCTCCCTTGGTCCCCACAATATCGTGTTGATTGACCTGCTGTAGCACCCTCCATACCCCCTTCTCCTCAAACAAAGATCCATTTATTCCTCAATATGCTTCCTATCGATCTATTTCGTAATTTTGCCGTCGACATCGCACCCCCCCTCCCCCCCAGATCCCCAAGGTTATAGGTTCCCAAACCCCTTCCTTGTTATTGACCTCCCCAGCCAGCCAATCAGAACAAATTAGTAAGAACTGACTAAGCTGAGTCAGCGCTGACACACCCCCCATCACTCCCACGCTCGTTGTCCCATTCTCTATAAGACTAGGGTAAGACCCTAGCTGTGCCTTCGGCACAGGGAGTATAATAACAAAATTTTGTCAGGTCACATGACTTTATTTGGTGATATTTGTTTGCCTGGATTTTGATCACATGACCTTATTTATGAATGTTTTGATGACTTTGGTATTATTTGAGATGGTTTGAGTACTTGAAATCTGTTAGTTAAATGAATTTAGTATAAGTTTTTTCTGGATCACATGATTGCATTTAACAATATTTTAATAACTTTAGCATTATCTGAATAGATGCCCAGACCCTTCGGCCTGGGCACTTGGAGTGTAACAATTGTTTATATTATCTGAAGCTTAGTATTGTCTAGGTATATTATATTACTTATATATTAAATACAGCATGAAACTAATCACAATACATACATGCTTGAGCTTACACACAAATTTGGATGACTTTAGCATTATAGTTAAGTTTAGAGATTTGAGTGAAAAATTTTTTTGGAAGTCACATAACCTTATTTACTGATGTTTGTAAGTGACTGAATAGATCACATGATCTTGTTTATCAATGCTTTGATGACTTTGGCATTCACTGAATGGATTACATGATCATGTCAATCAATATCTTGATGACCTTAGCATTATTTGAATAGATGCCCAGACTCTTCAGCCTGGGCACTTGGAGTGTGCTAGTTGTTTATATTATCTAAAGTTTAGTATTATTCAAGTATGTTATGTTATTTATATCTTGAATTCAGTAGGGAACTGACTACAATCCATGCCTTCAGCATGCATGTGTGGTCAATTTCCATCACAATTTAGTATTGTCTGAATATGTTATATTACTTATATCTTGAACACAGCATGAAACTGACCACAATCCATGCCTCCAGCATGTATGTGTGGTCAATTTCTATTGCAATTTAGCATTATCCTAATCTTAGCATTGTCTTGGTATAATATGTTACTTATATTTGAACACAGTAGTGGGTGGTCAATTTCTATCACAATCTAGCATTGTCTGAATATGTTGTGTTACTTATATTGTGAACACAGCAGGAAACTGACCACAATCCATACCTTCAGCATGCATGTGTAGTCAATTTCCATCGCAATCTAGCATTATCTGAATATGTTGTGTTACTGTTATCTTGAACACAGCAGGAAACTGACCACAATCCATGCCTTTGGCATGCATGTGTGATCAATTTCCATCACAATCTAGCAATGTCTGAATATCTTATACTACTTATATTTTAAACACAGTATGAAACTAACCACAATCCATGCTGTTGGCATGCATGTGTGGTTACTTTCTATCACAATTTACCACTATCCTGATCTTAGCATTGATTATATCAATTTACTTTGCATTTCTCTCACTGAGCAGTTAGATTTATCTTTAATTTATTTCTAATTTTCCTGAATTTTTACAATTATCTTTATGGTTTTATTTGCTATTTACGATGATTTTGGATATATTGCTTGGTCTTGTTTAACAATAAGTATTCTTTTAATATTATCCAAATTTCCACGAATTTAAGCGTATTTTTAGCGAATTTTTATGGCTGGAGAGGGATGGTGGCAGGAAGATCAATGGTGGACGGGGCGTGAGAAGCTCAGGTGGGCATTGATCCGGATGTGTCAGCAATTGCCAGAATTTCCATGTTCCCAAAGAAATTCCGATTGCTCAACATTCCACCTATTGGTTTATTTGTGGATTGCTTGGAGGCCATGATGGGGATGTATGACACGTGAATCCCAGGTTTGGCGCGAGGGGAATGAGTATATGAGCGGAGATATTCAATATCATGTACAAAATGAAATTGAGTGTTGCACTATATTGTTCCTATGGGTATGGTCCAGGACTTTGAGGGCATGTGCACGTAGATGAGGGGTAACATGTGCCAATGTAGCAAAGATTTAGGATAATTGCAGGGCCCTGGGATGAATTTCCTTTTAAATTACAGTGTAATTACTATTCCTCCACATTCTCCCTATTGATTCTGTTCCTGATTTTTGCGGGGTCTTCGCAGTTTGTACCCCAAATGACTACCAAAGTATTGTAGCAATTGAGCCAGTGGAAGCCACTCAAATGCGCTTTTTGCATTTTCCCCTCTGATGGCCATCAGGGGCCATGTCCAATTCCTCAACATCCCACCTATCAATAAATGCCCGTTAAATCAGGGGGTTGGAAGGCCTAAGGCCGCTCCCCAATCCCAAATTTATATAAAGAACGAACGCCTCTGGCACTGGGAATACCCCCATCAATATCCCCATCAAAGGTGCTACTCCTCAATGTTCCCTCTATTGATTTGCTTTCCGTCTTTGCCAGGATGGAGGGCCAATAGGCCTCCCTTGGTCCCCACAATATCGTGTCGATTGACCTGCTGTAGCACCCTCCATACCCCCTTCTCCTCAAACAAAGATCCATTTATTCCTCAATATGCTTCCTATCGATCTATTTCGTAATTTTGCCGTCGACATCGCACCCCCCTCCCCCCCAGATCCCCAAGGTTATAGGTTCCCAAACCCCTTCCTTGTTATTGACCTCCCCAGCCAGCCAATCAGAACAAATTAGTAAGAACTGACTAAGCTGAGTCAGCGCTGACACACCCCCCATCACTCCCATGCTCGTTGTCCCATTCTCTATAAGACTAGGGTAAGACCCTAGCTGTGCCTTCGGCACAGGGAATATAATTATAAAATTTTGTTAGGTCACATGACTTTGTTTGGTGATATTTGTTTGTCTGTATTTGTCAATGTATTGACCATATAACCTTATTTAATTATCTGAGTTAGTCTAGATACTTGAAATGTATTAGTTAAATGAGTTTAGGATAAGTTTTTTCTGAATCACATGATTATGTTTACCAATATTTTAATGACTTTAGCATTATCTGAATAGATGCCCAGACCCTTTGGCCTGGGCACTTGGAGTATGCTTATTGTTTAATATATATCTTGAACAAACATTTTAATAATAGTTGAGTTTAGGAATATTTAAGCAAAAAAATGTTTTATGGAAGTCACATGACTTTGTTTACTAATGTTTGGTATCAACTGAATGGATCACATAATCCTGTTTAATAACCTTAACATTATCTGAATAGATAGCCTAAATCCTTCAGCCTGGGCACTTAGAGTATGTATTCTACTTGTTTTGAGAGAGATTCAATTTTTCTGAGTCACAGAATCTTATTTACTGATATTTTAATCATTTTAGCATTATCTGAATAGATGCCCAGACCTTTCGGCCTGGGCACTTGGAGTGTGCTAATTGTTTATATTATCTGAAGCTTAGCATTGTCTAAGTATGTTATATTACTTATATCTTGAATACAGCATGAAACTGATCACAATACATGCCTAAGCTTACACTTGTGTGCTGAAGGCACACAAATTTGGGTGACATTAGCATTATAGTTAAGTTTAGAAAAATTTGAGTGAAAAGAATGTTTTTGGAAATCACATGATCTTATTTGATGACCTTAGCATTATCTGAATAGATGCCCAGACCCTTCGGCCTGGGCACTTGGAGTATGCTAACTGTTTATATTATCTAAAGCTTAGTATTGTCTAAGTATGTTATGTTACTTATATCTTGAATACAGCATGAAAATGACCACAACCCATGCCTTTGGTACATATGTATGTGTAGTCACTTTCCAATGCAATTTAGCATTATCCTAATATGTTGTGTTACTTATATCTTGAACACAGCAGGAAACTGACCACAATTCATGCCTTCAACATGCATGTGTGATCAATTTCCATCACAATCTAGCATTGTCTGAATATGTTATTTTACTTATATTGTGAACACAGCAGGAAACTGACCACAATCCATGCCTTTGGCATGCATGTGTAGTCAATTTCCATTGCAATCTAGCATTATCTGAATATGTTATACTACTTATATTTTGAACACATCATGAAACTGACCACAATCCATGCCTCCGGCATGCATGTGTGGTCAATTTCCATTGCAATTTAGCATTATCCTAATCATATTACTTATATCTTGGACATAGTATGGGTGTGTGGTCCCTTAGTATTGATTATATCAAATCTCCACTATTAACTGAGCAGTTAGATTTATCTGTAATTTATTTCTAATTTTCCTGAATTTTTAACAATTATTTTTACAGTTTATTTGTGATTTACAATGATGTTGGATGTATCCAATATTATCCAAATTTTTGGGAATTTATGCGTATTTTTAGCGAATTTTTATGGCTGGATGGTGGCAGGAAGATCAATGGTGGACTGAGCGTGAGAAGCTCAGATGGGCATTGATCCGGATTTGTCAGCAATTGCCAGAATTCCCGTATTTCCAAAGAAACTCCGATTGCTCGACATTCCACCTAATGATTTATTCGTGGATTGCGTGGGAGTCATTGAGCGGATGCCCTACACGTGATTCCCAGGTCTGGCGCGAGAGGAATGAGTATATGAGCAGCAATATTGTATATCATGTTCGATGGAAAATTGAGTGTTGCACAATACTGGTCCTATTGATTTGGTCCAGGACTTTGGGAACATGTGCACCCATTGGATAGGTAATGCTGGAAAAAGTAGCGAAGATTTGGAAGGAATGCAGGCCCCTGGGACAAATTTCCTTCAGAATTATGGTGTAATTTGTGTTCCTCCACAATCTCCCTATTGATTCATTTGTGGACTTTTGTCAAGTCTTCGCAATCCTAATTCCCAGGGATCCCCAGGTTATTGTAGTAACAGAGCCAGTGGAAGCCAGCTAGAATTCGCTTTTTGCATTTTCCCCTCTGATGGGCCATCAGGGGCCATGTCCAATTCCTCAACATCCCACCTATCAATAAATGCCCGTTAAATCAGGGAATTGGCAAGCCTAAGGCCGCTCCCCAACCCCAAATTTACAAAGAACGCGAACGCCTCTGGCACTGGGAATACCCCCATCAATATCCCCATCAAAGGTGCTATTCCTCAATGTTCTCTCTATTGATTTGCTTTGCGTCTTTGCCAGAATGGAGGGCCAATAGGCTTCCCTTGGTCCCCAAGATATCGTGTTGATTGACTTGCTGTAGCACCCTCCATATTTCCTTCTTCTCAAACAAAGATCAATTTATTCCTCAATATCCTTCCTATCGATTTATTTCGTAATTTTGCCGTCGACATCGCACCCCCCTCCCCCCCAGATCCCCAAAGCTATAGGTTCCCAAACCCCTTCCTTGTTATTGACCCCCCCAGCCAGCCAATCAGAACAAATTAGTAAGAACTGACTAAGCTGAGTCAGCGCTGACACACCCCCCATCACTCCCACGCTCGTTGTCCCATTCTCTTATAGACTACTCCCACCACACCAAACCCCTTAACCAACTCCTATCCAAATCAAACAAATTTGAATGGAAAGAAGAACAACAAAAAGCATTCAAAACACTCAAGAACAAATTCTTAAAGGAACTGGTACTCCTCATGCCCAACTCCACAAAACCCTTTGAAATAGAAGCCGATGCTTCCAAATTCACATCAGGAGCTGTCCTATACCAACATGACATCAATGGAATACAGAAACCCGTATCATTCTATTCAAAGATGTTTGGACCAGCAGAACGCAATTACGATATCTACAACAGGGAACTCCTCACTATTATCCGAGCCCTTGAAGAATGGTGCCACTACCTCCTTGGCAGCCCCCATACTGTCTGTATTAGAACAGACCACCAGAACCCCACATATTGGCAAAAACCCCAGAAAATCAACTGCCGACAAGCACGATGGGTCCAGACCCTTGCCGATTACAACTTCAAACTAGAACATGTCCCAGGATCAAAGATCCCTGCACCAGACACTTTATCAAGATGTCCAGACCACATCCCTGATGAGGATAATGACAACAAAGACATCACTATGCTTCCAAACAACCTCTTTGTCACCACTACCGACATAGAAGATGAAAACCTGATCACAGTACTCCCAGAACGCCTCTTTATCACCACAGTTGATATGGAACTCCAAGGAAGAATCACAGAATCACCCAAATACAACGCTAGAACCACCAAAGTGTTCAAACTCCTGAAGGAAACTCATCCTAATGCCACCGATAAGGACTTCAGAACAGTCCCAACCCCAAATGGTCCACTCCTCACGTTCCAAGAATGTGTCATCATTCCAGAAGACCTCCAACTTAGACGCAATGTTATCGCAAGATACCACAACCACCCTACATGTGGCCACCCTGGAGAACAGGAAACATACCACCTAGCCAAGAAGGGAATATATTGGCCAGGAATGTTGATATTCATAAAGAATTACATCAAAGGCTGTCCAGAGTGTCAGCAACACAAAATCATATGCAGACCGGATCGTGCACCGACTCAACCAATCCCACCATCATCTTCCAAATGCCCATTTGCTCAAATCTCATGGGATCTTATCACTGGTCTACCACCTAGCGCTGGTCATAATGCGATATTATCCATGGTGGACCACAGCCTTACGAAGGGGGTAATTTTCATCCCAACGTCAGATTGATCAAACGCCGACGACATTGGACAACTATTAATAGAAAAAGTCTTCACCAGATTCGGATTACCTGATAAAATCATATCAGATCGAGATCCCAGATTCACCGCCAACTCCCTCCGACAACTAGCCAAATGTCTAAACATCCAACAGGCATTCTCAACTGCATACCATCCCCAGACAGATGGTTCCACTGAACAATACAATCAGGAAATCGAGACCTACCTTGCCATATACTGCACCAGGATTCCCCTTGACTGGTCAGAAACCCTCCCTATTGCTGAGTTCACACACAACTCCAAAATACATGCCTCAAGGCAGAAATCTCCATTTGAACTAATCATGGGATACAACCCTCCACCAATACCCACAGTAATGGAAACATCAAACTTTCCATCAGTAGATGAATGCATCAGACTTCTTGATGCACCAGAAACCCCCTTGACTGGTCAGAAACCCTCCCTATTGCCAAGTTCACACACAACTCCAAAATACATGCCTCAAGGCAGAAATCCTCATTCGAATTAATCATGGGATACAATCCTCTGCCAATACCCACGGTAATGGAAACATCGAACTTTCCATCAGTAGATGAACGTATCAGACTCCTTGATAACACCAGAAAAGAAGCACACATGGCACATCAACTCTCCACCAATATCATGAAACAAAGAACCAGAAGAACTGTCAAACCCCTTGAAACACATCAAAAAGTATGGCTAGAAGCCAAGAACCTCAAACTTCCCTTCATCTCCAACAAAATATCCCCAAAAAGACTAGGACCCTTCCTTATCTCAGAAGTCTTATCGCCACTCACATACAAACTAAAACTCCTGATCAAATGGAAGATACATCCAGTATTCCACAGAAACCTTCTAACCCCATATACCAAAACAGAAGCATACAGATCTTACCTGACTCCACCACCACCAGACATCATCAATGAAGAAGAAGAATACGAGATAGAAGCTATTCTTAATCACCACCGATATCATGGAAAACTCCAATACTATGTCAAATGGAAAGGATT
This sequence comes from Lepiota brunneoincarnata, assembly GCA_023014365.1. Taxonomy (NCBI): domain Eukaryota; kingdom Fungi; phylum Basidiomycota; class Agaricomycetes; order Agaricales; family Agaricaceae; genus Lepiota; species Lepiota brunneoincarnata. Next base: position 1,489,104 of record JAEBUN010000008.1, read on the forward strand.
CTCTCACACGGAGAATGAATGGATTGCCGATGAAACACTCTGCACAAATGCCGAAGAATACTTAACCAAGTATAAAGAAGCTCATGGAATTCTCCAGAAAGAACAAGAACCCACCAGAACCTACCAAAGACAACTCCGCTCCCACACCAAACTCACTTAAAAAGATGCCCATGAACCTTGACCTCACTTGCCCCCAAACCACTCCCCCTTTCTCAACAACACCCTCACCAACTTCCTCATCATCCTCCATCATCATCATCAATGATACAAGCATTGAACATACTACACTTCAAACAACTCCCATTCTGGCCCCGTCTCCCTACACCCCCTCTCACACCTTCACCACCGCATACACCTCTCTCAGAGATGAGATCCCCAACCCTAACGCCACCCCAGAACCAACAGCTGCCCCAGCTGCCTCCCTTAGATACCATACAGCTGGAGTACAACCACATGGACCAGATCACCCTTCTGATGGAGATCTGCACAAGGCTACCACTGACGGAGCCTTTACAACTAAATTGGAACACACTTCAATTTCAGAATACAACCGACAGCTCTGGTACGACTATACCCACCACATACAACAGACTAAGGCTCTTACTACTGCGTACAATATGCAACATGCCTGGGCAGAATCACTCAAGTGACTTCTCTGCTCAAGATTGAGCCTCATGTCCGAGGTGTTGAAGAACCTACCCAAATGAAATAAGGTACATACCCCGCAGCCCCTCACCACAGCCATCCCCACCACTACCACAATGACCACTGCTGCAATCATCACCACTGTCCCCAACAAGGGAACAAAGCCCACCAGTGTCAGAAATCCCTTCAGACTTCTCACCCCCACCAAGAACACCACTCACACCATCACCAATAACAACATCCCAATTCAGAACTCCCCCAACCCTGTTCACTCATGAACCAACCCCCGAATCACCGACAGATTGGTCTGCATCCAATGCAGACATACAGGACACTGGGCCATGGATTGCCCCCAATTTGCCTGTCTTGGATGCAAGCAATATGCTCCAGGGCACTACTCATATGACTGCATCAAGTATAGATGCCCCCACTGTGCCGTCTTCCAACCATGCCATAAACGGACCAAGTGTCCAAACCGAAAGACTCGACACACCCCCTACTCCCAAACTTCAGCAACCCATCCCACAACAACTTCCATCACTCCTAATCAATACATCGACCTCACTAACAATGACTACTATGAGGAATGTTACGACAAAACCCAACTACCCCACCAGAAGAAAGAATAGAGAGTCCTCACTTTAGACAACTCCTATACAACATTTTCTATCCAGGACAACCCCCTTCCCCAGAAACTGCTGCTGTACTCAATCTCCACAGAACTCCTACCCCCACCTTTTCTCCCATCATTCCCCCTCAACCAGATTCCACCAACCAACCACAGATCGAATACTACAAACCAAATTACTTAGCTAAATACCCAGAAGAAGGAAACTAACAAGTTGTAATAGAAAACAACTCTAGAAATGGACCTACCTAATGTTATCAAAAGTCTTATCAGAAGGATGGTTATTTTTAGTTCACATTCCCATGTCACTATGAAACCATCAGTAGCATACATCAGAAGGACTATTGTTAGTACATGCCTCATGTTCCTTATCTCTGACTTGTAGTTACCCTGGTCCAAACTATTATAGTAGGAGTACAGCCACACTTAGATGTATATAAGGATACAGTATAATACCTTGTATCCTTATCTTAGTGTTATAAAGTTCTTGCCTCCTATACCTCTTTGCCATAACCAGCTGGACTTATAGTGCTCCATTGTCTCCAAGTCACGTTTAGTAGGACAGGACCAAGTCTGTATAGACATCCTGTATCAAACTCCATGCTACTCAAGAGTGAACCCCTAACCTGGGTAACAGCTAGCCAGCTTTTGGTATGTTCTCCAAGTTTTCTCTTGTTTCCTTACTGAAGGTTTTAAGATCTACCCCAGTATGTGCCACCTCATTCTTGGTGTCCTTCCTGTGCTGCTCGTAAGTTGGAGTGCGAGCCTCTGGGCAAGGGTAAGAAGTGTCACAGCTGTGACCTCTATAATTACCCCTGTACCTTTGCAGACCATCCACAAGTCTTGGCTGGCATTGCGAACGCCCTAGCCATGTCCCCACTGACCAGTGAATACCGTAAGTTTCTCTGTTCACTATTTTTCTCTTTTCTTATTCTCTTTATTTTCTAGATCTGGCTGCTTTCATGCATGTTGTGTCCTCCAGCTTGGTCAGCCTGGAGGCAAACTGCGTTGCTTATGAGGCCTTGGCATTTCACCACTGTCAGGTGGTTTATCAGTTTGTCCAGGAAATGCAAGCTACCAGGATGGCCTTGGAAAGTAACAACATGGCGTTCATTGAGATGGGGATGGCCAACTCCATTGAAGACATTGAGGCGTTCTTTGAGTTCACCAACAACTTTCCAGAAGTCCCAACATATGAAGAATTTGAGGAGCTCAAATCACTTCTCTTCCTCACTTTCCTGATGACTCAGGATCCAGAGTCTATCTTGGAGGACTTAAACTAGCTGCTCCCCTTTTATACTTTTACCTCTTGAATGTAACATCCTATTTTGTCCTGTAGATACATTCACAATTAAAGATTCTTGTCTCTTGGTCTCTTTCTGAGTTAAGCTTGAGGCCTTTCTGAAGACCCTGAGCTAAGCTAAGGTTTCCAGCCACTTATACACTCATCAGATATTTCTCTGATACTTCTGCGATGCCTATTGACCCCTCAACGCGCTGTGATCTGCAACACGTAGTGATCTGCAACGTGTAGCAACCCAGCTCATCCGCTCCGGTTTACTTACAAGCCCAAACCAGCCTGTCCACAATGTTTGAAAAAGCTCTTCGTGAAAAAGCTTGTGTCAAACTGTCAAACTGAAGTGCCCCTTGGGACCCAACTCCCCCCTAGCCAATTGAAATCAGCGCCCTCACCGTTCCATCAGAATCCCTGTGCACACTGATAACTGCAAGACCCTGGTGACATGTTACCTAATAAGGCAACTGTGGTTCAGCAAGTCTGTTGAAGGCTGGCTACTCAAGATTACAGGTTTCCTAGGCCTCTCACTGCCAACAGCCTTTCCTTATAAAAGCGAGGGAGCAATGTCTCATTCTAGCAGACACCCTTCACAAGAAAATGGCTTCTTCTATCCCCCATCTCCAGGTCAAGCTTGATGATCTCATCAGCAATGCCAAAGGTCATCTTCAGCACCTGCAAAATGGCCAAGTTGCTCATCCCCTTGTCAAGAAAGCTCTCCTTGCATTCGATGCCCCTGGGGTATGTCTACTCATTCCATGCTTCTCTCACCATTTCTAAATCATTTCTAGTCTGCTTATATTGAAGTGTTATTGGAGGATAATGAGGCTATCAAGCTTCATGTCAACCAGGACTACATCTTCCATATCCACAAGCTCTACGAAATTTACCAAAACAACTACCATTTGTCTTATGAGATGCCCGCAATCTATAAAGCACTCTCTGAATGCTGTAGCTGCATTAATTGTGTTCATTCTGAAGAATCCCACAAATCCAGGACCAAAGAGGCTCAGAACCCATCACCTATGACTGGCTCTACTTCCTCCAACATTGCTGAAGGCTCTGCTGTCCCCAAATGTGTAAGCTTAGCGTTCTTTTGGCTCCAATTGTCTTCTCATGTATAAGCTTAGCCTTGCAAAGGTTGCAAGGCCCCTGTCTCTGCTGCTGTTGTGGTAGACACCAATCCCAAGCCTGCAGAGAGTATGAACAGTGCCTCCAACTCCCAAGCAACTGGTGCTGACATGGTAATCTAGCTGCTTCTCAACCTATAACATTGGCTGAGATCATCGGTTGCCTTCAGGACATGATGGTCAATGAGGAGGTTTCTCAAGCTATCGTTGAAGAGGTTCATGTAGTTTTGCCTTATCGCAAGCGTTGTTTGTCTACCTCTGACATGGTGTGCCAGCTCCACTCCCCCTAACCACTGATTCTGACTTCCTCCCTCTTTAGGAGACTGTCAAAAAGTCCTCATCGTCTAAAGGCACCATCCGTCTTCTTCCCTATTGTCAAGTTCCCAATATGAACACTAAACACTGCTATTATGCCCGGGCTGAACAGATTCTAGCCAAAGCCAATACCAATACTGTCAAGCGTGCCTGTACCAAGTTTACTTCTGATGAGTGCACCTTTGCAGGCTTATCTGGTGGGCAATTTCTCACTTCTATTCACTAAGCTTAACGGTTCGGACACTTATCCTGGGCAGCTTGTTTGCTCCAGGAACTTCAAAACCTCCTGTCTTACTCTTGCGATAAGTATGAGTCCAAATCTTGTGGTGACAATGCTCAGTCAGTCAAATGTGACCTTAATTCGCTCAGCCAGGACTTCATTGAGGCTATTCCCTCGCTCGAAGCCAACTTGAAGAGGTTCCAATTCCTCTTTCAAGAGTGCATCCATCTCAAAAGCCTTTTGTGCAACCTTTCCGACTTGGACAAGTCCTCCCCTGCTTAAGCTTAATGCTTTTACAGTCCCCAGGATAGTTTTCCTTCAATAAGTAGATAGTTCTGTCCACAATATCAGGTTTTTTCTATCCCTCCAACTCTTCTGGCTCCCATCTGTCACTAGGCTCATCCTCAGTAGTCTCCTCCAGGCTCTTCAGTCCCTCTGGCAACAGATCTAACAACTCTTGTAACTCCGGCAGGCAACAGCATATGTTTTTTGGCTAAGTAGGGAATTACTCTGAATGCTGCCACTTTATTCTGCCATACAGAACCATCCAACTCTGCCAGGATATAAGATCCTCCCTTTGATCTAGATATGACCACCATGGGTCCTAGATACCTGGGTTTCATCTTCCTGTCTGCTGAGCTCTCTATAGCTGTATTTCTCACTAATACTAAATCACCCAGGCTGAAGCAATAATCTTTTATCTTATGCGCTGCTTGTCGTTCCATCTCCCAAGCCTTGCTAAGCTTAGTGTCTGAAACATGCTAACACACCTCCTCAACATGCTGAACATGCTTTGCCAAAGCCTGAGCTCGGTATCCTATCAACTTGGCCATGGTCAAGTACTTATTTGGTAGCTGTACTAGCCAAGTGGCCTCTTGGACATCCAGAGGTAGCATCAGGTGCGCTCTGGTTACCAAAAAGTATGGGGAACACCCTGTTCCTTTTCTAATGGTTAGCCGATCTGCCCACATAACAGTGCAGTAGGTGCCAATACCACTTTTTGACATCTCCATCTGTAGCTTTGTACAACATTTGCCACACATCCCAGTGGGGTCTCTCAATAATCCCATTCACTTTGGAATTATAAGGAGATATCATTACTCCCTTTATCCCATATTTTTCTTTCAGCCATCAAACAGCTTTCTTAAATGGAGAACTGTTGTCCGTGACAATCTTCACTATACAGCCCCATCAGCAAATGATATCTTCAAATAACCACTGCACAATTGAACTAGCATTCTCTTTTCTCAAAGCTTTTGCCTCCATCCAGGATAACAGTCCACATCTTCCATGCACAATATAACTACACCCATTAGAACTTGGTGTCATATGTAGCATGTCCACATGTAGTACTTGGAATATCAATGGCATGGGCATTACTATTGGCAGGCATCTTGATGATCACCTTTTTCCATTGCTGGCATAGATGGCACAATTGCACATACCAAGCTACATCTCCTTCAACTTCTGGCCACCAGAACCTCTGCATTATAAGCTTAGTGGTTGCGTATATTCCCCTGTGTCCTAGGAAGTTGTGGCTGGCTCGCAACATATACATATGCTGCTCCTTATCCACTACTAGCTGATGTTGACTGCTAGGACTTGTCCTATACAGTCTCCCCTCTTCATCCAAGAAGAAACACTCCACCATATACTTAAGCTTATGCAGATCCGGCTCATCCAAGCCTTCAGCTGCACTACTGCCCCCTGTTTTCAGGAATTCCCTGACTTTGGGTATTCTTCCATCTTGTATTTGCGCTGTATCTGTCCTATGCAATTCATCATACACTTCCTCTATCTTGGTCAACTTTTCCTCTTCGAAATCTGGCACTAGCCTGACATCTGTCATTAAGCTTAGTACTTGTTGGTGGTTTTCTGGGCATGCTGGGTCTTCTATAACCCTAAGCTTAGCCTGTTGTTCATCCAAGTACTCTTCCCAAGCTTGATCCAGCTCATACTCAAAATCATACACATCATGCACCAGACCCTGGTTGAAGCCAGAGCGACTGTCGATCTCATCACAGAAGGCTTCCAAGGGTAACAGATCTGCAGCCCCTAGATCTTCTTTGATCAACTCGAACTCCTCTCCCTTGTCCTTGGATCTGTTGTTGAAACAACAGGCTGTCTCATCACCGGGATAGTAACGTCATCTGGACAGTCCATCCAGCCCAAATGTCTTCCCTTCTTTGTGTACTAGCGTGAAGTGGAACAATCTAATGAAGTCCACCCAACAGTTTACAGTAGCATTCAGGAGTTTTCCTGGGTTGTTTAACATCCCAAAGAGAAACTTCACATCTGTTTCCACTACTAGATTTCTCGATCCCCACAATAAATATTTCTCCTGTTCCAGCACCATTCTTAAGCCACATAGCTCTCGCTTGGGCTGAGAATACCTCTGCTGTCTCTCGTCCAATAATATTGACCCAAACTTCGCATAATGTATAAGCTTAGCATCTTCTACATCTCTCTGATATATATAGTATCCCACCACCCTCCATGAGGTATCCATGGCTACTACTATGGGTTGTTTACTTGGAAATTCAGGGTTCCTGGTCAGGAAACAGTGCTGAATCGCATCTTTCAGCTCTTGCTGCGCTTTCCATTTGTTTTCTCCCCATTCAAACTCTTGTCCCTTCTTAAGCTTTTTGTATAGAGGTGCAGCAATGGCTATGAACTTTGGGATATGATTCCTGTAGCGCATAGCTGTTCCTAGAAAACCCCTTAGCTCTGAGACATTCTCACACTCCCCCCATCTTAAAATTTTTCTGATGGTGTCTGTGGCAGGCAACCATCCTTTATAGGAGCATTCAAAACCCACTATGGTGATTTTATCAGTGCAGATAGTTGTCTTAGGCCCAGAGAAGGTTCCCCCTATGTATTTCATCCTCTGTAGAATCCTATTGACTGTCTGCATGTGTTCCCATACAAATCATCAGATGCCTGGGTTCTTTTTCAACATCTCTTCAGTGCCATCTGGCAGCTCGTATCTGGTTTTCGGTCCTCTGATAGGTACATCATCTATGTATGGCATCATGTGTTCTGGTATCTCACTGGCTAGGATTGCTGTTACATCCTCGTGAAATATAGGCACTGAATTGGTCCATCCCATAGGTAGCGTCACTAAGCATAGCGCTCCAAAAGGCATCTGGAACATTGTTAAGTCCCAAGATGACTCAGCTAACAATTGCTCATCATATCCAACATACAGATCCAGGATGCCTCCACAAGCCCTGCCTGCAAAGTGCATTGCCAAATCTTCCATTGCTGGTGGCAGCCCTGAATGCACTATTGTTACTCTGTTCAGCAGTTCCAAGCTGTGTACCTAGTCTCAAACTTTTTCCATCTTTCTTTACCACACAGAACCATCTGGATCTATAGGATGAGTTTGACAGCTTGTATACACCAGCACTAATCTTTCTTTTTATAATGGCACAGACTTCATCATAGATTGCTGGTGGAATTGGAATGGGCTTTTCAACCCACAGAGTATGTTCTACTGTCGGTATCTCGATCAGTGGGAAGAAATCTTCCCTAAAACATCCCTTTTCCTCATCTGTCCAGGTGAATGCCTTCTCTTGAAGCATCATGATGTGGTGCATCAGCTTTCTTTCCTTTGGCCACAAGAAATCCCCTGCATGGGCTTCATCCAGCTTAAGCTTACACTCCTCAGTATATCTGCCTGTTGGGACAAACTCTGGAGGATGCATGCTAAGCTCAGGCATTTCTGCCAGCAGGTCCCCTTTTATTTCTCATTTTATCATGAATCTCTCTGGTAAATCACCCAACACTAGCCTCACTTTTAAGGCTACTGGTTTATATTTCTTCCCAGCCAGGCATTGTACCGTATCTTCATCATCTTCTTCAGTTTCAAAGACAGTTATTCTCTGGTCCTCAGGCGCCCTGTGCGTTGGCTATGCATCCTAGGCACAATAACACTATCACTTTATCTTCTTGTGGACAGTCCTCATCACGTATGACTCAGTCAATGAACATTAGCTGTAGCTCAGCCTCTGAGAAGCTTCCTTTCGCTAAGCTTACTGTTTGTGCAACAACAGGGCCCTTCTCATCATCATAGTCTATTATACAAGCCACCTCTCCTTGTCCCTTAGTCAACTCATTGAGGTTTCTTGAAAATTTTGACTGTTTTCTCTAAGCTTAAGAGGATTACACTCTCCTTGAGCATAAGTTGGCAACACAGCCCTTTCTCTGGTATTTGGGTCCAGTAATAACCAAGGTTTGCTTGCCACTGGTGCTATTCCTGACTTTGCTAGCAGTCATTACATCAAATGGTCATCCCAGCAGTACTCGATATGTGGGGTTGCAAACTATGTGAACTTGTAAATAGATTGTGACTCCCCCGCAGGTAAAGCCTACATTCTTTGCCAACCCACAAGTCTTTTCAACCTGCCCATTTGCACTCTGCAAATTAATTGTAGTGTCTGGGTCCCAAGAAACTTGACATGCAATCGCCACTTCCTAACTCATGGATATGATCTGTGACCCACTATCTAGCAAGGCCTCTTCCTGCCAAATCCCATTTATCAGAGTTGGAACTACTCTCAATGGTTCACATTCCTTAGCAATAAACACTTGGCGTCTCCTGTCTCTTCTGGGAAGTGACTCCAAGTACTGCATGATGGGATCCTGAGCTACCCAGGCTTGGGTTGCTGAGCCTTCTTGGAGCACTGTATCATACTTCTGAGAACCATCTACCAACTCCATTATCATGACCTGTACTGGCCCACTATTAATTTCCATATGTTCTGTATCATCTTCCAAGGGCCCAACTCCTGCTATTAAGTTTTGATTTGTGGGTACCTGTTTTCTCATAATTTGCTCTCTATAAGTGTTCCTGTATAAAGGTGACAATGCCAAGAGTTCTCCATGCGATACTGAGGCTTCTCGCTTCAATACCCTGCTGAGTACTTCCTCAACATCAACATTCCTCTCTATAGGGGCCTGGTGCTTATATGCAGGCTCCTTCTTGGATGATTCCATCCTTCTGACAGGCAGCAGTGGTACCTCAATGACTGGGCGCAGTGGTTTCACATTCCTATATGGTAATTCCCCTGCTGCTGCATGTGTTGGTTTCTCCATTGTCTGCCCTATTTCCTCATTTTCTGATTCTTCTGATTGCTTGGAATCCGATGCGTCCTCAGGAGTCTGTCCTCTGGCAAAGGCAACCTTCTTCTTCAGAGCTGGCTCCTTCCTCAAACCCTTTAGAAACCCAACTCCAAGTTCCAAGTCTTTGCGCCACTCCTGGTGTCCAAATACTGGCTTGCTGAGGGCATACCATCCGTCAAACCACTAAGCTTAGCCTGTATCTGGGCCAATTGCTTGGCCAAAGACTGTATTTCGACATTATCATCCTTTCTGGTCATAAGCTTAACCTTTGGGGCACTCCCAGCATGGATGGCAGCTGTTTCCAACATTTCCATGCACTGCTTCAGATGGCAGATTTCTTCTTCCACTGGTGACCTTTGGTTTTCTGACCTTGGGAATGCTTTCTGTGCAAACACTGCTGCTGCTGGCACTTGCGGTAACTCAGGCTCAACCTCCAGCAGTTCTGGTACCTGAATGAAGAGTTGTCCCTTTGTCACATAGTACTTTGCTACTTCCTCTTTAATAGGCCCTTCTCCTTGAGGGATACTTGAGCTGTCTCCCATATATATTTTGTTCCCTTCAACTCTAATTCAGCCGGCTTGTTTATCTGCCTCCATGTCTGGGCAGAATAACCAACTATGCCCCAATAACCAACAGTAGAAACACTTGTGATCGGAAAGCGACCCTGCCAGCCCACTTCCAGTATTCCTCTGAGCATGATTATAGCCGGCATGATTATGTCCGTCCTTCGCCAAACTCTCTAAGTATGATTTTAAAGTATGCCCCTGGATATTCATGAGGTCATTAAGCTCAGCGAGACCGCCTGCCAGCTGCGAGACTTCATCCTGAAACTTCTGCTTTAAGCTTTGCAGCTCTCGCTTTACTACAGGGTCATAAGTCCCTGTTCCGGATGTTGCAGGTGGATGGCTCATCGATGCTGAGTTCACTGGCCTTGAATCCTGATGAAGGGATCACATAAGTGTTTTGCCAATCAAAATTTCGACAGTGATATACCGATTTCACACCTATACATGAATTCCATACTCCAGAATGATTCTCTACATAGAATCATTGGCTATATCATTAAAGAACCCTATAGAGGATTGGTACTATGTCCCATAGTAGCCAGTTTGACCGAACTGAGGATATTCAAGCCTCAGAAGTGTTCAAACCAGCTCATTATCACTAAGCTTAGTGAACCAAGCTATCAGAACACTCTCCGGAGGGATTCCAGACTCTACATAGCCTATCGGGTATACTCCAGTCGCATCCAGGGACCTTACAAGCAGTTTTCTGATGAACTCAGATTTGTTGGAACCTAAAGAATGTACATAGCAGCTGTCACAGGTGTATTATGCCCATAGCAAGCCCAATAATGATGACCAGACCATGGAACAGAACATCCAACATTCAGGAGGCAACACCCAATGCCAAAAACCCTAGACATGTCAGAGACTCATAATTAATGAGTGCTTTGTGGGTCCCAGCACCTTGGCATATTGCCTGACTGAGATTAATTTCAACGGATCAAGGGATTGCTCATATGCCACGCATTCCAATCATAATTGATCCGGAGGCTTAAACACGCTCGCGTGGATGCAGAATAATGCAGATGAGCATGGAACACGTCTGGCTGGATTGCCATTTGTCAATCAGAGAAAAACCCATAACCCAGGGCAAGGTAGAAATGCTGCCAAACCTTCCAAAATATTCTGCAGTACCTGTAACAATTAAGCTTATTGTTTTCTATTTCATATTTACTATCTCTCATATGTATCTAAACAATATAAATACAGTCGCACTTGTTCATGGAGAAGCAAGAGGTCTCACCCCCACTTCCACACACAAGTCTGCAAGCCATGATCAAGAATGGTTTCAAAGGACTATTTAGTGTGCATCGTTAAGTGTGATTTCTTTGGTCATTGACCAACCCAGAGACAGAGACAGAGAACAGAGTCCAGAGTTTAGAGTTCCAGAGTGCTAGAGACAGAGACAGAGACAGAGAACAGAGTTCAGAGACCAGAGACCAGAGACCAGAGACCCTGTGCTTTGAATTGACAGGGATTGTCCTTTCATTGTTGCACTGTATGGCTAAGATAACTTCAACAGCTGTTTGTTAACCTCTAAAACCCTACTCTCTTGAATTTTGCTGTCAGAATGCACCCCCAGAACACCCTAAAAGACGAAACTGTTCATTATCTATCTCATATCACTTGTACTAGCTTAAGCTTATTGAATTTCGGCTAAGCTTAGTGAGAACAAGCCCTCCATCTATATTAAAAATCCACAAACATTTCTACCTTTTCAATGGCTTTATCCACAATGATCCTCCAATCATAGGGGTCCTCTTTGCATAAATCCTTTGCAGTTAGTGCTGACCCATCGCTCGCAGTTCTACATGCCCTGGTGATCGCTAATCTCGCATTGAGTACATCCTGGAACATGGAGTCCAGTGCACTCATAAATAACTCGACTAGCTCTCAGTTTGAGACTACTGCCAGCGACTTCAGGCACTTCTCTGCTTCTAGAATGAATTGCCTTTTGAAGTCCAAGACTTTATGCTCTTCATTCATTGCAATGCCTCTACTCTCTGTGCAGAGTTCCCTCAATCATTGCAATGCCTCTACTCTCTGTGCAGAGTTCCCTCAATCATCGCACTGAGCCCTGCTTGGCTGCCACAGTCTCGGGATACTCTTTCTTCAATCTCTCTACGAAGCCTGTCCAGCTTTCTGCTGGGAACTCCACAAAACTCATCCACTCTTCACGGATATCCTGGTCCACATATGACACTGCCCAATTTATCCTTTCTGCATTGTCCATCATCTTTGTTATCATGAAGAGCCATTCAAGAGTCCAGAGATAATTTCTCAATGTCTGTGGTTTTGATGCATCCCATCTGGGAGCATTATTGCTAAAGGGAGTTGGCATATGCTTGTGTCCCATTTTACTAGCTGTAGTCATCATAGATGGCATAGTTTGGTTTGTCTGTACAGTCAGAGTTGACTGTGATATCTGTGGTACTGTAGAGGCACCAGGAGGGTTTGTATGAAACAAGTTTTGGTTTGTAAATGTTAAGCTTAGCATAGGAATGGTCTGACTGTCCTGGCTTTTGGTGTGCAGAATATGTGCTATGTTGCAAGCTGAGGCTGGAAGCCTTATAGTAATTCTGGGAGCAGTAGAGATTGGCAGTGCAACTTCTCTTGATACTGCAACTGCTAAACCACTTGCTGTGCTTGCAGTTATAGAACTAGTAGGATCTTTTTGCTTTCAAGAGGTACTAGTGGCGATGAGGCCTTCAGAACCTTCTGGACGATTAGAATTCCAAGTAGTTCCCTGTTTTGGGGGGTCAACCTTCCTGAGACTGCTCTCGAAGGACATTTTGGGTGACTTTATGGTCTTTGCTTGAACCTTTTTCTGCTTCGCAGGTGAAAGGTGGGCCAGTGTCCAAGTCTTTTGGTGTTTGTCTCATGAAATTCAACTGAAAACCCCCCTTGCAGTGGGCTCCAGATGAAAAGGTGGAAACATTTGTGGGTTTTAATATAGATAAAGGGCTTGTTCTCACTAAGCTTAGTCGAAATTTGATAAGCTTAAGTTAATACAAGTAGTATGAGATAGATAATGAACAGTTTCGTCTTTTAGGGTGTTCTGGGGGTGTGTTCTGACAGCAAAATTCAAGAGGATAGTGTTTTTAGAGGTTAACAAACAGCTGTTGAAGTTATCTTAGCCATACGGTGCAACAGTGAAAGGACAATCCCTGTCAATTCAAAGTGCGGGGTCTCTAGTCTCTGGTCTCTGGTCTCTGAACTCTGTTCTCTGTTTCTGTCTCTGTCTCTTGCACTCTGGAACTCTAAACTCTGGACTCTGTTCTCTGTCTCTGTCTCTGGGTTGGTCAATGACCAAAGAAATCACACTTAATGATGCACACTAAATAGTCCTCTGAAACTGTTCTTGATCACAGCTCACAGACTTGCATGTGGAAGCAGGGGTAAGACCTCTTGCTTCTCCATGAACAAGCACAACTGTATCTATATTGTTTAGATACATACAAGAGATAGTAAATATGAAATAGAAAACAATAAGCTTAATTGTTACAGGTACTGCAGAATATTTTGGAAGGTTTGGCAGCATTTCTACCTTGCCCTGGGTTATGGGTTTTTCTCTGATTGATGAATGGCAATCCAGCCAGATGTGTTCTGTGCTTGTCTGCATTATTCTGTGTCCACACAAGCACATTAAGTCTCTGGATCAATTATGATCAGAATGTATGGCGTATGGACAATCCCTTGATCCATTGTAATTAATCTCAGTCAGGCAATATGCTGAGGTGCCAGGACCCACAAAGCACTTGTTAATTATGAGTCTTTGATATGTCTAGGGTTTTGGGCATTGGGTGTTGCCTCCCGAACATTGGACATTCCGTTCCATGGTCCGGTCATCATTATTGGGCTCGCTATGGGTGTAATACATCTGTGACAGCTGCTATGTACATTCTTTAGGTTCCAACAAATCCGAGTTCATCAGAAAACTACTCATAAGGTCCCTGGATGTGACCGGAGTATACTCAATAGGCTATGTAGAGTCCAGAATCCCTCTGGAGTGTGTTCTGATAGCTTGGTTCACTAAGCTTAGTGATAATGAGCTGGTTTGAACACTTCCGAGGCTTGAATATCCTCAGTTTGGTCAAACTGGCTACTATGGGACATAGTACCAATCCTCTATAGGGTTCTTTAATGATAAAGCCAATGATTCTATGTAGAGAATTGTTCTGGAGTACAGAATTCATGTATAGGCATGAAATTGGCGTATCAATGGCAGTTGGGGTTTCTGCGACAGGTGGAATGGGACTTGGGGGAGTGGTCTGTCATGGTATGTGGTGTGGGGGTGGTGTGTCTTCAGTGGTGTTAAGGGCACTCTTGACGAGGAATTGGTAGAGGATGCAGTTGGATCATTTGGTGGGCATAAGGGTTTTCGATAGGAAAGCCATGGGGTGGCATTGATTATTAATGTTGGTTTGATAAAGTATGGCTCTGGTAGCATATTTCAAAGCATTGCATTCAATTTCGAACAGTTTGGACTGGTCAGGCATTGTAAGCACTGGTTGCTTTGAAAATTGAAGTTTCAAGGCATCGAACAAGTCTTGACACTTGTCAGTCCACTCAAATAGCTGTTTGGTTGACATGAGGGCATTTAGGGGTTCAGGTGATAGCAGAGTAGTTGTGGATAAATTTCCAGTAGAAGTTACAGAATCCGATGAACTTGTGGATGTCTTTGGTACATTTCAGAATGGGCCATTGGGTGATTCTGGCCAATTTAATGGGGTCCATTTTGATTTTGTCGGGCGTGATAATCATACCAAGGTATTCCATATGGTTGTGATAGAATTTGCATTTCTCGGTCTTGAGATAGATGTCGTTCAAGGCCAAACACTTGAGAACTTCTTCCATGATGTGATCATGTTCTTCCTGATTGCAGGCAAAGATGAGTATATTGCCCATATAAACAACAATTCCTCCTTTACGGATTGGGGACACTAAGATATCATCCATGAATGCTTGGAAAGTCATGGGAGAGTTGCACATTCTGAAGAACATGATGGTCGGTTTGAACAGTCCGAGCAGGGTGTTGAATGCACCTTTCCATTCATCTCCTTTCTTGATACAAATGTTATTGTATCCAGCATGGATGTTGAGTTTGGAAAATATACAGGCTCCTTTGAGCTTATCCATGATCTCAGTAACCATTGGGATTCAGTACACATTCTTGACTGTATTTTTGTTGACATAGTGGTAGTCTTGACAGGGGTGGAGTGAGCCATCTTTCTTATCAACAAAGAATCATGGGGAGGCCATTGGGGATTTTGATGGACGAATATAACCTTTGTGAAGGTTGTCAGAGATGAACTCTTTCAAAGAGTTATCTTGATTTGGGGAAAGTTTGTAAGCTTTCATTGTGACAGGTTTGAATTTGGGCTTTAGTTCAATAGCATGGTTGTAAGATTGTTGGGGAGGGAATTGTTTGGCAGCCTTTTTGCTAAAATGACTCAACCATCAGTGGAATTGGTGGGGAACTTTAACAGTGGGGTTGTCAACCTTTTTGTCTCCATGTTTAATCACAAGTTCTGTAGCTTGGCTGGTTCAGTTGATCTTGAGCTTGACATGAGCAAGTTCAACAGGTGTACTAATGATCTGACACATCTCGGACTCTAGTGAGAACTCTTTGTAGTCATCATTGAGGAGAGGTTCATAAATTGGTTTGTGCGGGGTGTAGGAAAACTTTCCTTCAGGGTCACATGTGTTTGATTGGTCTATAGCAAGGGTAGTGATATCGATTGGGTGGTTGTTGTATGTCAAGTACTCAGGGTGGTGGTTGTGCTTCTTCTCCTTTCTCCATTGGAATGTACAATGTTTCCAATCAATTTTCAGGTTGACTTCGTTAAGCCATGAGAAACCAAGGACTATTGGTTCCAAACTGGTTGCTGCAATGTAGGTGGTGATGGGAGTCATTTGGCCATCAATTATAGTGTGGAATGTAGAATAATGTGTGATCATTCTGTTCAGGTTGTTTGAACCATCAAAATTGCGCATGTTAATTGCTTGGGGAAGTGCTTGCTTCCATAGACAGTGTTTGGTAATGAATTTGTTGGATATGAAGTTGTCTTGAGCTCCGGAGTCAAGGAGGGCAATAAGTGGGACGTCTTTCTGTTCTCTCAGGCTCTGCACCTTTAAAGGAAGATATATGGATTTATTGTTTGAGGTAGATGTGAGAGTTACAACATTACAAGAGAGAGGAAAACTGGGAGGGGCTAGCATCGAACAGAACCTCTGAATCAAAAATTTGCAAATGGTTGTATAGTTGGGTCTTTGGACCAAGTCTCATAGACTTCAATGGCTTCAGTTTCAGAAATAGATTTGATAATGGAACTAATTTTAAGGGACACATTTCATATGTTGGTTGCCTTATTGATTTTTGGTTGTGGTTTAGCAATGTTGGGACACATGTGGGAAATGTGGCTGGGTTTGAAACAACAGAAGCAGAGGCCATTCTCGTAGGCGTGCTTCTCTTCAGGCATAAAGACAGCATTGATATTGATGTCGTCATTGTGGGGGAATTGATCTGGCTTGATCTTCTTTAGTTTCTTCGTGATTGGGATGCAGATCACCAGGGATATTAAAAGAAGGGTAATATTTGGGGTCTTCATTAAGGTATGTGTTATCAATATCCATAGCATTCAGATCATGTGATGGATGGAATTGATAATGGCAGTTTGGTCCGGTGTAGGATGATTGTTGTTGTGGTTGACAATATGGTTGTTGCATACAGTGGTAATTATTAGTAGGAGTGGGATGGGGATGGAATCCTGGGTGTGGTCCAAGGATTGTGGAAGCGGTATTATGCCAGTTGTGGTTGATCCGAATAGTGCGGCAGTACTATTCATTTATGGTGTTGGGTGGGTTCGGATTGGTAAGAATTTTGTAGGCAAGGTTCTGGTTGATAATATTTTGGAACTTTTCTATGAGGGTGCTATCTTCTGTGAGTCCTGAGCAGTGGACGAGAGTTTTGAACTCTGCAATGATGTCTTTGACATTACAGGATCCTTGACAAAGAGTGTTGAGGTTATGGAATGCTTGAGAAGGGACATCGACAGGCAAGAACACTTCGGTGAACTCCTCAACAAGTTCTTTGTAAGAACTGGGGGTAAACATGCCCCAAGTCTGTTTGGACTGAAAGTACTGGTTCTTCCAGTTGCTGGCTTTGCCAGTTTTAAGCAGGGACAAGAAGAATACAATCTTCTTGTCGTTGATGTTGTAGATGTCAGCATTACCATAAAGGTATAGTGCTACAGAATTAATGAACTCTTGGAAGTTCTTGTGGTTACCATCAAATGGTGTCAGGTTTCTCAAACAACAGTTCTTTGTAGCAGTTGTGCTGTTGTGGTGGTGGTGATGATGAATGGTCTTGTGGACCAAAAAGGGTTCTGGTTGGTCCTGGTGGGCTGGGAGGTAGGATGATCAGCAGGTGGGTCACCCATAGTCTCAGACATGGGTGCAGAGGGAGGTGAGGGTGGAGGGAAGGGTTGTAGGTTGCAGGGGGAGCTGGTATTGTCCAGGTTCGATTTGATGGATAGGGAAACATACGGGACCTCCTGTACTTGTGGTTGCTTCAAGCAGACTGAAGGGGAGCTAAGGCAGTTCTACAGGTGACGGTTCAGTAATCTGGGTGGCTATGTGAATGGTGGTATCTGCTGGTTCAGGCGGGGTTGTGTATATAGGTTGGTGATCAGATTCAGGAGAAGATGAAGGAACACGAAAAGAAGGAGTAGGGCAAGGAGTTGATAGAGTGGCACATGGAGTAACAGATGGTTGAGAAGGTCCTGGAGATCCAGAACCAGATTGTGAAATTTGGGGGTTAGGATGGTCTGTCCTGGCTTTGAAGTAACTACCCGTGATGGGCAACAATGTCTTTTCCAGTAAAGAGGAACCAACAAGAATTTAAGATCTGCTAAGACATTCAACAAGATGAACGAGGAATCTGAGAACCTATAGAGACACTGGGGTGTGAAGGTTCTGAAGAACAACAGCCAGAGTTCTTTGGGGTGAAGACTGTGTCAGATGTTCAAATAGACAAATGATAATCCTCAACAGATTATGGTTCTGTTTAGACCTCACAGTTAACAGTACTGTGCAAACCAAGGAGGATGAGAAGAGAGAAGAGAGGCAATGAGTAGCTTTGTCTTTTGTTATGCTGGTTAGGCATCTGCAAGGCTCAATGCAATCAATAACAGGTTGACCATTGAGTAATGCAAGCAAGTCAAGGGCAATGCCAATGAGCAGGAACAAATATGGTGTATAACAAGACAAAGCTAAGGATTACAAGTAATACCTAGGTCTATATATACTATTGGGGCAACTGGCATGTGATAAAGGAAAGAATCACATGTGAACGGATGAGAATCACAAGCTAAAGAGGAACTAACTATAGACAGGTGGTGGCATGTGATGACTAAATATAACAGGCATTGACAATGGGCGGTGACATGTGATAAGTGAAAATAGACAGGTGGGTGCATAGATGGGAAAATGGTAACACACATACCAACTGGACTCTGGAAGACTGGAAGGGGGTAGTTTGGTCAGATGAGACCTAAAATCAATCATTTGGGGTCAGATGGAAGGCATTAGGTTTGGAAAAGGGGGTCAGAGAAGTTAAAAGCTAGGCTGGTGGATGAAATTAGGAAGTTTGGAGGAGGTTCCATCATAGTCTGGGACTATATGTTGTGGAAAAGGGGGGGATTCCCATGCAGAATTGAAGGGAAGATGGATGCTGACCTTTATGTCAGCATTTTGGAGGATGAACTGCAGCAGAGCCTTGGGTGGTACAAGAAAAAGACAAGGGGTGTTGTTTTTTAGCAAGACAATGACCCTGTAAGGGGACTGGCATCATACTGCCCCCCCTTATGCAAGGTACATCTAGGGGTCTGTGGCAAGATATCCAGGCTCAGCCACTCTAGCCAATGCCTGATGCTCAAGCTTGGCCTCAGCCTTCAGCCACCCCTATCTCTGAGTCCAACCTGTGTGCAAGTCCATTGTTTGTATATTGTTTGTACACATTATTACTGGTAGTTACTTAGTGTTTGGCTGCCCAGTCTGTGCGCAGACCATTATTGTATATAAGTAGCATGCATGCCAATTGTAATTGGCACTTGAATATCAACTTGGTTCCAGCTATCTTACTCCCCTAACAGACCCCAAATACAAGAGCAGGACAGCTACAAAGTGGTTTAAAAAAGCTAAAATAGAGGTTATGGTATGGCCCCCACAGTCTCCTGACCTCAACCCTATTGAACACCTATAGACTTACATCAAAAGGAGGCTGGAGAAGTATAATACTCCTCTTGGGGGAATATTGGAGTTGTAGGAGAAAACAGAGGTAGAGTGGAATAAGATTCCACCTTCAGTGTGTCAGAATTTGATTGAAAGTATGCCTAGGAGGGTTCAGGCTATTTTGCAGGCCAGGAGAGGCTATACCAAGTACTGAATACCTATAATTGTATATTGTGTTTAATGAGCTGCAAAACCCTTCCAATGCACTGAAAATATTATTTAATTAACCACATTCCCAAAAAGGAATGTTATGTAATCATAACTATACCAATCTGTAGGTAGGATATAGGAGTATATATATTCAAAATAAGAAGTTCCTAGCTTTAGTATCTCTAGAGCTATTCAAGGAATAACTAAACATAAAAACACATTGGAAGGGTTTTGATGCCTACTGTATTCTATTTGCCAAATGATCTACCAATAGGCACAAAAGTTGAATATACATGGTGTGGTCACAACTTCCCTCTTCTGACTGAGACCATTTGATTGGCAGTCCAGTCCTTGCATATGTCACCAGCTTGTTATCACAAACCTAAGTTCCTAGATCTACTGCAAACAATAGGTAATAACCTCATATTTGTCATGTGGATCCTTGAGCTGACCAATGGTAGAGTATTGTGGGGTGGGTTATGCCTAGAGGCCAGCACCTGTCAGTGTGTTATAATATAGTCAATGTGGGTGATGCAAAATGCCCACAGGAGCACTACACTGAGGAATAGAGGATCAATGTGAAATGATGATATGTAAGTACCTATGTGACCTACTCTGAAAAATTTCAAGACCTTACTACACTGGTAACAACAATAATCTGATCTGCCCAGGGTGTCATCATGTTAATACAGGGAAATTTAAATCAATACATATGATGTACTGTATCTTGTGGCTGCTCATATTGATTGGTACAATAGGAGTGTACAATAGCTGAGAAGCAAGGGAAAGATAGACAAAATTCTGTAATGGTTTCTGATCATCATTCTTATTGTTTACTACTGTGCAGTTGTAATGATAATTGGTTTACCTGTAACTATATCAGATGACTACCCATAAGCATTCTGGAAGCCCTGTTGAATGGTAGATATTTCTAATTTCCCATGCCCATCTACTCACCACTTGGACAATCCTCTTCAACCCAGAATTGGGATGCATATCACCTGCAAATTGTCATTTCTCAGGAAAAATTGGTGCAGAATGCAATAGGGGTTAATAAGCAACTCTGTTTTTCTCAGACAAATATTGTACCTATATATTACTCTAAGTAAATCAAGTAACTGGTATGTCCCTCCATGAGTTTTTGGGTAGATGCAGTTCATAGTCATCCAATACATGTGATCAGAGGGTGATATTGTGCAATAATATGACTGCAAATGCACTTTAAATGCTCTTGAAACCTATATTGAAATTCTGTTTTGTATGGAATGTAGGGAAGCCCCTTCTGCAAATTTTCTCCTAAACAAATTTGGCTAAAATGTCTTCTGAGAGATAAAAATGCACTTGTCCTGCCAAGTCAGTGATCATTCTTGAAATTCACATGAAGCCAGACATGTGCCTTGTTAATGTGTCATGTTGGCTGTATAGCTGAAGGTCCCACAACTACAATTATAGCAGATGGGGTACTCCAAAAAAAGGTGTCTGCTTTGAAAAATCTCAGGCCACATCTGATATTGAAGAAGCCCCAAATGTCACTTCAGGACATCACTGCATCTCAGAAATACTACCACTCTGCCAGAGTTAGCTACTGTGGAATCCTCTGAGGATAAGGCATATATTATCCTATCTCTCCCATGAAAGAAATAGAATGCTGATTAATCTATTCTCTAGTCCTGAGTTTTTCCTGGGTGATACTACTGATATTTGGGTTGACTTCCTGTCAGATAAATAAATGGGAAACATGAATCAGAGGGAGCTAGGATCTCTAGCAACACTGGGCAAACTGGTTACACTAGTTTGTGTGTGTATATCTGTATTGTCATCATGTTTTCACATTCAATGTGTTGTTTTTTTTGTTTTTTTTTTTTCACCACCAAATTGTCTCCACAATTTCAGAGACCAGAGCCCCAACCCCAATACCAAGCAAAACTGATGTTCTGCATTGGAAAATGGTTGCAGTGCCAATAGAAATGACTAGCTTGAGCTTGTGAAATGGATCAATGGCTGAAGCTAGGATTACTTGGTGAGCTGATCAAAGATTGGCAGCCCTGAAGAACATGCAGCATTTCACCACTAGGGAGGGTATAATATTAGAGTGTACAAGCCCAGAGACTGGATTTCCAAAGGAAATATTATTTTAGGATCATAACCTTACTTGGGGCATAGTGAATTTACTACCACCACTACTGCACCTTACCACACTAGTGTTACAGTAGTATCACAGTAAAGTGGTGGTAATGTGTGGTAATGTGTGGTAATGTACAGTAATGTGCAGTAATATGTAGTAATGTGTGGTAATATGTGGTAATGTGTGGTAGTGTGCAATCATGTGCAGTAATGTGGTGAAAATTGAGCCTGGGCCCAAGCTGGCCAGGGCCTGCCCTAAAAGACTTTGATTTCTGGTAAGGTGCCAAGTGACACATCAAATTTGAGGTTGCCCAATCCCTAGTTGACATAGTTTACTGTTAAGACAACAATGGTAACTGATCATTTTTGATCCCCTAACCTTCATTCTTAATTAATGAAAAGATCATTGGCAAATGCTTTTGCAATAGTTAGTCTTGAGTCAATCCAAGAATTTCACCTCTAGTGACTCAATACCACATCCCCCAACTATTCCATTAATCATAAGAGGAGCATCAATGACTAGGTTCAGGACATGCCAGTCTTCCCCCAGCTATCTATCAAGAAGTATACTAGACAGGGTCACATATGGCCCCAGCATTCAACCTCCCTAATTCCCAAAACAATGGTACTCACTTACTTGACCAGCCAGTACACTTGGCCTGACTGCCCATTAATGCTTCCCCTTCATAGAGTAGGAAAGCTGACTTGCTTGGTCCTGTTATATCAAATTGGATGCAAGGCATGAAAGCTGGTGTCCACCAATTGACATCCCCTAGGGAAGGGTGTACAACAACTGGGCAGCACTCTGGTAAGTGGCAGTGGTTCAACCAGAGATATAGACAAACTAAAGAAATTACTACAAAATTCAAGAGCCCCAACCAATGCACAAAAATAAAGGTGGTGGCTTGATCAGTAGCACAGGAAAACTAGAAAAAAAAGCTACAAAATCTAACAGGCTCTAACTAACTTGGGTCTATTTGTGAAGTCATGCAGTGGCTTAATTGAATGAATAGTAGTTGAATAGTCACAAAATATCAGCAGCAGCTCAACCAGGCAAACAGTGGCTGCAACAGTAGAGAATTCAAGTATACATATGCTACTATTCAGATGACTTGAATTTCTTGACCATTCCAGCTGCCTGCTGACCTTTCATGACTATTCAGCTGCCATTCGGTCAGTCAAGCAGCTGGATGGCTTGACACATGCACATATAGATATATTCTGCTAGTCAGATGATGTGAATTTGCTAAGTGTTCTAGCCACTGTTCACCCAGTTGAGCTGCCACAGACCTTTCTTGGCTATTCAGCTGTTGTTCAGTCAGTCAAGTAGCTAGATGACTTCAGACATGCATGTATAGATATATTCTACTAGTCCAATGACTTGAATCCCTTGAGTGTTCCAGCCACCATTCACCTGGTTGAGCCGCTGCTGACCTTTCTTGACTATTCTAGCTAGATGACTTCAGATATGTATGTATAGATAAGATATATTCTGAAGAGAATACTTGCAAGTCAATTGCTTGACTCTCTTGATATACCTTTATGACTTTCATATTCACTTATTTCTTTAGCTACTGATTGCTTACTTCACACAGTTGACTTCTGAAAGAATGGGCCAACCAAGACCATAGGTGATATTACAATTCAGTACCAAATAAAACTTCATGGAGCCTCTGGTCACTCAAGCAGTACTCTTCAAGAGCCATCTGATACCTGAAATACTCCTCAGATAGCTCAATCCTTTCAGAGTCATTGTCCAGGACAGCGTCTGCAGACCTTTGTATTAGATTTTTGGTAATATGTGACCTGAGATTTTGACTCACTAGCCTCTTGAGTTAGCTTACCCCCAAGTTCATAATTGTTCACCCTGTAACTTAGAACACCCTCCATTGCTCCTGCAATACCGAGTTCTGATTTGGTAATGGGGGTGGAAGCTTCTGCAGGAGCCAAAAGTGAGGGCTTTGGCCAGTACCAAGGGACCCAATTGAGAACAGCCTCAGCCATTCAATCTTCTGACCTGAAGTCCATTGCAGATTCACACTTCCTTTTTGCTTGGACACATGAAATGCACCTTGTCATGCCACGCCCTGTAAGCTTGTAAGCCACACAATCTGTCCAGAGTGCATATACCCACTGTCAGTTGGGTGGCATGGCTGCTTCAGTTTAAGACACCAAACACAAGGGTTGCCCCCCCCCATTCTCCTCTGCTCCCATTCCTCCCTGCCTTGCTGCTCTGCCCTATCTGCCACACCTGCCACATCCACCTTGTTATTATCCTCATCTTGTGACCTCCCCATGTTTTGCTTTGAAGGGCCAGGCAAGGTTACGGTGGGCAACTGCACCTGGTCTTGCTGCTTGAGTTTGGTTACCAAGTGCCAAACCTGATCAGCTAACTCAGGGCATGTCTCAAAAATGCTATTGAGCTTGAGATCACTGAGGGGAGGACATAGTGGATGTGGGCTTGTGAAGATTGAAGTTGGCAATTCTGTTCCTTATATGATTTCCTGCCTGTGGCACCCTGGGATTCAAGTGGATCAACTACCCCAAATATTATCAGTTAGGCTCAGACTCAAGTTCTCTTCCACAAATCCATTTTATAACTACAGCAGACACAGTAGGGGTACAGTAATGTCACAGTAGCAATGGCAGTAGGGTGCAGTAGTGTCACAGCATGCATGTCAGTAGGGTGTGGTAATGCCACAGCAGGCACAGGTGCAGTAGTGTACAATATGCTACCACGCCAAGCATATTATGTATAGATCATTGATTTCCTGGGATATCATAGCTGCAAAGACAGATCAAATGGGAAAAGTGAGAGGGTTTCCAAAAGTAGAAGTATTAAATTTAGCCACCAGCAATGTCATCTAAATATAGTAAAGGAAGTGAAGCAAGAAGGCACATATATAGATTTAAGCTATAAGCTCAAACTCAACCAGTACATAGTGACCAAATACATAGCAGCAAGGCAGGATTCACAGAATAAGCTAAACTCAAGTTCAAAATGTTTTATAACTTAAACTCAACCAGTATACAGCAACTGAAAACATAGCAACAAGGTGGGATTCACAGAATAAGCTAAGCTCAAGTTCAAAAAGTTTAGTTATGACTCTGAGAGCAGGATTACAATGCCACAACCCACTTCCTGCAGGGAGGAAAACATAATAAAAAGTGCAAAACCCTCAATCTCAGTCCCCAACATTGCACCCTACACATTATGTCATCCCCTCGCAAAATGAACTCCTGTGCCACCTCAAAGAGCAAGCTGGCCAGCACCAGGATGGCCAGAGGACAAACTGGCACCCCTATCCCAGGTTCTTCATACCCAACCTACCAGCCACCTCCCACTCCAGGCCCCTCATGCCAAACCTATCACCAACCTGCCACCCTGGGCCCCTCCCACCCAACACTCCAACTGCCCACTATTGCCACCGCTGCCACTTGCAGCCCATCAAAGTGCCTGGCACCCAATGTTAGGGGAAGTAAGAGCACTGGAACCATGTTGATATTTGGGTGGCAAATCACTAGCTAATAAAGTAACTAACTCTCTGATACCAAATAATATCAGTATATGGCCATGGTCAGACACTGGGGTGTGAGAGATTAGAATACTATCTAAAATATGTGAAGGCAGACATCTCAGAAATAGAACCAGAACACCCAGACAAGTAAAAATGTGCTGTTAACTAACTTATTAGTGATAAGGCTATGGAAGAATGACTCTGGTATGAATGTACCTGAGCATTGTATCCAATACCGTGTTAACTAAGATATTAGTTAAGATACTTATAACTACACAAAAGACCCATTTCTTCACCTCTGCCCTAGAAAGCAGACAAGTTGTAATACTTATGACCTTCAGATGGTACCTAGCCATAGTAACAGGTTCTGGAAGCAAATCTTGACAAGAGAATCTAGAAATTAGCTAATTTCTTGGTAAAGATGTTCCCTTGGAACAGCTCTGATGGTATTGAAAGATAAAGGATTGGATGGGGGTATCCAAGAAGGTACTCAGGGACGGGTGCTCCCTCCTAGTAACGAAAGAGACCAGAAATGATGGACTAGAAAATAAAGATTGATAAGAATGAAACAAGCTAATTAAATTCTAATATTAGTTTACTGCCTAAAGGCTATGGAAGTGAACTTTTAGGACATTAGGGTTGAGAACCTGGGTGTGGAGAATACAAGAAAGAGATAAAAAACCCTTAGATAAGAGTTAGCAAGGAAACTTGCTAACCCAATTGGCTGTGATATAAATAACCAGGCACTTAAAGAGCAAGTTCCTGAGAGCAAATTATGTCACTGATATCAGAACTCCTAGAATGATGCTCCTAAATGATGAAGAGACAATCAAATGATGAAGCTGAAGGCTTGTTTCAGGTATACCCATAAGTTAATTGTATATTGTTATAAAAACTCATCTGTAAATTACATGGGAGGCAAGAAACTGCTTGCCTATTTCCCTCCCCCCCCTGATTGTATGGTTGATGAGGATAGGAATATAAAGCAATTTTATGTGATTTTCTTCAATCATAGACCACCAGAGACTTAAAGAGTTATACTCTTTAAAACCAGACCCTTTGAAGTGATTGAGATATTGACAGACCCTTCTGCTTGACTCAAGAACTGAATATGAGTTGCTACAACTCTTCTGTTCTTAAGTAGAAAGTTCACTAACTTCCATTTCTTTGGGTTCCTCTTAGAGGCCTTGCCTCAGAAGTTTACCATTGAATTGTAGAGCTGTTTAATTGAGAAGCAAACATAGTATGCTAGGGCCCATTGAAAATGCTGTCCACTAGGTCTATCTAGTTTAAAGATACTTACTACAGGAGCTAGCAAGAAGCCTGTCGCACTGAGTAGTATAAAGTTTTATTGCATTGTTCAGAAGCTGTAGTGCACTAGGGCCCATTAGATAACACTGTCTGCTAGGCCTACTAGCTTAAAGACACTTACTGCAGGAGCTTGTCAAAAGCCTGTCTCGCTGGGTATTGCAAATTTATAGTATTGTCAAGAGAAAAGGACATAATACACCAGGGCCTGTTAGAACACATTGTCTGCTAGGTCTCCTGGAGGTTCACTGATTGTGAAAGCTTGCATTTTGCCTGACTTATCGAATTGTGAAGATATTAGTTAACATATTATATAGTAATGACTGTCAAAGTTCCCATTGTATTCAGATAGGACAACTGTCTGTCTAGTTGGAGACTAAGAGAATAACTTACAAAGACCCTAAAAACATTAGAATTGAATATACTTCTGGAGATCTGTGACAACCTCTCCCCCACGAACTTATAAAGTCGGAATAAGCAAACTTGTTAACAAACTTCATTTTTAATCTCATAAAGTAATCCGCTTTTCACCATCATCTCCAAGTCACACTCAGTAGGACAAGACCAAGTCTTTATAGACATCTTGCCTCAAACACTGTGCTACTCAAGAGCAAACCCCTAACCCAGGTAACAATTATGGCCACAGCAGTCTGGATTGTAGGGTGGAGACCTCAGTGAAACTTGACCATGATGGTTTTGTTATCTTGGTACCCCAAGTCCAAAATGAGTTCCAGGAATTCATCCAGATAGTCTTCCACACTCCTGTTGCATTGGTAGTACTCTGTACCCTCCAAACAATTGATAGCAGTTGCTTCAGAGTCCACAGGAAAGAACTGCTTATGAAACTTGGCCTTGAAATCCTTCCAATCATATATCCTCTCTGCTTCTTGTTCCTTCTCTTCCCACCAGAAAACCTGGTCCACCTACTTTGCAGCATGTCCCTCCTTCATGAAAGATATGGCCCAGAGTATTTTCTGCTGGTCTGACTTGAAATGGGTGGGGCAGAGATGAAGGTAGGTATTGCAGGTGTTCAGAAAGGCTCTTTCATGCATCCTATCACCCAATAAGTCAGGAGGGGTAGCAGGTTTGATTTTGGAAGAGTTAGGTGGTTGAGAAGTGGAGGGAGGAGGGTGTGGGGTTGCATCATGTTGATTTGGGGGTGGGGGGCATTTGGAGAGGTCCTGGAGGCTTGTCTGAATTGATTGGATCACCTCAGTAAGGGCCTGTTCAGATTCAGCCTGCCTCACTACCACAGATGCCACATCTTGCTGAAGATGAGTTATTACACTCAGGAGGTCTGGGTGTGCACTCTCTAACATGTTTTGTTGAGCCATGGGTGGAAGACAAGACAGAATCAAGGGAAGAGAGGGATACTAGGTGACAGGGAGCTGTTGGAGCAGAAACTGCAGTCCAAGCAGGTGGAACCTGTGTATGCAGAACCAGTTTCTTGAGACAATCCTATTCTTTTGTTAGGGCAACCTGGGAGTCCAGGCAGCTCAGGGGAGCTAAGGTGAGCTGGAGCAAACCCTGCAGGGGAATCCTAAGAGAATGGGATACAGGAACCCCTGCAGGCAAAACTGTGCATATATATGACTTATATAAGCAATATTAATGAATGCGGGTGAAGTGAACTATCCCAGTGCTACTCATGTAGAAATAAAGAGAGATCAAAGGAAGGAGTGAATATGGGGAGAAGAGGATATCATATAATAGGGGAAAATGAGGGAAATGTCAGGGAGAAGGAGAAGATGGGCTTGTGGGGACCTTTATGGAATGCTTGGGCTGTTTTGGGCATCCTGGAGTTTCTGGCATTTGAAGGGAGGGAGGTATAGTATGCTGGAGGGCAGGAGGATGCTCTGAGGAGTTTGTGGGATTTGGAAATTGCTAGAGGTGTCTTTAGACTCCCCAGGGTGTCCCCTTACACACCTCTTAATCAGTCCATCACCCTCATTGGTGTGGGCAACCAGCCTCCTTTTCTCTCCTGTTCATTCTCAGGAAAGAAATTAATGAACACTAATTTCTCCAGCTCAGTTCACTGAAAACCAAGTGATGGTGGGGTCAATAAAACTACTCAGTGCATACACCCTCAGACAGCCTAACTGTTTTCTGCTGGTTGTTGAGTCAATAAATAGAGTGCTTTAATTTGTTGCATACTCAGATTTACCCTGTACCAAAGGCAAGATGGGGGCATGCACCCAGCCATGATGAGTCATGGCAATGTCTATGGCTGAGGGAGAAGGAACCAGGAGGCCTAGCACACAAAATTCACCTGGTTTGAGGGAGTCAATCACTTGGACTGTGAGATGGGGGCTCAGAGTGTGGGACAAAAAAAGAAATTGATATATTGATGGGGACCCTCCAACCCTGATGCTCACCTCCCATTGAGCCAGTTGACATCACAGGACCATAGATTGAGTGTAAACTTGTTGATGTCAAGTTACCTGTTTGATGGTGCAGGTTGGGTGGTGGGAGGAGAGGATGCCACAGTAAAATCAGGCAATCCATTGCCAACATTGTAGGGATGTCCTCTCAGCTACATTAGGACAGCAATGTTGGATTGGGGGACATGGGGATGGAGCGTGCAGGAACGGAGAAACTAGCCAAAGTTGTCAATGTGGAATAGGACGATCCACAGATTGTGCCTCTATCGCTTGGTAATTGGGCTGATTTATGGTCATCCAGGTTCACGGCCTCAATCGCCCTACACCATGCTTTGCATCATATGACCGAGTACGAATCCGTCTCTGACAATGAGCTCCGGCCTTCATACACATTGAGGCCTGACACTATCACACTCATTTTCCTTCCCGGTACCCGGCAATTGGTAGCGGCAGAGGTTTCCGGGATTAAGGATGATTTCAACGAGCTGATCTACGCACATCTCCAGGCCAACGACGCGCGTGGATCAGTAGAGGCAATGATTGCAAGGGCAGGGGTGAGTTGGCTTGTGCCACCATAAAAAGTAGTGCACGATATTTTAGTGTGTATACAACAACATTAGAGGACATCCAATTAATACATGATGGAGATCCTGCGTCTACAGGCTGTATTGGACATGTAACCACTCGACTCTGCCTCGACCTGAACCTTGTGTATCACTGGTCGGTAATCACCTTTTGTTAGGTGTAGGTTGTATTACGCGACCCTGGGAATTAATGGCTACCACTTTCCCACCTACGCGTCTGAAGAGAGGTGGCGTCTTGACCCTGGGAGGTGGTGCGTTGGCACTGGGAGGTGGCCCGTTTGCCCAGGGAGGTGCAGTGGTCGGTGCGGTGGTACTGGGAGGTGCCCAGATGGGATAGTCACAGTTCAAGTCTACCCGGCCCCCATATACGATAATAACGGTCTGGATACCCCTGAGGTTCATGTTCGATCCCGGGTCGGCCCTAGGAGGTGCTGCGTTGGTCCTGGGAGCCGGGGCTGGTTCATCATTATATCATCAGCGAAAACGACTCGGAACAGAAAAAAATCAGCCCATACTCCTTGCCAGGTTCTCGTTGGGTAGGGTGCGCATCCTTCGGGCGTGTGGGGGGTGATCTGACTGGTGGAATCCCAATCAATGGACATAGGCAAGGTTCATCCATACACAAGTACCTTTTGGGCTTAGTTGTCAATTGGCGTGCCAACGAGTCGTGCAGGGTGTTGGGTACAGATTTTGGGAGAAAAAAGAGGGTGATGTGTCGAAAAGCAGCTGAATATCTTATCACATATGTACTATCCATCAGTGGGTCCAAGAAGACCCTGGCTAATCAAAACGTGGCCCAGACCCTGTGAGGTAGGGTAGGAATCAGGATACGCTTAGTCCAATTCCCTGTGAAGTGTCGGGGGCCCCCCTCCATAACCCCACAAAGGTCGGCTACTATCTTGGACAGATTCCAAGTGGGAAACCCACCCTGGAGGGCAGGCCGATATCAGGAGGACTCCCGGTGAAAAGCTAAAGATTCAGGAAGTTCAACGGATGTGTCGGAAATGATGAGAACGATGAGGGTGGTTACAGAGACATCAGTCGATAGTTGTGAGTTGCGAAAATCAGCACGGATGCGCCTGCAATTTAATTAGATTGCCCCCATCCTGGGGCCCCCTGAGCTCGCGTAGTATCCACAAGCACAAGAGAACAGGGTTAAACACGAATCCACACACCAGCTGGTTACAACTCTACAGCGGCCCCCCAGCATCCTTTCCTCTAGATTGTTGTACCTGCAATGTGCACTAGAACGCTCGGTTCATAGTCTTCATCCGCGGGAGGAATGGAATTATTGGAAAGCCAGGACACTGATCGTTCGATGCTCTTCGTGAGTCGTGTTTGTGAATAGGGTGGGTTGGTGAATGGTGTATCGGCCGGGCGAATACAATGCCTGGCCTACCGAGGCACACACTGTTGAGCACCATTCCAGTCGAGTCGAATACAGAGAGATTAGAGGATGCGACAGTGTGGTATAAGAGCTGGGGGGTCCCGAAGAAGTTCGTTGTGGCAACGCCGGCGTTCACTTGATTCGGAACACATTGGGAGTTGCCGATACAGCTTTAACGGAGGCACTGCTCAAAGTACCACATCTTTTCGGTTAATACGTGGTGAGTTTATCAACCTCATCTTTGGGTGAGAGTTTATGACAAGTCAATTCCGTGGTGAAATAGCGGTGATAGTTTATTTCCTTCGAATGACCAAGAACACGTTCGAGTCGGGCAACCCTTCCATGCCACACTCATTCCTCCCCTCTCGTCTTTGATAAACTCGTGAAAAGCAGCTGTAAACCTTGGTCCTCAGTTCACCTGCTAGGGTCCTTGCTGCTCGGTGATTGCGGCCTTGATAATGCATATACATACAACGAACAAGACTCCATAGTCAAGTGATTGGTAACGTGAATTTGCTTTGATCCTCCTCGTTGTCGTCCTTTCCAGTGCACGAATGGAAAGTTACAGTATTCTTCGAATCATCTGTGGAACCCTGACACGGTGGAAATGGTAGAAGTGTATCGAGTTTTTCGTTGGTGCCACCTCTAGTCCCTTCAATTAAGCCTTGTAATGAGATACTACGCAATTCAGGGGATCCACACCTTGGGAGACCTTACAAAGGCGGCCCGTGCATAATATACCACATGTATAGAACCTGAGTTCATTGGCCAGATTGGGCGCACCCCCAACGGTTGTGCTTGTGTACCAAGGCCACTAATCAGACACTTGGATTGCCCATCCCACACTTTCACAGACCCGCACCACAAATTCACAGGTTATAATTATCAACAGCCTCGAGTATTTGTACCTTTGTAAGCGATTGTCTGCAACTACTTTCACTTCCAATCTAACGACAGGAAGACACAGGCCCATACTAGATAGCCAAGGATGAAGAGCCCAGGAAGCTATCCCATTCGCCGAACGATCTCCCCTTACAAATTGAATATATATGGTGTGGTCACAACTTCGCTTTGTCGAGTGAGACCGTTTGATTGGCGGTCAGGGTCCCCGGGTCCTTGCATGTGTCATATACCTTGTTATCACAAATATGAGTTCCTAGACTGGAAGCAATAGGTAATAGCCTTACATTTGTTGTGCGGATCGTCGAGTGAAACAGTGGCGGACTATTGCAGGGTGGGTTATGCTTAGCGGCCGGCACCTGCCAGTGTATCACAATGTAGTCCATGTGGACGATGCAAAATGCCCATAGGGGCATCAGCCTGAGGAACAGAGGATCAATGTAAGATGATGATAAGGGTCAATAGGTACCTATGCCACCTACTCTCCAATCTTTCAAGAGCTTATAACACTGGTAACAATGATAATCCAACCTACCCAAGACATCATCATGTCGATGAACAAGGAAATTCGAATCGATATGTATGGCATACTGCATCCTGTGGCTGCTCATGTCGATCGGTGTAATAGGAGTTTACAATAGCTGAGAAGCAAGGGAAAGTTAGATGAAATTAAGTGCCAGGCTACAGCCTCTATGTATGTGCAATATTCCGTAAGGGTTTATGGATGATCATCCTTATTGTTTACCACTGTGCAGTTGTAATGATATTGGTTTACCTGTAACTATATCAGATGACTACCCATAAGCCTTCTAGGAACCCTGTCGAATTGCAAATATTTGAAATCTCTCATACCCATCCACTCACCACTTGGTCAATCCCCTTGAACCCAGCATTGGGACGCAAAATGCCCGCAAATTGTCAGTTTTCAGGAAAAAGTGGTGCAGAATGTGATAGGGGTTAATAAGCAACTCTGTTTTCCTCAGAAAATTCATGCGCCTATATATTACTCTAATATAAATCGGATAACTGAGATAAGTGATTGTAGGGGTGGCTTTATCCTTACACGAGTTTTTGGCGCAATCAGCTTGCAAGATCAAGGTAGATGCAGCTCATAGCAGCGATGGGCAGAGCCAGTCGAGAGCATGTCAGCCCATTGATCCAAAGGCAATAGCTTTTGATGGCTAGCTATCAGAGCCAATTGGCTCATGGCTAGTGCGGTATGGTGGAAAAATGAAACTGATTAGATTTATACTAGTAATTGATATTTATCTTACTGGTTTTCAAGCCAGGTGAGTGTTTGTATAGGTTTTTCGATGCTGGTTCATAGTCATCCAATTATTACGTGTTCAGAGGTGATATTGTGCAATAAAATGATTGCAAATGCATTTTAAATACCCCTAAAACATATGTTGAAATTCTGTTTCAAGGGGAATGTTGGGGGCCACTTCCACAAATTTCCTCCCAAATGGATTTGGATAGAACATCTTCTGAGAGATGAAAATGCATTTGTCTTGAAAGTCACATGAAGTCAGATATATACCTTGTTAACACACCCTGTTGGCAGTATAGCTGAAGGTCCTACGATTACAATTATAGCATGGGGCACTCCAAGCCACACCTGACGTTGAAGAAGCCCCAAATTTTACTTCGGGACATCACCCTGCTGGAGTTCACTGCTGTGGAATCCTCTGAGAATAAGATGTAGGTTATGCTATCTCTCTCATGAAAGAAATAGGATGCTGATTAATCTATTCTCTAGTCCTGAATTTCTCCCGGGTGACACTACTGATTATCTGTCTCAATGAGCGGTTTCTATTCCCATGAGCGACACGAAGAGATCGGGCCACGCAAATCATCGCGTAGTCGACACGGTACGCGTTGGTAATGCTCCTTCGGTTTCACGGCTTGGGATATCGATCAACGACTGGTGGGTACCAGGGGATCGACGTTCCGAATGGGTGGTGAGGTCTTGGCATTCATCGTGTGTGGTGGGTACTGGACCGAAGAGCTCTGCCAATGGGGGAGGGTTGTTCCAATAAGCGCGTGATGGCAAGGGTGGAAGATAGTTATATACGCGTAACAAAAAAAAAGATTCAGGAAGTTCAGCGGATGTGTCGGAAATCATGGAAACGATGAGGGTGGTTACGATAGTTGCGAGTTGCGAAAATCAGCGCGTATACGCCTGCAAATCAATTAGAGTGCCCCCAGGGGCTCCCTGATTCCACGTAGTATGCACAGGCACAGAGAACAGGGTTAAACACGAATCCACACACCAGCGAGTTACAACTCTACAGCGGCCCCCAGCGTCCTTTCCTCTAGCTTCGCTTTCTCCCTAGCCAGCCTCCCCTTTCCTCTCGCCAAATCAACATCACGCCACATCACCCTCGCCTCCTCAAACACACTCAACTCCTCATCGTAAACCTCTCCAAACCTCTTCACTTCCTCATCCCATTCATCCCGAGACCTGTTACTCAGCACGTCACGAATTCCACTGAAAAACCCATCAAGCACAGCGAGATTATGCATCACCAGCAGAGAGTGTGCAGACATTTCATGGGTATGCAGAAGATGATGAATGTACGCGCGTGTGAAACTCGATTTCGTTCGCGATTCCGTCGCAAGTGATGGTTCACCAGAGTAGGATGGGTCGTCTGCGCCGTGGTAGATTCGGGTGAGAGGTGAGACCGGGGAACATGCAAGACATGTGCACCGCTCTCTATCGACAGAAGAGCTGAACGAGGAGAAATCATGTGCGTACGCATCATGGTAGAGGTTATGACCAAGGTCTAATTTGCCTTGTTCTCCTCGCCTCTTGGGAGCGGAGGTGATGTGGGTGAGTGACGAAGGAGAGGATGCGGGGAATGTGAAATCGAGGGCGACGCCAACGTCAGCCGCACGTTGGGCCCAGTGTGCGTCAAACAAGTCGATCCCTACGGAAGAGATCAGGACAAGGGCTTCATGAGGTGTTTGCACTGCGTTGACAAGCCGAAGTTTCGTAACAGGGAGGGGTTCGAGTGAAGCGTGAAGGAGAGGTGGTAGCTGGTCTGGGTGAGAAGGCGTCAGGTCAATTTTGGGAGGGGAAGTGGCAGTCGGGTCTTGGATCACAGGCGAGGCGTTTGGGGCGGTGGTCGCGGGATGGTTTTGGTGCTTCCTCGCCGCGGCCTCGAGGGACACGCGGATTGGAGCAAGGTCGAAGGCGTAACCAAACACGCCCTGGTCAAGCATTTGGAGTGGTTTGACTGCTTCGGCTTCAGGGCCATGTACCCTCTCGATGAGGGCTTCAGCGAAAGCTCTCCTCGCGGGAACGCTTGTTGCACCTGCCATGTGAACTAGAACGCTCGGTTTATAGTCTTCGTCCGCGGGAGGAATGAGTATGTTGGAAAGCCAGGACACTGATCGTTCGATGCTCTTCGTGAGTCGCTTTTGCGAATAGGGTGGGTTGGTGAATGGTGTATCGGCCAGGGCGAATACAATGTCTGGTTTCCATGCGTAGACAAAGGATTTCCATTGAGCAGGGCTGACCTGGGCGCGTTTTAGTGAGATATGCACTCCTAATCCTGGTATCACTCACCTTGCGGACACCTCGCAGACTATACGCGGAAACATGCGCGTTTCCGTTGGGAGGCATCTCCCTCACGTCAACGGGGTCTCTGAGCGATATGGAAAGCACGTGTTGACCCAATGAAAATCCTAGGAAAGAGTGTAACGGGTTCTTGCCAGGTACAAGCGTCGGGACTGGAGGGAGGACATCTAAACTGTGAGTAATAGGTTGGTAGCAGTCAGTAACAGCTTACCATCGGGACCATATTTCACTCACAAGCTCTCAAAAGGAATGTTAACCCAACGGATAGAAGTAGATCCGTAATGATCTCGGGAGAGATGCGGAATTACACCTCGCGAAGTAGTCGTCATAAAATTGGGCGTTTGGATCTGGATGTCCAACTTGTCATTGCGGTTGAGGGTAATGTTTCCAAGGCGGGGCCCGAAGCGCGTCGTGGATGTACTCAGCAGAGAAAAGGAGAAGCCTGGACGTGGCGAGAGTCCAGACATTGTGGACGAAAACAAACAGAGATTAAACTCATCAAACCATCCAG
Source organism: Lepiota brunneoincarnata (assembly GCA_023014365.1). Taxonomy (NCBI): domain Eukaryota; kingdom Fungi; phylum Basidiomycota; class Agaricomycetes; order Agaricales; family Agaricaceae; genus Lepiota; species Lepiota brunneoincarnata. Next base: position 1,524,766 of record JAEBUN010000008.1, read on the forward strand.
TCAGGGACCCTACTGCCAAAAGGGGACGAGCAAACTCAACATCCATACGTGTGCCTGAAGCTGCTGGGCAGATCCTTGGTTCTCGGATTGAGTGCGTTGCGTATTTGAATCCCATCACAAGGAAAATGATCCCCGCTTGAGACCTTTCTACAGCTTTGGCATCCTTGGGACCTTTTATCTCCGTCGCACTTTCTCACTGGCGAACCAACCACAAGACGAAAATCCCTGACAAAAATCTCGTCATGTCGACGTCACACAAATATAAGCCCAGGAGCCAAAAAAATCCCCACACATCCCCCTCCTGGGCGCTATGGGGTCCCAACACAAAAGCTATCCCGTAGTATCCAGCACCATCCTCCTCCTCCTCCTCCTCTCATACCGCTGAAGCTCGATCGACAAGCTCCGAGCCATTCCGACTAGTCCTTGACCCCATCCACAAAGCCGCATTTATTTTCATTATGACATTCGGTCTCTTCTCTGCACTTCAGACTCTAGCAGCCATCGGCAAGCTAGGGAACATGAACAAACTCCTGCCTTCAGCCAGGAGCAAGAGAGGGGAAAATTACTCCACCGGATTACTCTACCCCTTCCTTCTTTTCTTTGCAACACTCAACTTCCTCACGTACAACATACTCTCTGCAATCACGGTCGTTTTCACATTCAATGAAGTCAAAATACTCGTCAAATCTCTTTCACCGGCTTTCGTTGCGGGACGCTCGCTCGTTCTCCAGCTTTTACACTGGTTCATCGTGTGCGCCATGTTGGCTTTGATATTTCAGAGGCAGAAGGTTGGAATGGAGAAAGCGTCGATGCGACCGTACGTGTACAAACTCACGCTAGACGCGTTACTGCTCTGTGGGCTGTTGGGTATCATCATAACCAACACAGTCCTGGAAGCTACGTTCCAAATACACAAGATCGATCAAAATTGGGACGCTGTCCATCTGGGTCATGCATATATCGCATTCCACATCATGCTCACCCTCGACGTCGTCTTCTCGGCGTTTTGGACATGGTACAAACTCAAGAAGGAATCTCTACCAGACCTGGTATGTAAAAGGTCCCCATCACTGTGTTTACCACGAAGAGCATAACCTTATCTTTTTTTGCTTTTTAGATCATGATTGGACAAGTCTTGAAATACATATCACCACTACTCGTACTGCAAACGGCCTATGAAGTGATACAACACGTTATCCTGTTCAGCCCACTTCTCTACACCGGAAATCGAACACTCGACGCACTGTTTCTATCACGGGTCGTAGTTGTAAGCACGACGAATTTTGTCATCCTGTGGGTCGCCTTGTAGATACTCGAAACCAAAGAAAACCCAGGCATTATTTGTTATACTAATGTAAACGAAACGCGTAGTACATAGAGTACATGTGACGACGAGATGAGCAAGTCAAGTCGTGTCACACCAGAAACTTAACACGGACGAAGGCTGACGGTTATCAACAATCGTATTTCGTATAAGTCTTAGGAAAAGATCGGAACGAGCCTAGACGGCCCTTTTATCTATCTACAGTGTTTACCGCTGTAAGCGAGAGGGGGAAACATAGGAAAATAAAGATAAAGATAACAGGGCGTCACATGAGTGACGGAAGAGTAGCCGAACCGCTACAGTACATGACAGGCAATAACCCTAAGCAAAATTGGGTGCAACGGCACTCGGTCGGTTATCATACCCATTCAACTCAATATCCATCTCCCGCAATTCCGTTCTCGAGAGCACCAGCCCAGGAATTGCGAAAAGACAGACACTAAGAAATTCAGGGAGTGCAGTGAGCGGGTACCACGACCCTTCATGCTGTTGCTTCGAGATCGTAGCCACAGCATAAATCATACGTATCACAAGCAACCCGGAAATAACACTCAAAATCAATGCCGAGTGGTTATCCCCGAATGATTTCGTTGGGCGCATGTTTCGGGTACCTGAAAAAAAAAAAAGAAAGAACAGATCAATATGGGAAGTTTCCCTTTTTTAGCCACAACTTACCGAAAACCTGGTGCCGAACAAACACCAGGGCCCTCAGCGACTGTACCACCGCCAAAGCTAGAATGATCCACGTTCCAGCTTTCCTCAATGTATTCCCTGTATCCCGCTCATCTGCCGAGTCTGATAGAAATTTGACAGTCCCAGTGATGGTCAACGCAACAGCTCCCACGATGATAAGGTGAAATAGCCTCTTGTTACTGAGTGCGCGGAGGACAGGATTGTTATAATGCAAGCCGACTATGCGTTCTCTAGGGGATTCTCGTGAGCATGAGGGAAGAAAGACTGGCGTGGAAAGAGAGGGAAAGTAACTTACCGATCGAGCTGGAGACTGAACGCTGAGAACAACAAGCCCGTGAACCCGACTCCAAAGAGTATGAGATCGGCAATTGTCAAGCCGAGATTTTGAGCAGCAGAGTCCGATCCTGCGATCACAGCCCGAATTGCGAATGCAACTACTCGAACTATAACCCGCCGTGTTAGTCCTTGGGGCGGAGTACATTGAAAAGGGGGGGCATACATACCCGTGCAGAAAAGGTGTATGAACACGTGGACGAAGTTGAACTTTCTGAATGCCTTCACCAGGAACAGTAGAGCAAAAGGCGCGTATATGACAGTGAAGATAGCCGCTGCAGGTACGGAGTCTATTCCGAGGAGAGCGCCGTAGTTGAGAGGAACTGGAGGGTTTGACATGGTCGGCACGAGTGGTCGAGGGAAAGTGTGGGAGAAAGGAACTACAGAAGACTGAGAACTTGACCTGTTGGTTTATATATGTCAAGAAAGGAACATTAAGCCTCCGACATTGGGGTCCATACAGGGGCATAGTCGCTATCTGTTGGGGTAACGAAGAGACAGGTGATGGGCTACCAAAAATATCGCTAGTGCAGCGCCCGTGCACTGCGCGAGTTGAACCCGACACCAACGAATCTAGCAAGTACTAGGTATTTTTGGCACTCGTGCATAAACTTAGCTTGCACGACCAAGGTACACCATGGGGGTACCAGAGGAGGGCTTTGTATCGAGCACAGACCCTACACCCGAATGGAATCTACCACTCTGGTATATCAACAGCGTTCCGAGAAGCATTCCGCGTTGCATAGTTCATACAGTCCCCAAGTGTGACCCTTTGGGTACAATGATCCCAAAAATCGCGCATGGTTATGCACAGCCACGACCTCCCTCCCCGCGTTGCACGACACATGTCAAGCACCCGTTCGTATGAGCACTCTCCTGCCCCCAGTGGCGTCCGGCAATTTCAACGACGTCTCGGCAGCTCATCGAATACTGATCATCCGCTCCTGTGACGAGCAATAGGCCCAGCGACACCCCCGGGATCCAGCCAATGTGAATTATCGGGCTCAGTGAATGGCTTGAGTGCGATCATAGGCAACCACCGCCTCCGGAGCCCGGGATGCGCGATAGCGAGACTATGTGCATATTTTGGGATTCTATTTATAGAGCCAACGGCATGGTTTTATGCCGACTTGATGCCGATCCTCGAGCGCAGCTAGGCTTTATTGACTGCGCACCGAGCGTGGAACGGCGGATGGTCACACAGGGGCGATGCGAGTGAGAAACTTTCCGCCTGCTGAACCACTCTCGCCAGTATGTATATCCAAGCGATGATTGATGATTGCCGGTCGGAACATACCACATACCATAAAACTCACCCTCCTGTGGAGCCGGTGCATCGACTTCTGCCTCAGAATGCGGCACCAAGCCTCTCCGTTTGCGCCGCTAACTTTTCAACGGTACCAGAGCCAGCCCTAGCACCGGTCATTGGTGGCTCCGCGAACAGACTGGAAATCCGTTTTGTATGGGTGTTTGCCTGTTCCAACGCGATCCACCCATTAGCACATCCGACCCCACTCTCTTACGCTGACACTTGCAGCTCAGCAGACCACCCACTAAATCCGGTAAGAGATGGATGCCATCATGGACATACAGTGCGATATCTTGCCACCTTCACCCTTCCTCTCCAACAGTTCAGGTCCATAACGACAGTAAAATACGAGACAGATTCCACGTTCTCCCATCCGGAATATGCAAGGCTTCCCTCGCAGGCCTGTGCATGTGTCGGTATTAGTGTATCCACACCTCAGGTCTCTGGTTGAAGACAACTACAATGAAGATGACTATGTAGAGGCTAGTTAGGTGCGCCTCACATGGGACGACTGGGCCGGTATTCACTATTCAGGCCTTCGCTGGGGGGGCTATTGGTAGCCCACGCGATGGGCCATACTGAGGCATTCCAATAAACCGTAATTCAGAGACCGGCTCCAGGAGTGTCAAGTGCCCCATTTTCTCATCATATGATTACTTGACCACCCAGCCCGTAATGATATATCGCCCTAGCTCGGCAGAAATGCAAGTGGGCCTTCTCTACACTGAGACATGGCCACTGGGCTCGGCAGTCACTGGTTTTCGCCATTTATTCTGGTAAAACAGACCCAAAGCTTCATCTTGTGACGATCATTAGGAGCAGTATGTAATAACCTGTTGAGACCTTTACAAGAAACATCCCATGAATCCACTAGATACGTGAAACCTCCGAACATGCTCTGGATTACTTACCGGGCCTAACCTACTGCCGACATTTTCAGTAATCTTGTAGTGTTTTTACTTGGAACAAAATTCATTGCCCACAATCCCTTATACAAGGCCAGGCCGCCACCCCCCTTCAACGGGTAGAATCCGACGTGATATCATGCACTCTGAGTTTATGTAGTCTAACTCTGTCGCTACCATATTGGAACAACTCAGACATTCGGATGAGCTTCTTCGCAAGGGCGAAATCAAAGCCCTCAGTTGTGTCATTGAATTCTACAGAGACTCCTATGAGCTTCAGACATCTATTCAACGTGAATCCGAAACTCGTTTTGTCTTTTTCTCCGCACATTCCGGTGTCACACCTCTTTTTTCACATTCCGGGCATAGCTTATAACCATCCGGAAATCGAGTGATCAGAGATATATTATAGACATGATAGTTAACCATACCTTCCAGATAATCTCTGTTCTTACATATGCGTGTACGCATATGCCCCTTGAGTTACAGGCAATCTGGCAATTGTCCGGTGTCATAATGAAGACAAATGTGGGGGGACTAGAAATACTGACATATTCCGGCTTGGTCTCCTGAGGAAAGGTTAGCGCAAAATGTGAGAGGGTCTAATAAAAATAGTGTACCCCGTGTAATATTTGTGGTTCATGGTTATTGCACAGATACACGGTGCTGATTTAGAAGTGATCAGTAGCATAACTGGAATCAATGATTGTGGGAGCACTTGTTTCCTGCACACATGGTTATAGGCGCAATGGAAGGGATCGAGATATACCAGAAGTACGAGCTGGGCTATGGCTTTTATCCTTGCTTGTAGGCGGTGATACTTAATGGGTTTAGCATTTTCATCCTTATCGTTATCAAACCTAATCAACCACGTGAAACAGTGAGGTGTTCTGGACAAAACCCCATCCTGCGATCGTGTGCACCCCAACCAGAATAACACAATTTCACGTTGCGTTCTGTTCAGCGGTGACTCATCCCCAACTAACATTATTGCCCCTGGTGTCGGGATATGTGTGTATCCAGATGCCGAACTCCAAGAGCCCCTCAACCGATTTGTTAGAACTTAGACGGACAGGAAGCATGAATTGGATAGAGTTGGGATTTTATTAGTGTACTGGGCGTAACGGTTACGCCAGTTCATGGGTATGTGCACACAGCCAGTGTTTAAAATTTCAGTATTCGAGATTTTGATGTCTGATACCTAAAGAATCAGGGACTGATCTTTGGGATCAGAGTGGGTCCAGAATGGAGCTCCAGGAGATCTCAGGCTGCCCGAGGTGAAATTGATGATCCGAACTTACGTAGTGTCCAAGGGTATCTTAGGACTAAGGTATCAGATGAGAGGAACAGATCGATAAAAATGTAGACACGGTGGTGACATTATTTCCTCTTCCGCTCCACTCCGGTTGCCCTTTGATGCTAGATTGGATAACTTCCCATCAGACATCTGGACAAACCCAGGAACCCAGAACTTATTGAAATCCAAAGGAAAATTTGGGGCTCCTTCGACTCCCCGTCCCCAAACGGCACGTCCAACCCAAAAAAGGCAATCAAACACTGGGAGGGGGCTGGGAGGTCTGCCCAGACGGCGCCATCTGGCTCATTTCGGCACCTGGGGTCATAGATTTGTCTGTGGGTAGTCACCGCCGAAATGCGGCTTTCACACATCCGTGTCCATGTTAGTCTACTTATCCCCAAGGGTCAATATTCCGATTGGAAGCTGTAGTGATGATAACTCTGTGTGCACTGGTCCTGCCGAGCACACTAATCAGTGTACCTATCTACTATTGAAAGAATGGGCTTCGCGTGAGGCAAGAGAGAGCCAGATAGCCTTATTAAGTTTATGGTAGTGGATGCGATGACTAAACTTAGTTCAGGTAAGGGAGCAGGAACGGGACGTATACCCCAACCACTATAACTACTTGCCTAGGATCTACACTAATCTCACTGTTTGCCTGAACTACGTCCTGTAGGGCTGGCTCTTCCGAGGTCTTTCCTTCATCCAAATGCTCCTCATCTCCTCAGTTCTGTTTCGCCATCCTTGGCACGCCTCTCCTCTAGATGTCCCGTGGCTTGGTGCGAAGCTGGGGGCTTACAAGAATCCAGGTCCTAGACTGGAAACTAATAGATGTTGCAAACTAACACCTTGCTTTTCATCCAATTCGGCTGGGAGGGAGGGCCAGTCGTCTGATGTTTAATATAGTCAATGCGGATGAGGCAGAATGACCACGGGGCTGTATGACTGAGGAATGGACAATCAGCACGAAAGTGCGATAGCGACCAATAAGTATGCAATCTACTCCGTGCGCTTTTTTTAGCCACAGTTGCAGTATTACTCGATCCTGGCAGGGATGTCAATAAGCAGAAATATTTGAATCGATACATATAGGCTAGTGGGCCTCCTCTACGCTGAGACGTGGTCATTGGGCTAGGGAGTCACCGGGTTTCCCCCATTTGTTCTGGTAAAACAGACTCGAAGCTTTACCTTAGGATGATGATTAGGAGCAATGCGTAATAACCTGCCGAGACCCTTACAACACAACAGAAACATTCCATGAATTCGCATACTAGCTATGTGAAACCTCCGAACGTGCTCTGGACTGCTTACCGAGCCTAACCTTTTATTCAAGTTCAGGTCACCACGTCTTATTTGGGTAGAATCCAGCGCGATATCATACACTCCGAGATCATATAGTCCAACTCTATTGCCACTACGTTGGAACAACTCAAGCATTCCGATGAGCTTCTTCGGAAAGGCAAACTCAAAGTCCTCGGTCTATGTCGTTTTATTTTACAGAGACTCCTAAGTACACAGTGAGCTTCGGACATTTGTTCAACGAAATGTTGCACTTCGTGCGCTGCATTTTTGTACAAAGCAATCCCTGCAATCCTTATCGAAATCCGGAAATTGAGTGATCAGAGATATATTGCAGACACGATACTTAACCTTACATTCCACACAGCTTCCAGTTCTATATCTCGGACTGCGCATATAATCCCAGAGGTATTACATGGCAGCTGACAATTGTCCAGTGTCATAATGAAGTCAAATTTGGGGGGACTAAAATTACCCACAAAGCCATTCGGCTCCTGAGGAAAGATCAGCACGAAGTGTGATAAGGACTGATAAAAACAGCGTACTTCATTACACTTTGGTGGGTCATGGTTACCTGCACTTAGTATATTTTCCTGATTGGAAAGTGGTCAGTAGCACAACTGGAACCAACGGTTGTGGGGACACCTTTTATCCCGACACATGTTTTACCGGCGCAATCAGACCTGTGTAATAGTTGGGAATGAGTCGAGGTATGCGAGAAGTACGAGCTGGGGCTATGGTTTCTATCCCTGCTTGTATGCGGTGATATTTAATGGGGTCTGGCGTTTTCATCCTTATTGTTATCGAACCGGATCGACCTCTCTGGGAACCTTATATGAAATAGTGGGGTGTTTTGCATAAAAATTAATCCTGCGATCGCGTGCACCCCAACCAGAGTGACGCAATTTCATTTTGCGTCCTGTCAAGCCGTAGCTCATCCCCAACTAATTTTATTGCACCTGGTATCTATCGCCCACCGTGCAGGATGTGTGCGTATCTGATGCTAAAATGCCGAACACTAAGTGCCCCTCTACCAATTTGTTAGGACTTAGACGGACAGGAAACGCGGGTGGGATAGAGTTGGGATTTCGTTAGTATACTGGACGTAACCGTTACGCCAGTTCATGGGTATGTGCACACGGCCAGTGTTCGAACATTCAGTACTCTAGGTTTTGATGTCTGATACCCAATTCTTGTTTCTTTTACCCATACATCGATTCCACAATGTATTCAATACCAATGAGGTCCGAATAGGTCGGAATGGGCTCCAGGGGGGCCTGGGTGGAACTGATCGCCCGAACCTGCACTGGTATTAAAGTATCGGATGAGGGGACGGATGGTCACGAACAGGCCAATAAACGTAAAGACACGATGGTGACATCATTCCCTCTCCAGCCCCACTCGGGAGGTTAGTCGTTCCCTTGGTGCATGTCGATCGTGCAAGAGGAGTTTACAACGGCTGGGAAGCGGGGGGACGTATGGACAAAAATAAGAGTCAGACCATGGCTTTTATCTCCCGGTAAGAAATGTCCATGAAATCGCTCATAATGAGTTCAAGTGTCATGACTGTAACCGGGTGGTTACTGAGTGAGTACTTTTACGTGAGGCGGTGAGCGGTATATGGATTGCACTATGCAAAAGAATTACCATAACATGTATCACCGCCAACAGTAAATAGAATATCTAGGTAGATGAGGACAGATACCCGTCACAACGACCTTATTTTTCCCACTGATGGAGCTTGTGGAACCAGGTTATACCTCATATTGTGATGACGAGGGCCTGCGGAAGGATAATTGTTAGTATCCTGTCGTTGCGGACGGATCGACAAATTTACAGGCACGACGGCAATTGAAAAACCCTATTCTCTGTAGGGCAATTTGTCTGTGATATCTGAAATACTTGTGCATTGGCGATGGGATCGCCTCGAACACTCCGTGATTTGATCGAAAATCAGCAGCCCTGAGAGTACACGCAGCATTCCGCCGGAAGAACCCCGGATAGAATATCAAAATGTACAAACTTAGGGACATGATTCAGGGTCTACTTCGTCCTAGGTAACGTGAAATATAGGTCTGCACATCCTGATAGGCTGTCGTCAAGCTTTTTCAAGCGTGGATACGCGAAACTATTTATCCGATACTCAGAGGCCACGGCAGGATGGACGGATTCCTACCACTGCTGATGGGTAGATCATTGTCGGAAAAGTAGGTGAGATGCGTCGCCCCCACTGGCACTTGTTCCCTTGACTTCAGTAGCACGCTCGCAGCGCACGACACATGCCATATACCAAGTCACCGAATGCATGAGATAATCAATAACGGTCCACCTTTCTCGTGTTTAGTAGTGGTAAATTTGAATATTGTCCACACCAGCCGCTACTCCAATACTCTACACTCCAAGGACCCTACCCCCTCTACCTATAACAAGTCGGACGTAGGGGTGCAAGGCCACCTTCTATAAACCACGGTGGGGTAATCGACTAGCAGATGTTCCTAGGTTATCATGACTGCTCGAGTAGACGACAATAACAACAGAGTCAGAAAAGATGCATAAACGACAGTGGAGGCATCCCAAAGAGAAAGAAAGAGCGACACGATGCAATCCAGACTAAAGTGAGCCAAACACAATCGCACCTTGAGCGCAGCTAGAGAGCGAGACTGGTACCAAGAGCGCACACGGCCACCTTCCACCAAACATTTATCGTCCAACATCCCCCCAGTACCCGACACCATCGTAGGTGTGTGTGCTATGCTTTGTGTCTCGGTAGCGGCAGCAGCCCCCGACGACGACGGTTGCTGGATACCTACAGCGCTTGGTGCTTGTTTGGGTACACCGGCTGCCGCACCAGTCGGGAGTGTTGATTACAGGTCCTCTGTACCCAGGAGTTGCAGATGTGCCAGCGCCGTTCGTGTCAACTATCAAGAGCTATAGTGAATATGCGAAGCAGGCAGGGACATAAGACAGGGGGCGTAATACGCACATTCTCCGCAACGCTTCAGTCCATGTTCTGTTGCAACGGACACCTCACTCGGCGTACATTTCTCCTGAACGCAAGTCAAAGCAGCCACCTGAGTTTGGGGTGAGTTGCAGATGCAACGCATATCGTAGCTGAAACCAGGGACCATGTTAAAGCGTTACCCATGTGGACGAAGTGGAGAGAAGATGTACAAGGTGCAATTATTAGCTTCAGGCGGCTGGCTGAACGCAGCTGAGAATACACTCCGAGAAACCATGATCGTACGCTCCTTTGGGCCTTTGCATCGGACGACGTCGCAGTCTGCGCGTGGACGGTAGCGACTATGGCTAAAAAGAATGAAAGTACTGCGCTGAGCAGCATCGAATTCAAGTTTTGGAACCGGTTTGGGGAAGTTGGTGGAAAGCGTAGTGCGGCAAGGAGGTTCTGGTGCTATTAGCCCCCAAATTTCAAATTTTCAGGGTCGTGGCTCGGGAACTTCATTAGTGAGGCCGCCGAGACTTGAGGTTATCGGAAAGGTATATTCTAGCAGACACCAACGTAACCCTCGTGCGGTAAAATGGTGGAGCGCTAAAATCAATTGAACTGCCCATGAACAAGACAATCAAATTTCCAATCCCCCATTTGCTTAGAATGCTGTCAAGCGCCTCGTGAGGAGCTAGAAGGTCGGTGTACGTCAACTACCTGAGCCATGTCTGTCGGACCTTGCAATGCCAATTTAGAGCCCATAATGAACGACAATGCTGATTTTGTCACTGTGCTCGCGTTCAGATTGCGGATGAGCGACTGAACTGGAGTCAAAAGGTGGCCCAGGAGCTGGAAACGCACATTCTCGTACGTCTGGGATTTAGGGTCTTAACGTGCGACCGAGCGAATTGCAATTATGATTATCGACATTCAACATGGAGACCGAGTACAGTATTTACGGCACGGGAAAGCGCATCACGGGCCGTGACCGCTCCTGAGCAAAGGGTTCCCGACGTCAGTAATCAAAATCCTTCCGACAGGCGAGAATAGTATCAGGTTATAATTGACTTTAGCTCTTTGTGGAGGAAGTCACCAAGGGGCCAGAAGTTGTCAAATAGCCAACTAGCTACGATATCACACTCTCAAGTGGTTCGAAATGAGGGACATATTGGGGCTTGGCATCGCTAGAATCCTTCACGGCACTTCCAAACCCATCCGCATACAATGGTTAGATCCCAACAGCGACGCCTAAAATGGCAGCAGCGAAGGCCCAAGCACCACCAAGGCTCGTAGCGCTGGCGGCGTTAGAGGTCGCAGCAGCAGGAGCACCTGTAGTGCTTGCGGGTGACGTCGGAGTGGAAAGGGGAGCCGAGCCGCCAGAACCACCAGCTCCAGTGGAAACGGGTCGTGGGGTAGCAGACCCACCAGAGGGGGTAACGCCGACTGTTTGAAGAATGAGTGCTGAGTTGGCGCTTTACCAAGGTTCTCGAGGGGAAAGCTTACTGGCACCGCATTGGCTCTGCTGAAGGGCACGAGCAGCGTCCACTTCGTCGGGGGTACAATTTTGGCTCAGACACGCAGTTGCGTCTGCTTGGAACTGAGCAGACGCGCAAACACACCGGGCATCAACGCTGGGCGAGAAGCATGAGATCAAGGGACTTGGATAACAAAAGGGGAAACATACAAATTGCAACCATTCTGGGCGGCAGCGGGCATGACGCAGCTGATAACACAGGGGGGAATACCAAGGCCGGGGGGAACAGACGGAGGACTGGAGATTGCTGTTCCAGTCGCGGAGCCTGTGATGCTCGAGCTCCGGGCTGTGGTGGAGCTCTGAGCAGCAGCTGCGGTAACAAAGGCGAGGAGAATGAGCTTGTTGTTGAGCATGGCCGTGGATCTCTGGAGGCTCGTCGTGGGTCGCGTTGAGCGTGTCAACTTTGTTAACTCGTTCCACTTTGTATTCCATTATTTTCATTTTCCGGCGGGAACTCAGCGCCTAATTTCAAACTCAAATGCCAAAATAGGGACAATCACATGACCAATCAGCCTCAGCGTTCTGATCCCCTCTGATTCACTGAAGCGCAGCGGTTCAGTCTTCCACAGGCTCTCAAGTGGTGAAGATAGGGGTTAAAATTAATATCATGATAGCGTATCAAGCGGAGTGGAGCGGATCTAAAGGTTCATCCAAATACCGTGTGACTTCAGCTGAAAGGCGCCCGAGTCGCTGAACTTGAACGTTTGAACACCAGATAACCATTGACGACGTCCGGGCTACGATAGCAACGGCGAAAATCAAAGAGTAATATTATTCTATCTCAAACGAACATATATAAGAAATTGAGAATGCAATGTCTGTGTCATATAACGAGCTTTTTGGGTAACAAACCAAGCTACACCAGTTTAGAGGCTGATCGCAACGCCCAAAAGGGCAGCAGCAAACGCCCACCCGGCACCAACGGAGTTCGCAATCGCACCGCTATCGGACGAGTCAGAAATCGAAGTCTGTTGCGCCTCAGTCCTTCCAGTGCTTGCACGGGATGCCCCAGTGGCAAGGACGATCGAGCCACTGGAACTACCGGCTCCAGTGGAGGATGTACCGTTCGCTGTTTCGAATGTTGGTACTCAGCTTATACGTTCTAGGGAAAGAAAAAACGTACTGGAGCCGCATTGGCTCTGTTGAAACCCACGAGCAGCAGCGACGTCATCTGGGGTACAGTCTCGTTCCAGACACTGTCCTACGACCCGTTGGAAATCAGTGGACTGGCAAATACACGCCAAGTCACCGCTAGACGATGTGCTATGCATGAGAATCAAGAAGCCCGGAGAAATTATGGGTAGCGTACAACTGGCAGATCTCAGGAGCGGACCTGGTACAGTTCAGAATGCAGTCGGTAATACCGGGGGGGAGAGCGGCAGTCGACGAAGGACTAGCAGGTGCGGTTCCCGAAGGACTATCAAGTGCGGTTCCCGAAGGACTAGCAGGTACGCTCCCCGAAGGATTGGCATTTTCGGTTTCCGAAGGACCGGAAGTTGTGATCCTTGTTACGGGAGCAGTGGCACTGGTCACCGGTGGGACAGAACCAGAGCTCTGGGCGACAACCGCAGTGACAAAGGCAAGGAGAGCGAACTTGAGGTTGATCATGGTTTTGGGGTTCCGTAGGATGCCTTGATACTTACGAGCTGTGTGTTGCAGACCTTTATACCCCGACGATGCCAGGGAGCCTCCATAATTTTCCACGCTATTGTGGTTGATATATTCCTCCACTCCTCAAATCCCAATTCCACTTGGCGCTAGTATCTTCCGGTTCGTCCCCGCCGGCAAGTGATCGTGGTCAACTGCTGAGTCCATGGCCACTCAGGTAGAGATCGGCGACTAGCAAGCTCGAACGATATTCGCAAACTGGGAAGAAGACCGCCAAAAACTGAGATAACGGCCCCACAAATTACGGACAGCCTCGAGCTTCTGAGAGCATCAGAGCCCTGAATGCCGTGATTTCTCGAAATTCACGTTCGGAGCCCAAACAGCAACTTGCATCAGCAGCACCCACAAATCAAAACGGCACCCAAGGGTGCTCCATTGCCCACTGCATCTATCCCCATCATTGAAAAGTGGCCGCCGATTGACTAAGCGAACGTGGTGGCATTTGTCTATAATTGTGCCGCAGGTCTCCAGTTACTGGCAATGGCTCTGTGAAGTGGGATATCCTGGCATGTTATTGACCAGTTTGGGGCCTGATGGACGTCAACAACTTTCACGAGAGCTCCTGCCTGACTGTGCTTCACCTAGCTCCCGATACTATAGGAACAAGAATTCTTATCTAAATGGCGCTCGTCTGGTGCCACTTGGCTGCAATTTCGCGGTCACGTGTTCATGTTTTAGTGACTTGAACCAAAGTCGCGTGTGGCGACTAATTTTTTTTTTCCTCCCTGGAATGAAACACTTGTATACCGCTCCAAGAAAACTAGTGCTAAGACGCGGTGAGCCCACTGTTTGATATGGTGGGCTCCATCATGCCGTGAAATACCTCCAAGGGGAAGAGGCCCGCAGTGTGGTATGTTCTACGTGTCAATGGTGTAATCCGCGTATTGCAGGGTGGCAGTAAGTAGAGAAAATAACGGTATACTCATAAAAGGAATATAACGATTGCTGTGAGAACCGGATGGGGCGGGTGGTCAATCAGTCCTGATTTTGCCCGCCAGGTTCCTATTCCCCTGCCTAGTCTGTCCAGGAGATAGAGGGTGTCGGAGACAGCTCTCAGGATATGACGGCGCTGTTCGTATAGAGGGCAGGTGCAGAGGATATGCTCGTCTGCCTGTTGCTCTCCACATGGGCAAGATGTTGGTTCTGTTGGTTCCGATGGGACAAAGCGTTGATACAAGCCGCCAGCACAGCCATGGCATTGAACAAGTCGGCCGAAGACCTCTCGTTTATTTTAGAGTTCAAGGAAGTGGTTGCTGAGGTTCAGGGATGGGGGGATGCGGTTTGCCGAGCTGAACTGTCCAGATTCTTCCAATCAGGCGTCCAGTTCTTCAGCATCTTCTCTTTGGCTCTCCTCAAGTAGTATGTTATAGATGAGTCTGAGGAGCTGTGTAGGTGGGTGGCTTCCATCGCGAGGCGGTCTGCTCGCTCATTTCCTTTGATGTTCTGGTGGCAAGGGCATAGGGCAATGGTGAGGCTATGCGAGGGGTTGGCATCGAGCCATTTAAGGGCCGTTATGTAGAAGCCATTGGTAGTGATTTGGCCTTGGCTGGATTTGGGGTCGAAGATGGTAGATCGTGCGGAGGAGTTGTCTGCGAAGATGCTGATGTGGTTAATTTTCTGGGTGGTCATCATGCGCGAACGACCGCTATTTAAATCGGCTCATGAACGGCACAAACATCAATCTTGCACTCCAGTCATTGAGACAGTTGAGAGGAATATCCCTGTTGGAACGCAAATACGTGGCAGGGTCGTGGACCCACAATCCCCTTGGACACGCATTCAACAGCCTCGCCCTTTATTAAATACGTGCCTTGACCTTATACTTCTTCCCTTTGTAGCGCCTTTATGGTTCCCCCATTATCCTTTTAGACATGTAGATATATATTGCAGACAGTCCACGGACGCTCCCCTCAGTACTCGCGCGTAAACGAGTGACTGAGGTGAGCCCCGTCTATACCATTCTATCATCCCAGTATTCACGTCATTACAGATTTACTGTTTCCTACAGGTACTTATAACAAGATAGTACTCGCGCGTAAACGAGTGACTGAGATTTACTGTTTCCTACAGGTTATGGGCCCCGCCCGTTGCTAAACCTAGAAAGAATTTTTGCCCAAACACTTGAAATTATGTCTACCGTTACAAGCCTGCCACCCTCTGTACCCCATCTCGAGCAAACCGGTGCCAACTGGGTGCTATTCATGCGCCAGTTCCGGACGACGATCCGAGGACATGGGTTGTGGGGGCATTTTGATGGCTCCTCCCCCCGTCCTGTACTCACTCTGCCAAACCCTATCCCCGCACCAGCCACAAGTGCTGCAGCTGGCACTGCAGCCACCACCACAGCTGATGGTACCACTACTACAAGCATACCAGCACCCACAGTCGTCCTTGGCACTACTGCCGAGATGCTTGAGTGGGATCGTAGTGAAAACGTTGCTCGTGCCTTACTTGCACAACGTCTCCCTGGTCCTACATTCCTGGTGGTCGATAACGAGCCCACTGTTCAGCTTATGTGGGCGGGTGTGGTAAAGGAATTCACTCACAAGAATGCCTTCGCTCAGGCGCAGATGCGGAGAGAATTCATGCAGGCGAGGTGCCCTGAAAAAGGGGACATCCGCCAGTTCCTTGGCAACCTTCGGGCTAAGCGAACTGAGCTCCTTGCCATGGGTGTCAGCATTGGTGATGATGAATACAGAAGCGCTGTACTGCAGTCCCTACCTCGACATCTCTCCCACTATGCGTCTGGTCAGCTCTCAGCAGCACAACTTCATCCCCACCTAAATTTTACGATCGACCCTGAAGTGTTCATCATGATGATCATAGGGGAATGGGAACGCACACGCATGTTCCACCAGCCAAATCAGACCAAACCTCGCCAAGGTCGCGATGAAGTGGGTGATGCAATGGCAGTTGAAGGGAGCTCTGGAGGGTCCTCCAGCAAACAAAAGATTGACCAGATAAAGAAGAGGACAAAGTGTTTCAAGTGTGGGAAGATGGGCCATTGGAGGAGAGAATGCCCAAATGATAGAAAGGTCAAGCCAGACAATGCGGAAGGCAAGAAGGCCCAAGCAAATGCAGCCATTGAGGAGGACGAGTCCTATATGGTCGAGATTGAAGATAGCACTGATGAGAAGAGCGATACCGATGGAGATGATGACACCTACTGGTTGGTGGATGCAATTGTCAACCTGGAGCCCAATACTGGTGAAGTCGATGTCTTCATGAGCGAGGCCTGCGATGAGGACCATGCTGGTCAGGTGCAGACCATACCGACCTCAACTCAGACAATCCTGTTCGACTCCGGATCCTCTCGTCACATATCCCCATACAGAAATGCATTCAACAAGCTTCAGAAGATCCCACCGAAACCCTTGCGTGCCGCGAACAAACAGAGCTTCAACGCTGTTGGAAAAGGTGCTATGGCTTTAGAAGTTCCAAACGGTGCTGTAATGTCACAGCTGCAACTCACGGAGGTCTTATTCTCACCAGAGACTGGATATACGCTGGTGTCTGTGGGATGTTTGGATGAGGCTGGCTTCACTGTCACTTTCGGGCACGGAAAGTGTGTCATCCGGGATCCTGGGGGGCTGCGAGTTGCTGAAATCATGCGAAATCAGCAGGGCCTGTACAAGGTTATCAAGGAGGTTGAATCTGAAGTGCTTTCAGTAACGGAGCCACTCACCTTGGATATGGTGCACCGACGCTTGGGACACATTGCGCCTGCAACGGCTCGAAAGCTCATCAGGGATGGGCTGGTGACTGGGCTGTGAATGGATTCTGATGGTGGAGCGGACTATTTTTGCGAGTCTTGCGTGTTTGCCAAATCCACATGCCTATCGGTTGCAAAGGTCAGAAGGGGCAAGCGGGCGACCGTGCTGGGGCAGGAGGTTCACTCCGACGTTTGGGGACCTGCACAAAATGAGACGAAGAGGGGAAGAAAGTACTATGTCACCTTCACAGACGATTTCTCACGCTGGACCCATGTTGAATTCCTTGCAAACAAATCGGACGTCCCTGCAGCTTACAAACATTTCGAGGCCTGGTGCCAGACCCAGTTTAATGCACGCATCAAATCCCTGCACTCGGATCGAGGCGGTGAATTCACTGGAAACGATTTTCAGGATTACCTCAAGTCCAAGGGAACGGAAAGTAAGCTTACCGTCCATGACACGCCGCAACATAATGGGATTGCTGAGCGCCGAAACCGTACAATTCTCAAACGTGTCCGGGCTATAAACCATGTCCCTCGCTTGCCAAAATATCTGTGGGCGGAGGCAGTAGGGCATGTTGTCTGGCTGATGAACAGAACTGCGACGAGGGCAGTTGCTGGGAGGACACCATATGAGGTGTTGTATGGGAAGCGGCCTGACTTTGAGGGCCTGAGGGAGTGGGGTGAGGATTGTTGGGTGCACAACGCTGGGGGCAACAAGCTGGACGACCGGGCTCGCAAAGCCCGTTGGTTGGGTTTCGATACCGAAAGCAATGGCATGCGGGTATGGTTCCCAGATACTGGTGCTGTCAAGGTTGAACGGAATGTACGTTTTCGAAACCATGTGAATCTCGAAGGGGAGGGTAGTCAACCTCAGTGCGAGATTCAAGGACATGCTCCACCCACCATGCAAACAGCGAACGAGTCCGCCAGCGAACCCATTACGAGTCCCCCTGAAATCCCAGGATCCTTCCCTATGTCCAGCACTCACCCAGAACCCATTTCAAGCATCCCTGAACGTCCCCAGCGCATCCGAAATCCAAGCCAGAAAGCACAGGATATTCTTGAAGGCCGTGCAGTTACGTCTGTGGAAGAGCTTGACTGGGAAGAAGCATGCGCATTTGCAGCCGAAATGGAGTCGGCAGAGGCTTTGGAACCTGAGAACTTCAAAGACTTAAAGGGGAGAGCAGACCGAGACCTGTGGTGGGGAGCAATGAGGGAAGAGTTAGCCACCTTGGAAAAGGCCGGAACATGGGAGCTGGTGGACCCACCTCACAACGCCAACATTATTGGCTCCAAATGGGTATATCGTGCAAAAAAGGATGCGGCCGGCAACGTCGTTCGATATAAGGCCCGTCTCGTCGCACAGGGTTTCTCACAGGTGCCGGGTGTTGATTATTTCGACACATATGCACCGGTGGCCAGACTTTCTTCCATATGGGCCATCTTGGCAATCACGGCTGAAAGGGACATGGAGCTACATCAAATTGATATCAAGGGAGCGTACCTAAATGGAGAACTCACTGACGATGAAGTCCTATACATGCACCAACCTCCCGGTTTCAAGGATCCAAGCCACCCCCTCAAGGTATGCCACCTGAAGAAGACACTCTACGGCCTCAAACAATCAGGCCGCCGCTGGTACCAGAAACTTTGCGAGATCCTTATCGACCAACTGGGTTTCACACGATGCGATGTGGACCATAGCGTGTTCTTCAAAAACGACCCTCCGAATCTCAGTATCATATTTGTACATGTTGATGACTGTACACTTGCCACCACAACCACCACACTCGTCGTTTGGGCCAAGTCCCGTATATCCAATTTTGTCGAGATCACTGATTTGGGAGAGCTACATTGGTTGTTAGGGATAGAGGTGAAAAGGGACAGGGACCAGCGTAAGATCTACCTGTCTCAAAGATCTTATATTGATGCCTCGCTACGACGTTTTGGCCTGGAGGATGCAAGGCCAAGCAGTGTACCAATGGATCCGTCAGTCAGGCTCACAACAGATCAATCCCCAAAGTCAACGGCCGACATTGCACGCATGGCCCAGGTACCTTATCAAGAGGCCATCGGAACCTTAATGTATGCCTCACTCGGAACACGCCCGGACATTGCATACGCTGTGCAACACCTCTCCTGTTTTTCCAGGAACCCTGGAAACGCACACTGGGAGGCCGCAAAACGCGTTTTTCGCTATCTCAAGGGAACAAGGGACTTGTGGCTTACATATGGAGGTGCTGGAGAAGACGTTAGTGGGTATACAGACGCAGATGGCAGTATGGCCGAAGATCGCCGTGCCACATCAGGTTTTGCCTTTATCATCAATGGCGGTGCCGTTTCATGGAGCGCCAAACGACAGGAGCTGGTCACCCTGTCTACCACGGAGTCAGAGTATGTGGCAGCCACTCACGCTACTAAAGAAGCCCTCTGGCTTCGTTCTCTTATCACACAGATTTTCGACGTGCAACTAAAACCCACCCCCCTCTTATCTGACAATCAGTCAGCAATCGCACTTGCCCAAGATCACCAGTTCCACGCCCGAACCAAACACATCGATATACGATATCACTTTATCCGGTGGACCATACAGGACGGCAAGCTCGTGCTCATCTACTGCCCTACTGAAGAAATGGTGGCCGACATCTTTACCAAGGCCTTACCATCACCCAAAGTCAAGCACTTCGCTCATGGTCTCGGTCTCGCCACGTTTTGAAGGGGAGTGTTGGAACGCAAATACGTGGCAGGGTCGTGGACCCACAATCCCCTTGGACACGCATTCAACAGCCTCGCCCTTTATTAAATACGTGCCTTGACCTTATACTTCTTCCCTTTGTAGCGCCTTTATGGTTCCCCCATTATCCTTTTAGACATGTAGATATATATTGCAGACAGTCCACGGACGCTCCCCTCAGTACTCGCACGTAAACGAGTGACTGAGGTGAGCCCCGTCTATACCATTCTATCATCCCAGTATTCACGTCATTACAGATTTACTGTTTCCTACAGGTACTTATAACAAGATAGTACTCGCGCGTAAACGAGTGACTGAGATTTACTGTTTCCTACAATCCCTGTTGCGAGCACGGCAAGCAGTCAGTGATATCCCTCGTGGAAGAGTAGAGAGACGCCGCCCTCAACCATCAGGCTTCCGAACTTCCGTATGATGGTCAGCATAAGTTAAGGCTCGAGTGATCGTCAAGGCGCACTGTATGAGCTGGAGCAGAAATAGCGGACAACAAAGACACTTTGGTATATCCCACATTCCGCGATATAAATACAGCTTCGAGTTATGCTTACACATTCATGATAGTGTTATTATACAACATACCACCCTTTTTTCTGCATATATTGAGGAAATTTTGTGCCCTCACCTTTGATCATGCCTCGGTGTTGATGGCGGCTTGATCTTGTTTTGAAACACCCCACTGACCCCCAATGCAGTTGAACCTCTTACCCCTCGGTCATACCCCAAGGCTATGGGTTATTGGGTTATGGGAGAGTATGGGGTATAAGAATATCACCTAAAATCGGCTAAAAAGTCCTAAGTAAATCTGATAAATTACTGAGGTATTCCACGCAGGCACTATAGTTGTTTATGAAACAAATATTCTGTAATGCGAATTGAGACCAGTGAATGGTCCTCCTCAAACTGTAGCTGGCATCTGTAGGATGCTAGCATGGACTCGAACTTGCGTGTCATGGCATCATTGAGACTGCCGATGCACCTATTGATGGAACAGACACAACCTGGAAAACCTCATACGGGTTATGGTATGACTTTCCCTGCATGCGAACTCGGTAACTTGAGAAGCCTATGGGGTATGAGAGAGTATGGGTTTGAGACCTACGGGTTACGAGAGATTCGACTGTGTAGTAAGTCTTTTACGAACGCAACAGGCAATCAAGAATCCCATAAGTGCGGATGAAATGGTAATGTCAGCTCAATAGCTTTGTAACATGGGAATGTCATACCCAAAACAAAGGTTCTCGGTGCATCGCATTGGCAACAGTTGGGGATGAAACGACACTACACAAAGAAGAACGTGCAAACGTTATAGCCTGAAATGTCAAGTCGACAAGTCAGGTGAACGCCGGAAAATTGTCGGCTGATCACCCCGCGCGGATAATCCTCGGCCAAGAGCTATGTCTCAGCATTCAACCCAGGCATAACAACCAAGCAACGGTATATAAGTACAACGTGTGCACAGATAATGTATAGTCATTCTGCTCCTCGATACAAGCTAAACGAGAACAGTCGAATATCGACATGCCACCCGCCGACTTTGCGAACGCAGATATTGATCAGGTCGTTAATGATCTGACAACTGACGAAGCGATTCTCCTCACTGCTGGTGTTGGTTTTTGGCATACACACGCTATCGACAGGCTCGGAATCCCTGCAATAAAGGTTAGTGAGCGGATCTCGGGGGAGTTTTTCGATAACTTCAACCTTCTTCCCCAGGTCAGCGATGGTCCCGAACGGAATCCGAGGCAACCATTTCTTCATGGGCACACCGGCCAAGTGTCTGCCAGTATGATCATGCTCTCCCATTCGGTGAGGGATCAAATAGTCACGATCGATTTGGTAGTCCTCGACGGCGATGGGCGCCACCTTCGATACAGAGCTGCTCGAGGAAGTAGGCCTTAAGCTCCTTGCACGCGAGGCCTAAGCTAAGGGCTGCCTCAATCGTCCTTGCGCCGACTTGTAACATTCAAAGGGTAAGAGGTCGCTTGTGACGTACAAGTCGTAGTAGCTCATTACTTTTTACTTTTTCAGAGTCCGCTTGGCGGGAGGGTGACTATTCTTTCATCCCAACATCTCTGCGCATGGTATTTGACTGTGTTCCTAGAGTTTCGAGAGCTTCAGCGAGGACCCATATCTTTCCGGCATTCTTGCAAGTGCTTATATCAATGGTGTACAGAAGGGAGGGATCGGATCGACTATCAAACATTATGTGTGAGTGATGGTCCCGATCTCAGGCTTGCTCTGGTCTTTACCCCGTCATCCCTAGTGGAAACGACAAAGAGAACGACAGATTGGGGTACGATAGCATCATTGATGAGCGATCCCTCCGGGAAATCTACCTCCTCCCTTTCATGCTTGCCCAGAAGTACGCATCACCGTGGGCGTTCATGACAGCGTGAGCTATGTCTATTGTCCGTCTACCTTATTCAACTTACGCCACTACAGGTACAACCGTGTCAACGGCCCTCATGCGTGCGAGAATCCGAGACTGCTTCAAGATATCTTACGAGAGGAATGGGGCTCAGATGCGATGGTAAGTCGATTCACGCTTTCTGAGCATCACATGCCTTAGCACCCTGAAACACTCAGGTCATGAGTGATTGGTGAGCTTGATCTCAAACCTCCATACATGGATTCGATACTAATTAGCCGCTTTAGGTTCGGTACCTACAGTGTTGATGTCGGTTTAAATGCCGGTGTCGACCTGGAGATGCCCGGCCTCAACAAATGGCGCACGCTCGATCTGGTCAACCGTTCAATACAAGCAAGAAAACTTACTCCTCAGACCATCAAGAAACGTGCCCGTAGGGTCCTCGAGCTCATCCATAAGTGTGCCCGTGGTGCACCTGAGGTCTTTCTCATTGCTCTTCCTTCTCTTGCACCGATTTCCTAAGGTGCATACAGATTCTGGACGGCGATGGCCTCGAAAGGACCGTTGACTCGGAAGAGGATAACGCTCTCATGCGACGATTTGCAGCTGAATGCATGGTTCTGCTCAAGAACGAGAACAATATCCTCCCGCTTGATGCATCGAAGCTTAATAAGGTCGCCATTGTTGGTGGTAACTGCCAAGGCACTAGTGCTCTCTGGCGGCGGATCGGCTGCTCTCAAGGCTTCGTATTTTGTTTCTCCATACGACGGTATCGCGAAAGCCTTGAAAGAGGCTAACCCCAATGTCCATATCACCTACAGTGAGGGTGCCCGAGGTGAGCTGTGCCCCATGTGATCTTGGTTAGTTGTGTTCTTTTTTTGATCCAATCCTTAAGCCTATATGACTATGCCTTCCCTCGACTATGATATTTATACTCAGAACGGCGAACGCGGGTGGATTGGTACTTGGTATACTCACGAGAACGATGGCAGTCTCATTCCTATCGAGGAACCAATTGAAAGCCAACTTATTGACGAAACGAGGATATTTATCAGTACCTCTTACCCCAAGAGCATCACAAGGAAGTGGACACTTCGTCTAAAGGGATATCTCAAGCCCCGCGAGTATGACTGCAAGTTTGAGTTTGGCCTAACTGTTGCTGGAAGAGCCAAGGCATGTGTTTATTTTGCTCCCGAGGGGGAAAGGGGGGTTGCGGAAGATGACCATGGGCTTGTTAGCTGTTCGTTGACGACAAGCTCGTCATTGACAATTGGACACGTCAGCGGAGGGGTGAATCGTTTTTCGGGTGTGGATCCGTGGAGGAAAAGGGCATCGTCGACCTGACAGCTGGCGTAAAGCACCAAATTCACGTCGAATTCTGTAACGTTCGTGGACCCGCCGACGGAGACGAGGACGAGGCAGGTTATGGACAGGTAACCTTCTGGCACCCCCTCCCCCCCTCTATTTCCGTTTTCAGTTACTCACTCCTTATCCAGTAACGCCGGTGTCCGACTTGGAGGTGCCGAAGTACAAGACTCGGACAAACTCATGAACGCAGCCGTTCAGATTGCCAAGGATGCCTGACGCCGTAATTGCCGTTGTTGGTCTGAACGCTGATTGGGAAACTGAAGGTTATGACCGGACGACGCTTGCCCTGCCTGGAAGAACAGACGAGCTGGTTAGCAAGGTGGCTGCCGTCAATTCACGGACGGTTGTTGTTACCCAAGCGGTAGGTCGTTTATAAAGCGAACGCAACTCTCACGAGACCATCGTTTAGGGCTCGGCAATCACGATGCCATGGGCTGATAACGTCTCTACTCTTGTTCATGCTTGGTATTTGGGAAATGCGACTGGTGATGCCATTGCGGATGTGCTATTTGGGAAACATAACCCGTCTGGTAAGTTGTCGTTGACGTTCCCCAGGAGGGAGGAAGACGTTCCTGCTTTTGGTCATTTCCACTCCGAGAATGGCAAGGTGCGGGTTACTTGAGGCGGTTTTGTAGATGTTATTATGTTGATATCAGCTCTCTCTAGGTCCACTATGCAGAAGGCCTCTACGTGGTGGGGTATTGTTTCCTCTTGCCAGCGACAAGGGGGTTCATATGAATTTTTTCAGGGCTACAAACACTACCAGCATCGCAATATCAAACCTCTTTTCCCTTTCGGGTGTGGTCTTCAATTGTATGAGTCTCAAGGACATTGGACTAATAACATACATCAGCCATGGTCTCTCATACACTACCTTCACCCTCACAAACCTCAAGCTTTCCCAACCAACCGTCACCCACTGACACATTCAACCTTACCTGCCACCGTAACTCTCACCA
Organism: Lepiota brunneoincarnata; assembly: GCA_023014365.1. Lineage (NCBI taxonomy): Eukaryota > Fungi > Basidiomycota > Agaricomycetes > Agaricales > Agaricaceae > Lepiota > Lepiota brunneoincarnata. The sequence goes on from JAEBUN010000008.1 coordinate 1,549,234, forward strand.
ACACCGGTACCATCCCAGGCTCACACATCATCCAACTCTACGTCGGTCTCCCGCGGACATCCTCACTCACCCACCCACGCTGGCAACTTCGAGCATTCGAGAAAGCCAAGAATGTACAACCAGGAGAAAGCCGCAATGTGGTATTAACATTGGATCGACTGGGTGTGTCGTATTGGGAGCATGAGTGGGTTGTGGAGAAGGGTGTGTATGATGTGAGAGTTGCGTTTAGTAGTGAGGAGGGGGTTGGGAAGGGTCAGGAGGTTGGTGGAGAGTTTATGATCGATAAAGGCTTTGTGTGGAGAGGACTTTGATGGCCTTGGATGATTGGGAATTACGAAGGAGGGGGGGGAGACGTTCAAGCGGTTCTGTTGTGCAGTGGCTATGAAATTAATATGTAGATATATTCTGTGCAGTTTGAAACGAGATCCTGATTTGGGATCCTTGAACCTTTAGGGGGATCGAATAGGATTTGCTCCTGCCGCTGAGGCGGTGCCTTCGGGTCCATTTATAAGAAGCATTCAGTTGGCGAGATCAGTGGCGGCAGGGCAGGGTGTGATCCATTTTGACCACGTACGGTGGCCGCGTCGTCCAAGGGTAAAGAGGGCACAGCGTGGGTTCTGCCGCACAGAAAACGAATCATGAGAGAGAGAGAAAAATCACGGTCTTGCGGGCGTCGCGCAAGTTCGGCGAGAGAGTCCGCATAAGGTGCCATTGTTCAGTCTGTGCCAAAAGCGCAGCAAGTTGAGTTTCGACAAAGACCCGAACACGCTCCAGTTGTGGTGTCCCTACCCGTCCGGAACTTGGTGGAATACAACCACTAGCTGAAAAAAAAAAAACAGATACCTATTTCCTATTCTCGTCCCCTTGTCCACTACAATTTCTATGCAGTAAAAAACGATTTCCACAACCAGACGGATTTTCTGCTTATTCGCACTACATACCAAATTACTCAAGTACACGTCAGGGTGGCCCTTCTCTCTCGCTCGAAATAGTCCACACGGCAGTCACACCTAACACGCACCTAGAAGCCCTTGCCCTGTGTGTGTGGATCAGAGTTGTTATCGGATCGAGGAGTTCTTCTCAAACCGAGAAGGGGGTGGTGGACCGGTGATTGGTGACCGGTGGCTTCTAAAAACCCAAAAGACACGCGCACGACACCTGGCCAACCCCCCCCCCCCCACACACACACACACACGCCACACAGCTGACGCAGGTCGCACCTGATCCTCTCTCACCCCCAAAAGGGGCCCACACATAATCATCAAAAGTTGATTTATTATTGATTCCTCGTGTGTCCCGTACACACGTGGTGATCATCCCTTTTCGGTAATCCCATGCTCTATTTTTATCCCGCATCTCGAGCTATCGAGCATGTGTCCTTTAATCACAGCGATGCCCACACACCTCGCACCGCAGCATAGCTCGGACTCCCTTCTCCCCATATCCACCTGACTCCACCCTTCCTTCAGTCTAAATATACAGAATTCCCCCACCAGAAGCAAGTAAAATAAATGCTGTTATTCACCACGGCATGTGTCAGATCAACAAGTAACCCGAATAAACAATCACAGCAACCAACAAATATGATACCAACCCTTCATCTTAGAAATAACTACTAGTTCCTTAAATATTTCCAAATAATAAAGACGCGGACCAACGAAGGGACACTGCCAGGGGCAGCAAGGGCACAAAACGTAAGGGATAGGAGTACAAACAACTGATCGGCCATCAACAAGAAATTCAATCAGAAATCGGGGCGATGTGACCACTAGGGGCTGGCCAGGAAGGGGGAGGAGGGGAGGGAGAAATGGGTAAAGGTAGCCCCGGTGAACGATAATGTGAGTGAATGATGGGCGGCGTGGGTAGGGAAGCGTAAAAGTGACAAGATATCAGGAGATGGAGCCAAAAATTACACAGAAGTCCCTGCTGAACAAAACGTATCATATCCTGGGACATCATCATTTATTTGATTTTTTTGATTTTTTGCTTTCGTGATTCTCTCTCTATGAAGTCCGAACTCCTTTATTCATTGGCAACCTGGGCAACGACGTCAGTAACTGCACATAAATACAAGAGGGATAACAACGAGCCTTGAGCACCCGCTTAGGCATTTCCTGCTCATAATCGCTCTCATCGGCATACTCAGCCTGTTTAGGAGGACCAGGGTTGGCATCGAAAGGGTTCGGTAAGGACCCTGATGCTGGAGCAGTAGATTTGGTGTTAGCCGCAGGTGCAGGTTCGTCAACAACGTAACCATCATAAGCCGCACTCAAATCTTCCTCGGGTGGCGAAGGCGCGAGTGCAGGGGGATTAGGAGCAGAGGAGTTAGCGTATGCACCATAGCTATTTGGATAGCCCCCCTGTTGTGGGTATGGGTTATAAAACAGGTCTTGCTTGGGATAAGAAGGCGCGGGTGAACCGGTTGACGAGCTATGGTAGGCTGTCGACCCGTTCCCCTCGGCGCTAGTGACAGACTTGTTCCTCGAGGGAGCGGTATAATCCGTTTGTTGGGTATACTGAGACGGACGTCTTGCGAGATCAAATTCTGGACCACCGGCACCGCGAATCATGCCAGGTGGGTAATGTGAACCTGCACCTGGAGCACCTGCTGCGCCCGCAACAGGAGCAGCAAAGGCAGGGTAAGGCGACGTGCCTTCCTGCAAACCAGCCGCGTAACCGCCATCGCGCATGCTCCTGGCCCTGGCAACGCCGATGCCAGCAGCACCAGCAGAGGTGCCACCACTCGGGTAGGCACCCGAATCGAAATATTCACCGGGGGCAGGCCCGTGTGCTATCTCGCGCATGCCATACATTTCCTGGCGGGGAGCAGGGTTCATCGGAGGCTGGGCAAAGGTGCCATGTGAAGCATCCGAGAATTTCCCACCACTTGGGCCATACCCAGTCCGATAATCATCGTCATCATCATAGAAGTTCGGAACTTGCGTGTTGGCGGCGTCGCGGGCTGCCGCTGCGATCTCATCGTCGAATTTCCTTGCGCGACGGCGACGAATGCTATTGGTAACAAAGGCGATCAGGATGGCAAGCGCAATGAGGCCGACCACGGTAAAGACACCTGCGACAGCGCCAGTGTTTTTGAAAAATCTAGAGAGCGGCAGGTTAGAGGAGAACGCGTGGGAGGGACGTGGGACTTTACCCTCGTCCGCTGTTGGAAGCGGTAGCAGTACCCGTGGGAGCAACATTCCGGGAGGAGGAGATAACGATAATGGAGGTGGTGGTAGTGACGCCAACAGGTGTTGGAAGGGTCGGAGTTGTAGATGAAGTGGTTGTTGGAGGGGAAGTGGTCGTAGAGAGTGTCGTGGTCGTTGGGGGGGTCAGGGTGATGAGGGTGATGGCATTAGAGGTAGTGAGGGTAGGAGAGAGTGAGGTGGGAGGGGGTGGGGTTTGAGTAGTGACGGGGGGCTGTGAAGGACCGGTCGGAGGGAGAGTGCTTGAGGGAGAGGTTTCGGCGGTGGTGCTGGTGCTGGTGGAGCCCGACGGTGGCCCTCTGCATTCCAAGGTGAGGAAAAGGAAGGAATGTGTGGCCGAGAGATGACTTACGTGCTTGTTGTTGTGGCTGAGGGAAAGTGTAAAAAAAGAGTCAGTGCGAGGGATGGATGAGTAGGGAGATTTTACAGACTGCTGCTCATTCAAGCGTTGGTGAGAAGAGAAAGATAGATGGAAAAAAGGAAACACAAAAAGGATAGAATAATAGACGAACATATTACGTAATCACTACTCCCACACTTTCTGTATCAACTCGCCTGCCAATTCTGCAAACCCATAAACAGATACTTGGGTGTGTCCCACCGGGCACAGATGGCAGCACAGAGCCATCTACAACCCTCAGCCCAGACGTGCCCCTCACACGAAAGTCAGGGTCTACCACTCCCCATCCTGCACCCCGCCCCGACATCCCCGCAGAGCCCGCACCGTGCAAGAAAGGCGCTGCTACCCTCCGAATATACCCATTCCAGGTCTTCGTCGCTTACAATGTGAGCAGCGGGCAGCACTGTTCCAGACACCCTGTCCATCCATACCGGTGCAGAGAACATCCTCCGCGCACTCCGCACTGCCTCTCGCAGGATCGCAATGTCCACATCCTCCGACAGCATTCCAAAGTCAACCGAGGGGTGTTCAAACGGATCAATATGCCTATGCATATACAAAATTTACCGCTCACGGGAGATCGGATGCAAATTCACTATCAGGATCTGGATCGTCACGTTCGCATCGCCTGTTTCCATCATCAAGTACACGTTTCACAGCTCGTATCTGCTCGAAAACATACCGGGCGGAGGTGGTGGCAAATCTATCGTCGTTGCGGGTGGATGCGAACTGATCTGTGAAAATACAAATTCAATTTGTGGCGAGTTTTCTCCATCCGTAGGGTCCCCGAACCCGTTCCTGAATGGCGCTGCATCACTCGGTAGCCGCACATACACGATGTGATTCAGGTGTCCTGGAAGTACCAATGGTCCGGTACGTGTCCTGTTCCATTCCGCCAGTGCAACATCCCTATTCTAATTTACTCTTTGTTTCATCCAGGACAAGCTCACTCCGTATCTGGTATCTTGGTCGCAAACGTCACTAGCGCCGACACTTGGTCAGTCAGGTTTCTTCCAACGCTCGGTTGTCCACTAGTGTTTTGATACCAACCGCCTCCAGCTCTTCGCGCTCTCCGATCCCCGAAGTCCAACAGAATTTGGGGCGTCCCGATGATCCCTCCTGAAACGATAACTTCCTTCCGGGCTACCAGTTGTTTTCTTGGGCCTTTGTGGCGTTATTGGTAGCACACAATCTACCAATCGGAATCGCCCACTCACTTTGCGCGCCAACCGCAAATTCAACACCCCGGAAAGTCTGTCCCATTTCCTACAGGCAACACCCGCGTAACCTGCGTGTTCAACAACACATACACATTCTTCCCCGTTTTTTCGCCAGATACGCCGTCGCAAGCCGCTCCTCTCAGCGTTACTATCGATCGTGAACTGATTCCTAAGCTATTTTTTTTAACAGTGAGCAAGCCGTCCACAAACATAACTCGGAACTGAGGAACATTCACCAATTCCGATCGGTCGCCCTGCAGTTCATGTCAAGCTTGTACGGAAATTTCCTCGGCCTAGTTCCCGAGTCGTCTGTATCATCTTGTCATTGAACGGGTGGTTGCTGTACGGTGCAGTAACAGAGACTTTTCCATGTCGTCCGTGCATCGACAAATCAACATGTCCTCGCTCATCCTGCTTCTCGCTATCCGCGGTCCATTTCTCAGCCTGGGACATAACGCTCAGGAAAGAAAAAAAAAAAGAGAAAAAAGGGGGGGTCCGACAAGAGAACGTTCGAACCTTGAACAAATACGGCAACATCCTCTCCCAACTCAATCTCTCTCTGCCCCAGTCACTCTCAGCCCACCGATCCCAGTCGTCCCTCGATCCACGGGGTGTACACCATCCCATCTTAACCCAAAACTCAATCAAACAAAACGTCGACGCCTCGGAAATTATCTATCGGCGGCTCACTATGCGAAGTGTACCCACCCAACATCTTTGCCCTCGTATAACCAGGACCTCGGCCATTGAGTCCAGCCTGAGGCTTAGTCTTGTAGTTCCAGTCAACTCGTGTCTTGGGTAGTTCTCGACAGAGACCTGGAGGATACAGTCGCGAACACATCGTCATTACTACATTACCGGATGGTTCATTTTTCAATGGCCTAGTGGGAAGAAAAGAAGACGACGTACGATGGTCCATCTTCGATAACGAGGACTTTGTATTTGGAGTTTCCGGCGAGGCGGGAGGGCAACGACTGCACCTCCGTTTCCGCCTGCAGAAAAAAGTGTCAGAAGGGATATGAGCTAGGGTGGAAGTTTTTCTTTTTAGGGGGGTGTACCTCCGGCGATGATAAAGTCACATTCTGTAGAGGGCAACGAGTCTGGACTCTGGAACTGTACGGTTTTGAGGCAGGCTCGGGCTACGAAAGTCAGAACGAGGAGCGATTTAAAGTTGGGTTTCGGCATCAGTGGTTGATTGTAGCCCCCGGGAGAGTAGAATAGGGTAGTTATCATGGACGAAAATGTACCCCAACAACCCCCCCTTACCAGCGAAAACAAAGCCACAGCCGCCGCCGCCCCAAACCGATGTCATCGTGTCAAAGGGTAACCAGTAAGGTTTCGAAGGGGAAAGGAGAAGTATAACATGGCCATCAGCTGATTTTGAGAATTTGGGGATAACGAGAGGTTGGAGAGTAAGTGTTTGGTTATGGCCGCGGGGGTTGTCGTTGGTCGAATCCACTCCGACGAGCGTGCTTTGCGTGAAATGACCCGTGTTCACTAGTACAGCAACACGTATAAAAATGGGTGTATCAGCATTGCCTATGAATGACTAGAAACAGGTCGTGTTTACACAGATGAGAAAAAAGACGAAACAACAGCGCAAGATATACATCTTCTCTACAATATGGTTGCGACCCACTCCATATTTCAATCCCACGCCCTCTTAATCAGATCAGATGCGCGCTCTGCAAGAGCATAAACAGGCGCTTGAGTATGTCCACAGGGCACATACGGCTAAAAAAACAATCCCCATCAGCCCCCAAACTATGCACAGAAACTATTTACGACTCACGAAAACAGAAGCATCAATGACCCTCAATCCCCTCGTACCTTTCACAGTAAAATCAGGATCAACAACTCCCCACTTGGCTCCCTTTGGCGACATGACCGCGGTTCCGATGGCATGCGCAAAAGTCAGGACTTGTCCTTTGATGAATGCGTCCAGGTCAGCATCGGTGGTCGCGTTGGCAGGAGGCGATACCGTCTCGAATACTTTGGATTCCCAGACGGGCGCGGAGAAGAGTCTGCGGGCACTGCGGATGCCTTCACGAATGATGGCCGTGTCGACAGGTTCTTTTAAGAATTGGAAGTCGATCCTGGGGGGTAAGAAGGGGTCTGTCGAGGTCAGAGAGAACGGATCCACCTGTTAGTGACAAGTTACTAATAGTTCAAAATGAGTAATTGGTCGACTCACGAGAGATGGGGTTTCAAGTTCGTAACGAACACCGAAAGCGTCGAGTTTGCGTCTGGTATACCTGCTACCGCTTCTCGATACCCAATCCAAGATACATCCATACTATTACTCACCAGAGGTTGTAGAGGCAGTGATGGTTCCGGGGACCACCTCGATATGGGGCGAGTTCTCCCCAGCGGACGGATCAGCGAAACCATCCTTGAATGGTTGCGCATCCTTGGGAAGGCGCACCCATCCGATAAGGTTCGTAAAATCTACACGAGAGAGGGGGCCTGTGTGGGATTTATTCCATTCCGCTAGAGCGGCTGTTTGGTTGAAGCTAGATGGATAGGTTGGCAAGGTTGGTGATTAGCGGGAGGGATCAGGCGTACGTTGTGACAGGGAGGTTGGTCCCAAAGCTGATCAGGCTTGCTGGCTGCTCAGTGAGGTTTTTACCGACACTAGGGTTATCCACTATTGTCTTGATCCCTAGTGGCTCTAAGTTCTGCCCTTGCTTCCGATACCAGATATGAGGAGAACTTGCGGTGTGTTCATGACTCCTCCTGATAGGATGACTTCTCTCTTGGCAGTCAATTGTCTTCTGGTGCCTTTGATGTTGTGGGTGATACTGTCAACGGGCAGTTTGGCTTTGCAAAGCTCACCTCCAGTACTCGCCTGCGAACTCGACTCTCCGAAAATCGGTGCCGCCCTCACTTGTAGGTACAATACGAGTAACCAGGGTGTTCAACAGCACGTGAATGTTTGACCCGGTAGAAGCTAGGTATCCTGTCGCAGCGCTACTTCTCATCCCCTGGCCATCAATCGTGTTTTGTGCCCATCCTATCGTGTCCAGTATTTATCAGTGTTCCGATTATCCACCAAAATAACTATGTGCTCACCGAGCCCGATGGGTCGGCCATCATTCACATCCAGCAGAAAAGGGTACTCGTCACTCAGCTCCTTCGTCGCTTCGAGCAAAAGACCACTAATGGGATGAATTGGGTATCCCGCTGAGACCGATACTTTTCCTGTTCGACTATGGACAGGAGGGGTCGAAATGTCCCTCGCTGATCCAGGTGCTCAACGTCTCGCTCCCATTTCTCTGTCTGCATTCGCTGCTGTGAGCTTATATGAACGCGCAAGGTTCGAATTGGGGACGAACCTTTAGAATATAAGGATATATATTATCCCAAGAAAAACCTCGGTCTTGCACAACGGAGGCCAGGCGGTCATAGTCGTCCCTCGACCCTCGAGTATAGGTCATCTGGTCTATTAGTATGCATTGTATGATGAGCGTGAGGGAATAAGAATAAGCTACGACAGGCACGCACTGTGTGAAGAACAACCTCCAAGCATTTTCGCCCTACTATAGCGGCCGACTGCACCATTGTTGATCCCGGGTTGCGGTACCGTCGTGTAATTCCAATCTACACGTGTCCCATGGAGAGCGGGAGCTAAGCCAGGAACATGGGTCTCAAATATTTCCTCATTCCTGTTCATATCGTTACTCCTGTGCGAGGAGAGAAGGTGAAAAAAAGAGTAGGCTTACGATGGCCCAGCTTCGATGACAAGAATCTTGAAACGGGGATTCTCGCCCAGTCTGGCCGCGACGGTAGACCCAGCAGTGCCCCCTCCAATAACGATGAAATCGTAGTCAACCGCTAGTAGGTCGGTTGGGCTCTGAAAATGTACAGCACCCAACACAACCTTTGCAGTCAGCCAAAGTAAGGCGTATGCGCGTCCCAGAAATGGCATCACTTCGATGGAATTCCCGGCTCTCAGGCCCTCAGGCAGAAGCGCATTTATAGCTTGGGATAGTAATCTCGTAACAATGCCGCTTGACCTCCGGGGATCCACAGCCTGGAAATTTGTTAGGTATCAAGGGACGAAGGCATTGCCGAAGACCCACCATGATTGCATGAAGCCTGATGCGCAAGATGCTTGTTCGTCGGCAACGGCTTTGGCACGGGTTCCACGATAAGGAACTCAGGTATGGGCCGCGCAGGTGCCACTGACCGGGAAATGGATTTCGATTTGGCTATTGGACGGTTAATGACAAGAGTTAACTTGAGGTGCTAGGCGCGACTTGCAGATGTGAACGTCACGCATGCCGTCACCGTACGGTTCTCACGACCCATCAGCCAAGGAGGAGGGGTTGAAAGTTGATCCCAATAAAATTAAATTAGATGACGGGAGGGGGCGCAAGTTGTGTGGGTCGTAACTCGCAGCCCAGTAGTATCTATATCTTATGATTGGTTGATTTTGTGTACAGCTATGATACAAGGCACGCAGATAACCCCGGAAGCCCTACCCGCCCACCACACTCACGTTGCCCCGGATATGTATACTTATAGGCGCTTGATTGCATGCACATGGCTACGACATTGCGCTCAAGTCAATTTAGCCGCCGATGGTCCGGAGTACATGCGCACGCCCCAAACACATCAAACCATTCGTCCTTTTAGACAAATGAATCCCAGATACAGTATGCCACCTCCTAGAAATGCTCCGAGGCGGACCTGTGTCGCTGGTAAGAGAGTAGTATACCGAGTGCCCGCGCTCCCACGCTGTCTGCGAACCTCTTAGGTCAAGGCTGCAAGGCCATATGGCTCACAAAGACGCCGAGGTATACATGAGTACATGAAATTTAACAACATAACATAGTCTCTGTTTGCAATTGTGACCTATCTGAGAGCTCAACCACTTTTAGGACAGATACTGACCAGAAGATCCGGAGATACCGGGTCAGATTTAAGCACTCATGTATCATGTCCATTGATGCAGTTTTTTGTAGTGTTCCATTAATAACCATCAGAACCCACAATGACTACTATTGTTATAATGCAATGAAGGAAACCTCGAGTAGCCGGGGAATGGAGACGATAGCAGAGAATGTATACCAAAAATTAGATCGTGGAACAACAATTGCTGGAGTGAAACAAGAAACATGTTAGCGTTAAGTATCAGCCAACTGCAAGAGCTTGAAGATAAAGAAGGGTTCGTTCCGGTGAGCCACGATGAACAGTCGACAACGGAAGTAAATATATTAACTGCTATATTGATACATACAAATAACTTGGGCAGACACGGAACTACGACCAATTGGAAACCAGGTCCCAGTTACGCAGATGATGAGGGGAAACAATTTGCAATACACCTTCTCAATCCCATGCACTCCTAATCAAATCGGATGCCCGTTCAGCGATGGCATAAACAGGCGTTTGAGTATGTCCGCAGGTTACATACGGCTACAACACCAATCATCATCAGCCGAAAAGCCCAGAAACAGACGTGATCATAGGCAACGCGCTCACAATGACAGAGGCATCCACAACTCTCAATCCCCTCGTACCCTTCACAGTGAAATCAGGATCGACAACACCCCACTGGGCTCCTTTTGGCGACATCCCCGCGGTGCCAACGCCGTGCGCCATAGTCAAGAATTGCCCCTTGATGAACGAGTCCAGTTCAACGTCTGTGGTTGCGTTGGAGGGAGGGGAGACCATATCAAACACTTTGGACTTCCAGACGGGCGCGGAGAAGAGTCTGCGGGCGCTCCGAATGCCTTCGCGGAGGATCGCGATGTCTACGGGTTCTTTGAAGAATTGAAAATCGATCTCGGGGTGTGAAAAGGATCAGATGAAATTAGAGAGACGGATCCCCCTGTTATCAGTACGCGTCGTTAAATCAATTCAAGATGCAAGTGGGAAAGTGGACTGGCTCACTCGAGGCGGGGTTGAGATTTATGACGTACATTTGAAGTACTGCGCTTGGAGAGGGTGGGGTTCCTGGTGACGCACTGGCCTGGGCAGCGATGCCCCCGGGAATCAACTCGATATGCGGCGAGTTCCTTCCGGCAGACAGGTCGGGGGTACCGTCCTTGAATGGTTGTGCGTCCTTGGGAAGGCGCACCCACCCAATAAGATTAGAATAATCGGGGCGAGAGAGGGGGCCCGTGTGGGTTTTATTCCATTCTGCTAGAGCAGTTGTTCGGTTGAAACTAGATGATAGGTGAATACAATTAGGGATCAGGAAAGTAGCTCAGACGTACGTTGTAACAGCGAGATTGGTCCCAAAGTTGACAATGACTGCTGGGTGGTCGGTGAGGTTTTTACCGACACCAGGGTTGTCCACTAGTGTCTTAATCCCGAGGGGTTCTAATTCTGCCTTGCTTCCGATACCAGAATTGAGGAGAACTTGAGGGGTATTGATAGCTCCTCCAGATAGAATTACCTCTTTCTTGGCAGTCAATTGCCTTGTAGTCCCTGTGGTGTCCTGGGTAGCATTACAAACAGCAGGCATGTCTCGCAATTCTCACCTCCGGTGCTTGCCGCGAATTCGACTCTTCTGAAATCGTTGTTTGCCCCATTAACAGGCATAACACGAGTAACCAAGGTGTTCAACAACACGTGGATGTTTGTCTCAGTGGAGGCTAGGTATCCTGTCGCAGCGCTACTTCTCATCCCATGGCCATCAATCGTGCTTTGTCCCCATCCTATTCGACTGCTCAGCAATCTTCTGATATTCATCAGGTTTGAGTGCGGCTTACCGAACCCAATAGGTCGCCCATCATTCATATCCAGCTTAAAAGGGAATTCGTCACTCAGCTCATTCGTTGCTTTGAACAATAGATCGCTGAATGGATGAACTCGGTGTCCTGCTGAGACGGATACTTTTCCTGTTCGACTATGGACAGAGGGGTCGAAGTGTCCTCGTTCGTCCTGGTGCTCGACATCCTCAGTCCATTTCTCTGTCTACATTTTGTTATCACGAGCCTGGATAAACACAAAGGCACACACGGACCTTGAGGAAATAAGGATACATGTTATCCCAAGATAACTTCTTGTCTTTGGTAACGGTGGCCCAACGGTCGTAATCATCCCTCGAGCCCCGGGTGTATGCCATTAGATCTGTTACATAGTGTAAGCATTGTATGATAGGCACGAGACTGGGGGGGAGGAATAATTAAATAAGATGCAACCGGCACGTACTGTGTGAAGAACAACCACCGAGCATCTTCGCCCTGCTATAGAAGACGGCCACACCGTTGTTGATTTCGGGCTGGGGCACTGCCGTGTAATTCCAATCGGCACGGGTCCCGGTGAGATCGAAAGCCAGACCAGGAACATGGGATTCAAATATTTCCTCATTCCTGTTCACGCCACATCTGTTATCTCTACACCGAGGAGTGATGAGGTCTGTGGCAGGCTTACGATGGTCCAGGCCTCCACAACTAGAATCTTGAAGTGGGGATTCTCCCCGAGCCTCGTTGCCACGGTGGCCCCAGCAGTACCTCCCCCAATAACGATAAAATCGTATTCGACCGCTGGTAGATTGGCTGGGCTCTGAAAATGTACAGCGCCCAACGCAACCTGTGCAGTCAGCCAAAATAAGGTGTATGCACGTCCTAGGAGTGGCATTCTTGCAACAAGGGTCCTTGTCAACACTCAAGCCCCAGGCATTAGGGGCACATTTATAACTTTGTATTCCGGGAGCCTCGTAACCTCCGGATATCCTATCTGCTGCTCGCCGTCGGAGAATTTTTCGTCCTTATCCAGAGCCTCAGGGGACAAAGGAGTTTTCAAAGACCCGTAGTGGAGAATGCGCAGGGTAATAGCATGGAGTTACAATGTTGGCGTTGGCTCCGTGGTACGGATTCCCGGTGTGCCCGTTACTGACATAATGTTGTAGCATTAATTTGGTCGCTGGACGGTCGATGAGAGGACCTGATTTGCTGAAGCTCACGATTTCAGAGGCGTGGCATTGATGTGCACCCCGTCGGAGAGCGCGAGCAGAGTTGTTCGTGCCATATATAGTATTCACGAACCAATTGGGAGGAGAATAAACTGGGACTGCGGGTTCATCGATGACTGTACCCTAAAGGAAAAACAGGGAGAGAGAAATCACCAGTGAGGTTGGATGACAAGAGAGTGCACAATACTTGGGACGGGGTGATCGCGTGGGTGTGCGGCCTATTTTTACTCTTTGCCTTGTGACTGGCCTATGTTTTTGTGCAGGTGACAATAAGAGAACAAATACAGCCACACAAACTTTACCCTTGAGCTCCATCTGCACCATCCTCACCCCTTGTATGCAGGCCCCTGGGTATGCACGCAGGGTTCCCAAGTTGTGCTCAATCAAATCACCTGGCGACGGCACACCTCAACCCCCCTCAACCCCCCCCCCCCCCCACTCCTTTCCTAAGTGAGGCCAAGGTATAATGTAGGAGTATGCGAAATTAACAACATGTCATGTTCTTAGTTTAGGAGAAGTATGTCGAGTGTTGGAGTTGCAAATTCACCTATTTGGAAGGCCACCGGCACGGGCTGTGGCTCGTCCCGAGGTCTTGCCACGAGTTCCGGACATAGCGGACCAGCCGCACGTTTATCGATGCACCTCCTTTAGCATCTCTATATTCACTGCTACCACCATTGACCCTGTAAGTTCTCTACTACGATCATTATGGTGCCTCATAGCTAGAGCGGCTAATGGTGTAGGAAATGACAACAAGAAACGTATGCTACAACGTTCAAGTCTGATAATTATTGCATTGTTGTAATGGGAAAGAGAAAGCCAGGTTCTCCGCCAATAGTAGGGGCTTGAGGATAAGGAGGGATTATGTACTAAGAAGCGGTCGGACCGGGTCCATTCTGAGAAACTGCTTTGTCTGAACAGCTAGAAATGGAAATGACTTTGTTCACCACCGGAATTATACAAACGGAATCAATTATAAGTGTAACCATCAAGTTGCATTTTACACTGGCGAGAAAAGGGAGAAACAATATAGAATACGCTTTCCCTCAAACCGGCATCACCCACTCAATCCCACGCCCTCTTAATCAAAGCAGATGCCCGTTCAGCGACTGGCATAAACGGGAGCCTGAGTATGCCCAGAAGTCACATAGGGCTATATAACAAATTTCCATCAGCCCCAAAACGACAAAAGCAAGTTTGACCATGGCCAAAAACTTACAATAACAGAAGCATCCACAACTCTCAATCCCCTCGTACCCTTCACAGTGAAATCAGGGTCAACAACACCCCACTTCGCTCCCCTAGGCGACATTCCCGCAGTGCCAATGCCATGCAGAAAAGGAACGACTTGCTTGGTGATAAATACGTCCAGTTCAGCGTCTGCAGGTTGCATCGGCTGGGGGTGCGACTGTGCCAAACACTTTGGACTCCCAGACGGGCGCAGAGAAGAGTCTACGGGCACTGCGGATGCCTTCACGGAGAATCGCAATGTCGACAGGTTCTTTGAAGAATTGTCAGTCGATCTTGGGCTTCGAGAAAGGATTTGACGAGGTTAGGAGATAGATCCACCTGTTATGATTTTGTATACTCTTTGTTAAACCACCAATAGTTCAAGATGCGAATAGGTCCACTTACGAGAGACAGGGTGTAGGTTGGTAATGTACATCTGAAGCACTACATTTGAATCTGGTTTATTTGCCGCAGTTCCTCGATATTTATCACTGCAAGACAGTTTGCAAATTGCTCACCGGAGGCAGAGGAGGTGACTCCTAATATCACATCAGCCTGGGGAGTGATATCCAAAAAAACGAACTCGATATGCGGTGAGTTTTTTTCCAGCGGACGGGTCAGCAAAACCGTCCTTAAATGGCCGCGCATCCTCTGGAAGGCGTACCCATCCAATAATGCCAGTGTAATCTATGCGCGAGAGAGGGCCTGTATGTGATATGTTCCATTCCGCCAGCGCAGCCGTCCGGTTCAAACTAGACATCAGTCAGGGACAGCTAAGAATCAACAAAGTGGGGGGGGAGGAACCTACTCTGTAACAGCAATGTTGGTCCCGAAGTTAACGACGACTGCCACTTGGTCAGAGAGATTTTTGCCGACACTGGGGCTGTCCACTAGCGTCTTAATCCCGAATGATTCTAATTCAGCCCTGCGCCCGATACCTGAGTTGAGGAGAATCTGCGGTGTGTTGATAACTCCTCCCGATAGGATGACCTCTTTTCTGGCGATCAATTGTCTTCTGGACCCTGTGATATTTTAAGCAATGTGCGAGCAAATCAGAATCATATAGAACCTCACCTCCGATGCTCGCCGCAAATTCCACTCCTCTAAAATCAGCGTTACCCCCATTCAAAGATATAACACGGGTGGCCGGGGTGTTCAGCAGTACATGAATGTTAGTCCCAGTGGAGGCCAGATATCCGGTCGCGGAGCTGCTTCTCATTCCCCTATTGATCGTGCTTTGTCCCCATCCCGGTGCCGTGTGGCGCGCTTATCAACCGTATAGTTCATCAAGATAGTTAAGCGGCGCTTACCAATCCCAATGGGTCGTCCATCATTCATATCCAGCTTAAATGGAAACTCGGCGCCCAGCTCCGTCATGGCTTCAAACAACAGATCACTGAAGGGATGGACCGGATATGGTGCTGAAACAGACACTTTGCCCGTTCGGCTATGGACGGAGGGGTCAAAGTGTCCTCGTACGTCCTGGTGCTCGATGTCCCTAGTCCATTTCTCTGTCTACATTTTTGTTATTACGAGTCTGGATGAACACAAAGTGGAACAGGGACCTTCAGGATATAAGGATATATTTTATCCCAAGAAAGCTCCTTGTCTCCCGTGATGGAGGCCCAGCGGTCATAGTCATCTCTCGAGCCTCGGGTATATGCCATCAGATCTGGTATGCGGTTTTAGGACGAGAAAAGATAAGAACTAAGTTGGATGGGCACGCACTGTGTGAAGAACAACCCCCAAGCATTTTCGCCCTACTATAGGGGATGGCCAGACCATTGTTGATTCCAGGCTGTGGTGCCGTCGTGTAATTCCAGTCTACACGTGTCCCAGCGAGAGCGCGAGCTAAGGCCGGGAGGATGGGTTTCAAATATTTCCTCAGTTCCTGTTCAATTGGGTCCGTTGTCCCTGGGTTAGAGGGTGTAATAATAGATGGTGGACTTACGATGGTCCAGCTTCAATGACCAGAATTTTTTTGAAATGATTATTCTCGCCCAGCCTGGTCGCGACGGCAGCCCCAGCAGTACCTCCTCCAATAACGATAAAGTCGTATTGGATTGCTGGCAGGTCCGATGGGCTCTGAAAATGGAGAGCACCTAACGCAACTTGTGAGGTCAACCAGACCAAGGGCAATTTTCTCAAGAGCGACATTGGCTGGGAAGCCCTATCCCCAAGGTCTCAGTCCAAGGCACTTTTAAGACGCATAATCCCGTGAGAAGGGCTGGCCTGCGCCAATACACCGGCTGCCCACAGTCGGGAAAGTTTATCTAGAATGTCACTGGCGAAGGTGTTTCCGGGGCCCTGCGTTGGGGGATTCGCAGCCAGCGGTTTCGGGATCGAATCGCGGCTGGAATCTTAGCGTGGCAACCACGGACTCCACCTTGGCTGTTGGACGCTATTGGGAGGAGCCAACTTCACTCCAATATCGTTATCATGGGGTGTGAAAACGGGCCACACTCTATACGGTCCGTTATGGACCCAATTAGGGACATTGAGAATCAGGAAGGTTATTAGTTACTGAAACCCTGTGTGTAGTGTGCAGCTCACAATAACGAGACTCACAAGCTCACACCTAAATGAGTGGTTCCCATCGTCTTGTTCGTAAGAGAAAAGAGATATGCGCATCGATACAGGAAGGTAACATAGGTGGGTGATGGATGTAAGAAGAGACGATTAATTACGAGAGCACTCGACTATCCATATCCCTGGCATTGTTAGTATACGTGATTGTAAGCACCCTACTTACGTGACTATGCCCAGGGCGAACTGTCAGCAGGCAAAAGAGGAGTTAAGGGTTCACCGGTGAAGTTGAGTATACCAGTGAGAGTGTGGGAGTAAATACAGCTCTGTGGTTGTATCAGTAACGCCCCGCGGTTCTGCTCGTAGAGACGGCATGAATCCGCGGGCCCCCGGAATCTAACAACATATTATTGTCTGCCAAACACCGGGGAAGTCTCGGCGGGTGCCAGGCTCCCTGAAAAACCACTTGTCTGAGAAGTCATTACTACTCCTCGCCCAAATATGTTACCATAAGCCTCGGCGATACCGGTCAGGTCCCTGTATTGGACCTACTGATACGTTTTCTACGATGTCGCCCCGCTCACAGCCACCGGAACACCGTGCAAGCAATAGATTACGGTTGACCTGTGTCCAATATGATTACTTCAGATTCATGATGGAGGGCTAAGGTAACTACAACTAGTGGTACAGGATACGATAACAAAGAACGTATGCTACAAAATCAATAGCACTGGCTAATAAATATATATGATTGGTGTCTAGTGTTGCGCTAAATAAATAAATAAATAAATAATAGACCATGATCCAGGAGAGAGAACTCTAGTCCCGAAATCTCTCGGAGAGGAGTAGAGCAGCTGCGAGAACAACACTGTCGAGAAGATTATGTGCGATGATAGCCTCACCGGCTTCAAACACAGTCGTCCCGTCCGAGGCAGGATAAAATTTGCCGATTTGCTGGAACCGGCTCAACGCATAGGTATAAAGCTAGAGATCGTGTGGAGTTTATGTTATTCTGTGTTTCACTGAACAGAGATATCCGGAGATACTCACATACATCGCATCTCGCGCGAACTGCCAGGTATAATGCTTTCCGTGAATCTGCATCAAACGGGAGCTACGAAAAGGAGTTAATCCACGTTCAGTTGGTTGCATTACCTGGTGGTCCGGAATAACTCTTACCTATGATCAGGCTGATAAAGGCAACCACTCGGCAGCGCGCTGTTTATTAACAGTTCCATATACCTCCACCTCCTGGCCCTGCGGCTTCCATACAATGTATCCAACCGCGGCTCCGTTTGGACGCTGAACAGAGGTATAATCATATCCGTTCTGTGCCATTCTAATTCTGTACATTAGTGTTTTACTGGCCGAATCGATGACATCACAACTGGTGATGAGACCCTGTCTTTGCGAGGTAAAAATAAAGCGCTTCGTCGGGGGGGTTGATTTTTCTGGATACGGAAGAGCACCAAACGTAGGTGGCTGACTAGAGATGCTCGGTCCCTGTCTTTCATTAATCGAACTCGGATTGGCAGGGTTGTACCAGCCTGCTTGAGCGTAGGGGTTTATGCCGTACATGGAAGTTAAAGAGGATGAGGAAAGCTGAGGAAGACGGAGGAAGAAAATCAATGACTGGGTGAAGAAGGTGTGTGATATGTTGGGGGGTTATATATTATGAAGCCCAGACTGAGGTACGCCATCGCCACCTACTCACACGAAACATTTGAGCCAGAGCCTAGAGAATGATGCAAGTAACAAGGGACTCTGTGCAAGAGCTTGTAGCACCGCAAACCTTGAATAGAACTACGGACTCCTTCCGAATTCCTTGGGTCGGGTCCCAGATCTGCGCTGCCACCATAGAGGCCCACTCTAGGATTCTCGGGCAGGGCCTTGTTGTCCTCGTGCGGTGATCTCGTTGGAATGATACCGGAGGGACTATGAGACAGATTAGAGATTGAATGGATGGTGAGGGGGGGGCGAAACAATCTCGCCTGAAGTTGCAGTGAATAAGCAGGTCCAGCTAGAATGCTATCAAGAGGCTCGGTTGATCCGGTTTGGGGATAATTAGGGCGGCGATGCGATCATTGCGCCACCCAATCAGAGCCAAGTTTGCCATCACGCGGCCCATCCGTTTACCGTATCCCGTCCTCCCGTTGTCGCTAGCCAGCAGAACAACTGCCCATGTCGTCGTCGAGTAGCGACTCAGGAACGAAACATCGCATTCGCCGAGATCTCTCAAGTCGTTTTCAATTTTCTATCCGTTTCATCGGGGGATCTGGAAAGGTCTAAAGCCACTCAAGGCTGTAGTCAAAGGCATCATCTCAGATGAAATCAAACTCCTCTCCGTAGGCTCACTCGGCCTCATTGCTCAACGTTCAATGCTCGGCGGTAACAGGTAACAACAAGTAACCCGGGGTATAGCGTTTTCCTTTCCATCATCTCTGGTCAAAACAACGGAAGTGAGCATAGGCAGATATTCACCCTCCGTCTTCTTGCCTATCGGATGGGCTGACCCTCTATCATCAAAACAGCAACAGGGTGAATAGTCCCCAACGTGCTTAGCTTGGGTCTGTAGAAATTACGTGTAAGCAGCACGTTGCCCATCCGGTCCCGGATCTCCATGGCAGGAGCTCGGCCGCATGGAGCTCCTTTGTCATAAATGGAGGAGAGGGGGGGGGAAGAGAAACCCGGAGACCCAAGCAGCATCGAAGTCAACAGGGCATAAAACCCATTTGTAACCATTCATCTTCATGTGGGCGTAAAGCATCGCTCCTCAGAATTTTCTTGCCTATTGCCCGGTCTCAGCATGAATGCATGAGCGGCGGACGCCCACCAGTCTGTTAATAAAGCGCTCTCAACGCTCAAGGTCTCCGCGCGTATCAAAGGCATCTGATGTGCTGAAACGTTTATCATACTCAATTTTCTGTTTGCAAGGTCCGAGTCCGCCAGCGCTCGTATCAGGATTCACTCGTACTCAGAGTGCGGGTACCATTGTTCTTAGAAAGGAAACGAATTGATGGGATTGATTAGGATAGGGGCCTTTCGGAGCAGCACGGAGCTAAACAATGCAGGTTGATCAAAGACTGTCGAAGCGTCCTCTGGTCCGACTTTCAGTTCCATTGCTCACTTCTAGTCATCCTTAACTATTGTAATCCGGTCTCGCGGCAACCAGCTAGCGCGCTTCTGGTATGTCTTAGAAGGTGGCAAAATGGTAACTACCCTTGTCTGGTACCAGTTTCCAAGCCGAGTTATCAAGTGGGCTGTGCAATTGAATAATTTTCTTAAACATTTCTTTGCTCCTGGTTCATGTGTGCATTCATAGGGAAGATATACGGTTAAACCTTTGTTCAATATGTTCTGCTTTCATCAGTACGAAATAGGGAGGGCTTGGAGCATAGTAACAAGCCTGACCCTGCAGGTAAGCGCTGATGGAATTCCGGCACAAACACCTTACCTACGCTAATCCTACTCGGGAAGTGTAGCGTAAATTCGCAATTCAGTCGAATCCACAGCTCCCTGCAACGAGCTGGCTACGCTTCCCAGCTCTTTCCATACCATCATCCCCTCCCCCCACCCCCCACCATGGGCCTCCCAATACCCCCACATCCCCCGACTTACGGGCTCGAGATGAGGTACGTTGTGATCTGCTCTGGTTTGGGTTGACGTCTAGGGTTCAGACTTGACCTTCAGAAACGGACCTATTGTACGTTCCGACTGTTGCAGAACCGGGCATCCTGGGTCCAACGTTGACTTCTTGGCTTAGTTCGTGGGGTTCACGATTGATTGCTTATTGTTTGGTTTGCTCGTTGCTCAGATATGTACGTTGTGGTCATCGCCTAGTTCCAAAATTGCTGAACCCAGTGGCAGGCGTGTATGTTCGAGGGATCAAGTGGCATCGCGACGCCCCGATGATGCAGGCTTTAGGTGTGTAATGTGCATCATGAGGACTTCAGGCAACTCAAATACTTTCTCAAGTCTACTTTTTATGTTTCGTCGAGTTCTTCCGGTTGATCGTCGTGATCCGGAGTGCCTGGGGACTCCTGATCAAATCGAATGTGCGTCCCGGGTGGGTCGCAGGTTCCACGTCGCTCGCAGTAGCGTTACCTTCTCTGGCTGGTTTTGGTTCGTTTCTCTTCATCCTTTGTATTCTGATTAAAGGCTAACTCGGAGTAGAGTCGGCTATTGTGCAATTTTTCTTTTCATGGTGCGCCCCGGTCTTGATTCAGGAATTTGGTTTGACTGACGTTTCGTGGGTGATTGTAGGAGAATCTGGTCTATGAAAAGAGGAGATAAGATATTTTGGGTGGTATCAGCGGTTATCGTCATGGTGAGATCATCTCCTATTTGGTTTATGACTTGGCTGTGATTGGACATGGGCCTTGTTCAGGTTGCCATAATGCAGACAGGAGGCTCAGTGGGTGTAAGCTACCACGTACGTTTTAGACTATATCTCAGCGTCACTTGCGTCGATTAAAGGGAGATTCTACCTAGCTGAAAATGGCGGTGGCGAGCATGCGGGACCCCAAACAGGTACAAGCTGTCTCGCTGTATACCACGGTGGGTATCTTTGCCGGTATCTTACACAAAAGGTCAAATTCTTTAACTGACAGGTGATGGTTGATTGTGATAAAGATCTGGCTTGCGGGAAGTTTTATCTGCGACCTTTTTATTGTGTTTGCCATGGCTACTATCGTATGTCCCCACCCCTCAGAGCCTGTCACAACGTCACTGAAGCGACGCAGCTGGTTAATGTGCGAAAGGAGGTGATGTTCAGAGAAACGGAGAAGATCATTGATTATCTTCTGCGTCTGACGATTGAGACGGGTGCCTTGACAGTCCTAGCGGCAGCTGTGATGCTTGGGCTGCACCTCAAATATCCTAAGGAGACGTTTTGCCTTGGCATGTAAGCCCCCTTGCAGGTTTTATAGT
Organism: Lepiota brunneoincarnata; assembly: GCA_023014365.1. Lineage (NCBI taxonomy): Eukaryota > Fungi > Basidiomycota > Agaricomycetes > Agaricales > Agaricaceae > Lepiota > Lepiota brunneoincarnata. The sequence goes on from JAEBUN010000008.1 coordinate 1,570,672, forward strand.
CGCACAAACTGAATGGCGTTATAGACTCTATATCCTTGGTGGGCTGTACGTTCGGACACATAACGTATAGTGGTGAAAAAGAACACTAACCATTCTGGAAGATACACCAATCTCTTGTTGTTTCTGTTGAACAGCAGGGAAAAATCGCACGATCCACGCAACAATGAAATAAGCCTACAGCTACCTGCAATGTCTGAATTCGCGCAAACGGCATCATCAAGCTCTCGCATGTTGGACGATGCGGCCATTGTTAATTCGCCGGGAGGAAGCAGTGTCAAAGGTTAAAAACCCTTGGAGGCATGTGGCCTGCTCGGGTTGGGTATATATATGTGTTTCGGGTATCGCGGTCACAACAGGAATTGTCACGGACTACATGAAACCATCACTTTTGTCACTTGTCAAATTAGAAAACATATGTAATATTGTAACTCTTCCATCATTCGAAACAACGACCAGACTGCAAAAGGACTGTTACGACAACCGCAACATCCAGCAAGCCTGCCTGTACGGCTGAAATTGTGATTTCCAGCAACACACCCTGCGCGATGCGAGATATCTTGGCCAGAGGTTCTCCCTCATCGTTGCTGAATGGGTAGAGCTACTCCCCGTCGGTGAGTATTTCCTTGTCCGAAGTACATCAAGGCCTTACATAGGTAGCATCGTTTGAAAGAACCCATAAGAACCGCTTGTCTCGGAGATTCATAAGCCTACCCCTGCGCATCACAAACGCGGTCATTGCGGGGTATCAGCGGTTTTTCGAAAGGACATACCTTCCATCCGGACTTTGTTGGAAAAGTCTAGAAGCCCTCTGCTTGTGGAACGCAGGGAACACCTCTACTTCTGGGTGTCGTTGCCAGTCAATGACCCCCGAAATCTCCCCGTCAGCCCGCCTGATTGTTGTATCCCCGAATCCGCGTTTGTTGGTAGTTATTCGATACGACTTTTGGAAATTGGCGTCTGTAACCTTCACAGTTCAAGATATCCTGGGCCTGACTTGAGAACAAGAATGTGATAATGTTGGGCGAAGGGACAGGGATGTAGTGAGGTAGCGCGCCAAAGGTCGGAGACAGCTTCTGATCGGAAAGCGGAAGCCCATGCGCTTCTGGGTTATACCATCCACCTTGGATATATGGATTCCCAAGCATAATGACGAGGGGAGGGTAAGAAGTCGTGCAGCAAGTATATGCATCTTTCTTCGCGGTATTTGTAGGAATTTAGAGGGGCAGGGTTAGGAATGAAACGCGGTGTGCGAAATCTGGAACACGGTGACCTCGGTGGTCAGCAGATCTATACTATATACTGGACAACCTGAAGAAGAGTAATTACCCCCTATTCCAGTACCGCGGGTGTGGAGATGTGGCAAGGTGAAGGGGATCAGAGGCCATCTCGGTGATGATCCTAGCGTAACGTCCAAATGACCTCAATTCATCTGTCTGATGGCATTTTCCCAGTGAATTCGGTGATTTCGTATGTCTAAGTGCGGAGCGGCGTTGGAGGTGACTGCCGCTGCGTGAATTCTGCGGCGGTTAGGGCACGAAATAGTAGTAACGGGCGGGCTCGCCGACTTTGGGCGCCTGCCAGGAACCCTGTTTTACACGTGTGTGACATAGCACATTGACATTGAAAATTTCTCACTGTCATGCAACGTTCAACGTCCACATCAAATTTCAAACAGTCAAGTCGGGTGGTGGCCTCAGGTGGTAATTTCAAGCCTAGGGGTTATATGAACCGAAGAATGGAATCACGCTAGGTGTGTGGTTAGCCCCTGACGCCAACTGCACCGCTTACTAACGGAAAGTCATGAAGCTACCAGCACTACTCTTGCTCATTGCAGTGCTCTCGGCGCAGTCGCTACAGTCACTATGCAAGCCAGACATCGGAGTGGATCGCCTCGTTTCTCGTCACCACCGGCTTCAGGCGCGTGACGTGGAATTTGCAAATGGTGGTAACAGCCGTGATAATGGCAAACGAGGAGACGGGGATTTGACAAACCCTCGCAATTTTGAGATTTCTTTCTATCATATCAATGATGTTCATGCGTGCGTCCCTAATTCCAGTTTTCACTTCCCTGGATATTGATATTGGATATGCTATGGCAGCCATCTTGACGAGTTCAGATCCAGCGGGTCGGCATGCACGGATACCACTCGTGGTTTGTCAGATTTTTACCCCCCCTGATGATTACTTCTGACGTGTGCTGGCGTCCATAGGCTGTGTTGGTGGATACCCTCGTGTGAAGACTATTGTTGAGCAGACGCGTCCTGGAAAGAAAAATACCCTTTTTCTGAATGCTGGAGACGAATTTCAGGTGCGTCTGGCACATTCCAATCACAGAGCATTCCAGAGCCTCACAATTGCCATAGGGAACTTTGTACTACACTGTGTACAAGGGAGAAAAGATCGCGGAAACCTTGAATCAACTCGGCTTCGATGCTATGACACTTGGAAATCATGAATTCGATGATGGAGACGACCTGCTCAGCGCCTTTCTCGACAATCTCACATTCCCCATCATTTCCAGCAACATTCATACCCAACACCGCAGACTTGCGAAAAATCTTGTGCCCTTCAAAATTTTCGAGCGCTACAATCTTGCTGTGTTGGCCATGACGACCGAAACGACTGCTACCTATCTCCAATCCCAGCAACCTCACGACCTTCGAGGATCCTGTCGTCGCCGCACAACGGACCGTAAAGCTCATCAAGCGGTACCATCCGGATGTCAAGCGGATTGTCGCTCTCACGCATATTGGATATGCCCAAGACATCCGTCTCGCCCAAAATACGACTGACATATCCTTGATCATCGGGGGTCATTCGCATACCCTGCTTGGGAACATCACTGGCGCCGCGGGCCCGTACCCTACGATCGCTAAGAACCTGAATGGAGACGAGGTTTTCATTGTGACGGCGTACAGGTGGGGGGAATACTTGGGTTACATTGATGTCGAGTACGACCATCATGGGAAGATTGTTTCCTACGAAGGCGCTCCTATTCACCTCACCAATGCCACTGCCCAAGATCCCGGTCTCAAAGCTCAAGTAACCGAATGGGCCAAGGCCTTTGATGCGTTTTCTAACACAGTTCTCGGCCTCACAGAGTCTACGCTCATCCAGAGCACTTGCCAACAAGCCGAATGTACTCTCGGAGACCTCACGGCCGATGCACTGCAGGACTATATTTCCGACTCCATCGGCGCCATTATGAACGCCGGCGGCATCCGAACCGAGATCGACGCGGGAAACATCACTCTTCAACAGGCTTTGGAGTGCTTCCCATTTGGTAACAGCGCTGTCCAACTGGACTTTACCGGTTCGCAGTTGTGGGATGCATTCGAGAGTATTGTGTCGAAAGTGAGCGTCAATAACGGCTTAGCTGTGACCAGCTTCGTTCAGGTATCACGGAACATCCGCTTAACCTTATAATCCTTCCAACCCCAATGGGAGCAAGCTCATTACGCTCACGATTGCGGGCCAACCAGCTGTCCTCTCTCAAACTTATCGCATTACCACCGTCGACTTCCTAGCGCAGGGTGGCGACAACTTCTGGCCTGCACGGAATGACTTCATAATCTTGGAAACCGTGGACCAAGTCTGGAGCCATCATGTTCAGGGCTCATACACCCATCAATTACCAACTCGATGGACGTATTTCGGTGACGGACGAAACAGTCCCCCAGAAGGGTAATTAATACGAGAACAGACATTTGTCATATGTATATCGCCTAACTCAACGACTCGGGTGGATACATAGAAAAAAATTCGAGTTTCGTGATTCTCTCCTCCATGTTTCCACTTGTCTGAATCTCTGTCAGCGCATGGTTTATAACGATTGAGAAAAGCACGAACTTTTAACCCGAGCACATAATCTTCGTCAATCATGAATGAAAAGCACGACGTATCGAGAGACAAGAACCATGACCTCGATGGAAAGACATAGTTGATCGGCTCCAGGAAAAGGTCGAATGTATTTGAGGGAGCAGCCTGAATATGGCCGCGTTCGAAATTGAAAATAAGGATGGTGGGCTGGGGGTTATTCCGGTTTCTAGGGTCCAAAAGTATGAGCACCCGGCTTCCTTGAACATACCTAGGACGCATTAGGCATTTTACAACTAAATTGTTTTCACACTCACCGCAGCCAATTACTAGCGACAGTCGTTGGAGTGAAAAATACTTTCCGGTGGCTCCACAAGTCCCATGTTACCTCGAGGGGTTCATCGATGGTAGTTCCTGCTTGAATGTACGGGAAAAAAGCCGAATAATCAACAAAAAAGGTAACATAAGGGTGCGCGGAATGCAAAAATCGCAGACAAATGATGTACACGCGTGATTCTTGAGCAGTTGTAAAAATCACGCCTGGACGGGGTTTGGCAAGGAAAGGACCGGTGTGGGAGCTGATCGACGATAGCTGGATCCCAGGAAGAAGATCTGGGAATTTGAGTGTTGCGACAAGCTTGGGTGGGACAACAGGGTGGCGAGGAAAGGTGATCTTGTAGACGCAAATACTACCACTGTTCGATACGGTGAAGATAGCGTAGGAGCGTGGGCCGAGTAGCTCGAAGGTTCTAGCACCATCCGGAAGGCGCATTTCTGGGACCATAGAGTTCTGGATACCACGTGTGTTGAGTTGAGATTATGATGGATAATTCTTCTCGCTCACTAGAATCACTGTGCCGGTTTTCCAGTGCCAGAGGAGGAGTTGGGGCAAGCGGGAACCATCGAAAAAGAACAAAGAGAGGAGATCATCTGCGAGTTGGATAGTAATAGTTGAAAGGTCACTTCCGTGAGGGTCATAAGGAATGCGGAATTTAATAGCCCGTTTGCGGGCTTGCGGGTGGGGAGCGTTGGTGGATAGTGTATGGAGATGAAGTTTGACTTTGCGACCTTCTGGGCTGACGTGCGGTCTGAAATGTCATATATACAATCAGCTTAATGGAAAATAGAAAATAGACATACATGTGATCCGCTTCGATCATGACAATAAGGTCCTGAGTCGGATCGAGAGCAAAGTCTTTGATAGGGAAATCAAGGTTCCTGTGGAGCTTGCTTGGCGGGCGTGGTAAAGCAAGGGAGCCATTGAAGTGTTAAGCTGGATCCATCCGATTTTGCAAATACACCAGCAACCAGTTCGTACGCCGCACAGTCCCCTTGAATGCGGTAAGAACTGGTAGGTGGCTTGGCAACTGCATTAGTCTTCCAGGACTGCGTGAACTGTCGCAACAATCGTATTCGAGCATCATAGGGCAGCTGAGTTGCATAGACACCGACGAGACCTTGCTCTCCTAGTCTGTACGCATATTCAAATTCGGAGTGCCCTTTGAGAAAGGCCGCGGAGGGATTTGGAGACCTTGCTCGGCGAGGGGAAATAAGGATGATGAATTGGACACGTAGAGAGAATGCTTACCAAGAGACAATCACAGACGGTGTCACTGTTAACCCAACGAAATATTTCAAGTAAAATGTCGGCAGGAAGGTCGAGCAAGTTCATAACACACCAGTGTTTGTCGCAGTGGCGTTGGATTGTTGAGCCATGGTCACGTGGACATAACCACCTAATATTCCCAGGTGACCGACCTGGCCACTGCCACAATGGTCTTCGATAATGCTCTCCTGGGATTCCTTGTACTTTCGACCTGTTCAGCGTACGCGCAACAGGTAGAATGTGCTTATTCATGTCCGCTGGCCGACAGGCTTGAGCAACCCTTGCTCAGGCACACTCTGGCGATACCTTATAAATCAGACTATTCAGTCTTCGAATGCGTGTAGGCTCTCTGCATCCGTGACCCTTAGTGACTTACGCTGACCTGCAATTTCTGCCAGGTATGGCCAAGTGGACCCGGAGCCCATTACCCATAGCTGCTTCTATGGAAAGGTGAGACACAAGATACACGAGTTCCCATAATTTTGCTGACAAGTATGAACCCAAGTCGGATGGTCATCAAGCACTGGGCTCACTCATAAACAAGTGCCCTGCACAAGCCGTCCCTTGTTCCGACAGCTCAAACTCCTTTTCCTCGCCAGGAAAACCGGAAACACCACCTTGGATTGAAAATGGGCGATACCTCCTTTATTTGAAAGAAAACCACACATGACCATTAGCTATACTTGCGTTCTGTTATGACCCTGTGTGCGCCGGATAGCCGCTGGCATTGTTAGTAAGCGTCTGACTCCCTATGGGCATGTGGCGTTGAAAGCTGTCGCTTTTCACGAATAACAATGATGGACTTGATGCAAATCAATTCATTGACTCCTAGTTGTCGAGGGTAGGATCAACTGGCTTTGGTGACTCATCTCGATCAATGGGAAACCTGGAGCATCCTTCAGATTTTCCCGACCAACCGCACCCATGAGCCGCCCCAGGCTCGATATCGAAAACTTGTGCTGACTCTGCCGATCGAACAGAAGGAATCGCGGCTTGTACATACCGTTTCACCCAAAAGAGCACGTTCTTCCTTGGCTTTAATCCCACGTCAAAGCGGAGAAACCATAGAGTTCTCACAAGATGAAAACGTGAATCATTTCATTCCTCGGTATTGGCCTCAGTGCAAGGTGAGACTCGTAAACAAGGCGAGTCGCCGATCGATCCCTTGATCGTCCCCATCCCGATTCTTATGACTTTGCATAGACTGATATATCACCTGGAGCGGTCGCAAAAATATGGATCGGCGGGGACATTGCCTGCTGGCGTGCCTTTCAGCAAGGAGCTTTTGTTTCCAATCGATCTCCGGCGCAGGATCTCCCTTCGCTTTGCTTCCTCATTGCTCCCCGTCCCGCCTCGCCAACGAATTATCTTTCTGGCGGAGCACCCCCCCCCTCAGCCTAAGGCAAGATCAAGAAGTTTACACAATATTATCTCCGTGCAAGGCTCGGCTTTTCCTATAAAAATAGGCATACCATGGACAACCGGAGCTGTCGTGTCGAGCTACGGGCATTCACAGGCCCCCCTGGCTGCGGCCCTGGTAGCTCTGAACCCAGCCACCGATCCCTTATCTGCTTTTCCCAACATGATACTTGGTCCTTAGGGCTACCCATTTCTCATGTCCAATATTCGATAATCACGAAGATGCGCTTCCACCACTTTCGGTTCCGATCTTGTGCACCCAGAACTCCGCGGGGTGCAGCTCAGGGGAACTGCCTCAAGACTTTCAGATTCTATGTTCGGCTCCCTAGTGCGGAATAAAAATGCGACTGTCTTCGATCCCTCCGAAGTCCGAAAATCTCACGTCCATAACTGGTGAGAAAGAATCCACAGAAACCTGCCATGATCGAAACGGAGGCCCGACATCGCCCCTTCATGTATCAACCTAGAAGTTGATGCACAGCATTCATCAGGGTTCTATCTGGGACCTGTTGAGACTGTCTGTGCGGGCCTCCGAATGCTGAGAGTTCGTCCAGCAGGACGAGAGTCATCCCCGTTACCCTAGATGCGTATCGACAGAGCATTTACTCATAACGTGGATCGTTGACGTCCTTCGTTTGGCTGTGATATCGGTACTATTCTTCTCGACCGCTTATAACTTTGCAGCTTGCCGATGGCCTGAATTATAGCACTGAGGTCTCCGGTTAACTATAAACTTTCATGGGGAACGACAAGGACTACACTGCCACAATTGCCATTCCGTCTGTAAGTTGTTCACTCGTGAACACTCCATTCAGTGTTTCTTCGGGGACACTTTCAGCGAGCAACTGCAATCTGTAGTATTGATTGGGTCGCTGTAGATGGCCCTTTATGGTTCTTCGGCTCAGCTAGTGTGGTAAAGAAAAGATAGCCCAAATGCATTATGACAAAATACTCTTTAATAAATACAAAGCTTGAACAAGCTGCCGGGAATCATGAAAGCAAGCGCAAAATCGGTTAGGTTCTAGTAGTGTATTGTTATCTGTCTCCTATATTTTCGTCCTATCCGGCTGACAGTTCTTTGCTGCCCAGCACCTTATTGTCGTCCTCACTATAAGGGCGAAGTAGACCAGACCTATCGCGAACAAGTCCCAAGTCCCAGTCCGTAGGCAGAACTCTATTGGAGATGGGAGAGTTAAGTTGGATGCTGGATTTAGGCGTGTTCGCCAGATGAACGATATGATGGCAATCACGGAGAGGAGGAGTGACCTAAGAGGAATATAAGTGAGTTTCGTAGCAATAGAAAAGACTATGTACAAACCACGTCAGTGAGGCAGCTGGTAGACTTAACATAACCCAGAAGTTCCAGAACGTCCCGCTGTTGCTTTCTGCGACCTACAATAACCAGTTCAATACAAGGCCAAATCTTTCCTAGATGTAATGCTTACCTTGGCCCACTCTGAGATCGTGTCTCTTGCATATAGAACGTAGGAACAGCCATATAGCATGCTCCAAAAAGTCAGAGTCAGCGACCATAAAGCCAAGTTTCGGGTCAAAGGGTCTTTCGCTGCCTCGCCATCGTTTCTCTCGAGTAAAATCAAGGTAAGTCTACCGCAATGAGTTAGCTGGGAAAAGTACTGGGTGATATATATGCGGAGGTACGTACGGTAGAAGTATGGCAGAAATGGCTGTTATTATCTTCCATTCCTGGATGCAACGGTCGATTATCTTCTCCCATCGTTCTGGGAGTAGGTTTAGTTCTGTTTCGGCGGCGTTCTGGCGTATGGACTTGGTCGTGGATAATAGAGTTGATTCAAAACTGGACTCTGCTGCCCATGCCAGGTGTTTTGAATCATGAACTCGTACGTGATATCGAGAGGGGTACCATAAGAGGAGGAGAGTGTATAGTAGAGATACATGTCTACGTTTATAGCAGGGCATTTCGATTTTGGCCCGGGGAAGGGGGGGAATGATGAACAGTCTTCGTCGCCGAAAGTATTAAATGGCCAACACGCAACATGTGACTCTTAAATGCTGTGTGCATAACATGCAGTGTTGCAAAATTGCAGTACGTATTAGCCTGAGAAAGCTCCAGGCTGTGTTCAATAAGTAACAGGAGTCCTCAGCCAAAGGTCAACTACGTCCACCTCCAATCTCCGAGCCAGCCAGTCCAAGTAGCCGATCCCCTAATTATTCTCCAAGCAATCCAGGTCCCGCAGCCCTAATCCCCTCTCCAATTGCTGGGGCTCCATCGTGGAAACCAGATTTTCAAGGGCAACATGTTCGCTCTCGCGCCCGGTTCTCCCTGCGATGTTTGCTTAGAAGAATTTGGCTCCCAGTGCCCGCCCCATTCACTTCCCTGCGGTATGCTATTTTCCCCGTTTTTTCCGCATCTATAACATTTGTTTCCAGGCCATGTTCTCTGCGGCCGTTGCTGCGATACGGTAGTTGAAAAGAGTTCTCCGCGCCTCTCCTCCTACTGTCCATTCTGTCGCACACCATTCACCGCAGACTCTGTCAAGTTGATCCGCATGGACCTCGCCGCCAGCAGCCCACGCACTCCCAATCAACACCGATCAATTGGGGCACACAGAGAATTATATTCCAGTTTATCTCTGGAGCCATTTGCGATGGCCACAATATCTTCTACCCCTCCCTCTCTCCTGCCCTCAAAAATTCCTGATGGTACTCCACCTCCAAGATTAAGTTACGTCTGGGATGCATTGCCCCACTTTCGCACGAAAGAAGAACTCGGGCAGGATGGTGTCCTTCGGCCTGCTCGACCTCACAATCCGTACAAAAGGAGTTCGAGGCCGCCGTGTGTTTTTTTTGTGCCAGATATACCAAATATTGCTTTATTAATCACACTCTCTAGGATGGACTTGGTTGAGGATCCGTCGTTCTCTAACATCACCGCCATCTTTGAGCTCCCTGGATTGAAGCATAAAGAATCAAGGCCGGCAATCCGTAGCGCGACCCCTCCTTCCTTTGGTCTCTCGGCTCCTCGCACCGGTAATAATACCTCAGGTCATATGAAAGCCTGCAGCATTTGTGGTATCACTAGTACGCCCATATGGCGTCGCGTGAACGGCAAGGTAAGCTGCAACGGCTGTGGCTTGCGCTACCTCAGGCACCGGTGCCCTCGTCCTCATCAGGATAGGTACGAAAGCCATGGCGAGGGAGTGGCGTCAGCATCCCTCAGGCTGCAAGGGATGACCGACACCATGAATGATGGTTCTTCTATGCGTTTTAGTGGGGGTCGATCAACCCGTGCGAACGTGCGTGTGAATCACAAACCTCAATGTTTTAATTGCGGAACTACTACCACTCCCCTCTGGAAGAAAGACGAAGAAGGCAGGACAAACTGTAATGCGTGGGTGTCAGATTTTTGATGCTCCCCAAGATTAATTCAGGCTCTTTTCCTAGGTGTGGACTTTTTCATAAGCTACACGGTCGCAGTCGTCCCATCCCTGCGAAACCCGACATCAATTATCAACGCACTCGGCGCGCCTCTCAAAGGGATAGACACGTTGACGTCGTCGGTGTTGAATCTCCTCCCTCTGCTAGGCTGAATTACCGAAGAGGGTCCGAGTACTCTCAGGAATGCCGTACCGGCCCATCTTACCCGGTTCCCGCAGCTCCTGACACAAAGCGTTACAGCATCCAGACGAATCCTTCATACCTTGATTCTTCATTACTGGAACATCAGTATGAATACTCTCAAAGATATTGTACTTCCCCCTCGTCTTCTGGAAGCTGGGAGGCGGATCATCGGGTGAGAGATTGCTTCAAACGGAATTGTCCATAACAAGGCTTACTTTTAGTTCTCTTGTACAGACGGCGGCGCTGCAGCAAGCCTTGCCAGAATATGATAGCTCCCCCTCAGATAGCTTTCTGCTTCAAGTAGATGAAAACTTGCAAGTGCCCCCAGATTGGTCGGAAAGCGTGAGTGATACCGTATTCAACACCCCTTCGTTCATCGTCAAATTCCCTTGCACAGGCCGCGCAACGCACAAATTCCAGAGATCACTCAGTTGGCCCTGGGGAGCTCCGACGTCGGTTGGATTTAGCCCGGGGGGCGCTTGAAGATTGGGTTGAACGTGTCTTGCAGAGAGTTCCACGTGGATCAGCGCTCGTAAGTTGACGGAGCTCAACTCAGGCTTACCACCCATTCTCAATTTTGTTTGCACAGCATGAGAAGTCCGCCCACCTATACTGGTATTGCCACCTGGGAATTCCCTTCTTGTACTCCTTGAGACTTGATTCTATGGTCAACGGTGTTAATGGTGATGATGACGGTGTTGGCGGTGATCACACCGACGGATGGCAACAGTTTCTTGATGGCCTTCAGAAGGACTCAATGATGCTTGCTGGAATCTCCGTGCCACTCGTCGGGTAAGTGACATGTACCTTGTCCGTTCGAAAGGCTCATCTTTTTTTACAGAGCCACCTTCACAATCATGCAAAGTGTAGCTGCTACCAACCCCATTACGCACTACTTTGCATTGTGGACAATCTGTTCGGCTATGGGTACTATAGTGCTTACCCCCGTTTGCTACTTCAAATTGTCAAGTTTGAAAGCGAACCTAGGGGAGGCTGTGAGTGACCTGGTCTCTAGCCTGCAGCCGGCTGAAAATTAACAAAAAAATTATAGGCCCGAGGCATGACATCGATTCTCTGGAGTATGGAAGTCATGTTGTCCATCCCGGCAGTCTGGTTCGCATGGTATGTTCAGGCTCCTTCTATAATGTGCCCAGCTGTAGCTTACCTGTCTGTCTAGGACCTTGTTTGCTTTCGCTATATGCCTACTTACATTCATGTGGTCATATGGCGCAACCCCCTCAGACAACCTTCGCAGCCTCCCGGTTCTGGCGCTCGGTTTTCGAGTTTTCTTGACCATGGTCCTGCTGGTTGGTTTGATCCATGTCGCCCTGATGACATGTTCCCGCCGTGGTGGCATCATTGATCCACGCAGAACGGCGTTGGCCCGTTTACACTGATAAAACCTTCAGCTCCATATTACCGTAATCGTCATCCGTCCAAAAGCCCTAATGCTTTTATTGCTCTGTCTATTTCTAGTTGCCTTCCTCACGTGCATACATCGATCCTCCCCTTTCTTTTTTTTTTCTTTTTGTTAGATCCGCACCCCTTGCTCTCTTATAACTCTATATGATTCGACACGGCCTCTCCAGACCAATCTGACATACGAATATGATAAAAGCCCAGCACCCATAATATTGGGGACCAGTGGTCCCCACTGTCAGTCAGTCACAGTTGGCCATTGTCAGAACTATGACGGTTGCCGGTTGCCGGTCCTGTCTTATTTAGCATGGTTAAAAGGGGGACAAACCCCACCCCTTGTATGTACGCGATGCTCCCAAGATTGAGACTAAGGAAAAGGACGGCAGTTGCAGTTTCTGTTTTCATGGAGGTCGATTATGAATCAGCTGTGGATCTAATTGCATGAGCTGTGGCTCAGCACTCGTCAAGTTTGTAGTGCAGTACAAGGTAGCGGTGGGAATACCAAATTACGAGGAAGGCATCAAAGCCCCTGAGGGCCAGCTCAACCTGATCTGCAAGTAATTTCATTGTGTGGCAGGCAATAATTGCTCAAATGCTAATACTAATACAATATGAACTCGAAACCTCGGCGATGATTAGAATAAGGAAATGGGTCAAGGGCGGATCAGTTCGAGTGTAGAGTTTCTGTCGTTGTCTGCTGACGGGGCGGTGACCGAGGAGTTTTGGTTGACGTGGTCACCACAAGAACAAAGTAGGCCAGGCCTACAGTCCAGAGGATCAATATGCTACCTCGTAAACCGGACTCTGCCGTAGATGAGAGAGTGAGGTCGAACGATGGATTTATGTATGTTCTCCAGATCAGCCAGCCGACAGTGGCCATAAACGCAACCAGTGACCTATAAGATGTGTGTAAGTCAGCCTCTGTACCGGTTAGATCGACGCAGGGTATGCCTACCATGCTAACCAGGCCGCTGGGAGAGCCATCATAACCCAGACGTTCCAAAATCCCTCGTTGGCGTTCCCCGTTTCCTGCATCAAAAATGACTAACATTGCATATCACTGGCTGCAAGACTCACCTTTGTCCACGTTAGGATCACTCGCCGAGACTGGAGAACGTAGACAGAGCCATACACCATACTCCAGAAGGCCAATATCAGTGACGAGAGGGCCAGGGTTCGGGCCACAGGATCCTCCGCAAACTCTGAATTTCTCGTGGAAAGCAGAAGTAGGCTACCTCTGGGACAGAATGTGTGAATTGGTAAAGTACCAGGGTGTATATCGAGACGTACAGTAGGAGCATAGAGGAAGTGCCGCTTATCTGCCTCCATTCCTTCAAACAATTGTCAAGTCCTTCAGTCGATAGGTGCGCCTCCGCGTTGTTGATGTTGCTCAGGCCATCGTATTCCGATTTCCGAGGGACAGAGCTGTCGAATTGCGCTTTGGGTGACAGATTTTTTGTCGGGATGGATCCTGTTTTTGCTGCATCAGGGGTCAAATTCCCCAGGTAAGGAGGGCCGCGTGCGCGATATAGAGAAGGAAGTCCCCAGAGGAGGAGAGTATATAGTCGTTGTAGGCCTGTATACTTGAGGGACGGCATTTTCCCAACAATCGGGATGGTTCATGAGACAACGGCATGCTTTGGTGCTGAATTGCTGCTTGGAGGCTGCGTGACATGTGACATTAGCTCAGCAAGGTGACTGATACCTTGTCCAATGACTTTTTCCGTTTGCAGGGAAACAATATCAAAACATGCACGCCAGAAATGCCAGCAGACGAAGGGAGACATAGACAACTCGGATCAGCCTCGACCATGAGCCTCCAAGGTTGTGGCGAAAGGGCTTACGGTAGACACAGCCAGTTATATACGTCAACCGAAGATCGGGCGTGATATCATTAACTGTGAGAGGGAGAATCAGACTCGGACATACTTCCAAGGAAACTTTTCATGGGTAGGTGCGCCCAGCACCAAATGACCGGTATTGTATGGTATTGTATCCCTGAGTTGCCGCGTTCAGCTAAAGCGCCACCTTGGATAACGCAATGGAGTGGCGTCTACCAATAAGTCGGCTACCACTCCACTACTACTGTCAAATATTATGTGATTGTAGCCCCCTCCAAGCCACAGGCCAAGCTCTATAGCTCATGTTAAGGGCATGCAACCTTTGCATTAACGCGACACGTCCAGCTCTAAGCTAGTATCCGTATGCACGTGTCGTGCAGTGCAATGGTTGTTTTTTTTTTGGCATGATGACTCACGAGAAACAAAGCACAGCAGTTGGTTCGTAACAAGCAGAGTATCAGACCCTAGAAGTCTATCAGCACAGCTTTGCTATTTATGTTACATGCGCATTGTAGCTAGAAGCTGCCGCCCTATCGATGTGTACCGTGTCGAGCCTGTCGGAGTGTTAACGGACGACCTGAAATGGAATCGCTGGAGGCGATCGAGATGCAAAGACGCTCCGTGTCTGGCTTGGGCGGTGGGCAGTGTAGGCCACTCTGGACCCGGTTTGCCTTCGATATCTTGGATTGTTCCACTTCGATAGCTGCTGTCAGAAGTTTAAGTGCCCAGGTTACGAGTATCTTTAGCCCGATATATGAAAGTGAGGAGCTGTCTAATGTGTACAATTACACTCGAATTTGTACTTCTTCGGGCGTCTCTAGAACTACATGCTCCACAGCGAAAACAGGCCCCACAGCAACAACAATGCACGAGAAGAAAACAAAAAGAATGTAGTGTACGAGCGCGTAAGATATTCGTAACATGTAGCCGTAAATCCGCAGTGGGGTAAATGCATATCACTTGCAATACAATGGGGTGGGAGGGTGTAACCTAGTCAGAGCAAGAGGCACAGTCAATGAATGTGGGGGGATGTGGGCAGGCAGGAGTGAACGATAGAGGTGGGCACAGAGAGTATCGATTGATGCATCGCCCCTCATGGGAGCCAGGCGTAGGTCAATGGTGGTGGGGAAAGATATACGCCATGGTAAGATCGATCGGAGAGAGCCGGGTCAAGTCCTCTTCTTCTTGCCTCCCTTGGTACCTGGCGTTTGCCGTGGCTTTGTTTGGGTTGACCCCGCTGCGTTTCCCTTACCGTGTGTGGATGCAGGTACAGGAGCGGCAGAAAGGGCGGGAGGTTGATGAGGCGTATGCGGATCTCGTCTTGAAGGGTCCTCTGATTCCTCTTCCTCTTCCTCTTCCTCCTCTACTTCTCCCACTGGTTTCATCGCGTCCGCCTCGCTCTGTGTAAGGGCAGACATCCGCTTCTTCTCTCGAGATGTTGGACCACTGCTGCTGTCGGCACTGCTCAGATGGCCTGGTATGTTTAACAAGCTATCGTCGTCTGATATTCCATTGGGGGCGGAAGGAGAAGCGGCAGTTGAAGCCTCCCGTCGAGCTTTCTCCATCTCTTCCGCCCGTCGGATGACGTCGATTTCTCCCTGGACCGCGACACCATCCAGCCAGTTATGATGAACTAGGTCGGCTGCTTTGGCCCGCTTGTCGGGATGGAGTCGAAGCATAGGATTAAGGAAGGACGCGATGGCGTCCGCCTCGGGGCGGGGGAATAGATACTTGTCGTGTAGGACAGCGTCGAGAGGCCAGAAACGCAACTTGTTGATGTTGCGTAGCTCACCTGGTGGGGGTCGTTAATACCAGAACTATATTGAGGAAAACCGATCGGACCTTTTCGATTGAAGAATTCATGGGAGTACTTGCCGGCAAACGCAACACTTCGAGGTAGCTCTCCCATAAGTTCAATGACCTGAGCCATGTGATCGTCATCCTTGCTGTATCGTTGGCCTGAGGCTGGGTCAAACAGGTAGTCACCTCCCGTCAATAGCTCAAAGATCTACTGAAATGGTTATGAGAATATCAAGCGGGTGATGGTAGAGGCTCTGACCACACAGGCCACACTCCAGATATCTGCACTTGCGCCCCACTTGGCCCCAAGAATGACTTCTGGACATCGATACTGCCTCGTCTGGATGTCATCCGTAAAGTGGTGCTCCACCCACGTTGCTACAACCGGGAATGAGTAAGTTGACTGGGGAATAGTAGACAAGAGAACATACCATTCCCGAGGTCCGCAATCTTGACCGTTATGCGCTCACTTCCTTCGTATGCACTTGAGGAAGAATCCGACTGGCGATCGATAGACATGACAGAACTAGAAACGCCGGAGACCGACTCCGATCTTGCATCGTGGGTTGAAGACGTGGGAACAGACATGGGTTCGGTGGTATTTGGTGGAGCTTGTCGGGATAGAAGGGAGGGGCCCGGGCCCCCAGACCGAGAGCTAGCCAATGTGTTCTTGGTGTCAAGCGAGACATTGCTGACTTCAGCAGCGAGATCTGCCGAGGGGCCACGTTTGGTACCAGCATTGAAGGTGAGAAAGTTTTTATCACCAAGAGACCCGGGTTTGCTGGAAGCATCTTCAGAGTTGTCAATTTTGCTCATGCCGAAAGCCCATTTGTCGAGCATGGGACTAGAGCCAAAGGAAGAGGAAGGGGAAGGTAGAGGTTGAGAGCCGGTGATGAAAACGGACTCGGAGCGTGGAGTCTGATTTCCGCCACGGCCCTTGGAAGGAGGGACACCAATGAGTTTGGTGGGAGGGGAAGAGGCATTAGCCGAACTGGCAAGCTCAGCCTCGATAATGGACTCGACGTCGTCAATGGCGATGAGAATGTTCTCAGGTTTGAGATCTGAGGGTAGAATCAATAGGGGTTCGCGTGATGCGAGAGGATGTGAGAGGAAGTACTGACCTGTGTGGATGACACCGCAACAACGATGCATGTAGTCGAGGCCGAGGAGAACCTGCTTAGCTATTTGTTTGACGAGGTGCATAGGTACACCCTTGTTCTGATGGCGTTTGATAAGCCCCAAGAGGTTTTCACCGAGAACTTCGAAGACCATGCAGACGTGCACGCCATTGGGGCCTTTATGGCGAAAATGATCGAGGAAAGAGATGACATGGGAGCGGCCAGGATGGGTTTGTGATGGTGAGGAGGGCGGATTGGGGTTGTCTGGCGATGGCTGGATTGGGGGAGTGGAGGAGATGATGAGACGCTGGAGAAGCTTGATCTCATCGAGAGCAGTCTCTGTATATCTGGGTGCGGACTTGACAACCTTGAGGGCAACATGGCGGTTCATTCTGAGGGAAAGGAAGAAAAAAGTTAGCAAAGTTTAAAGAAAATGCTAAGAGACCAACTTTGTATCTTTTGCAAGCCATACTGTTGAGAAATGGCCCCAGCCGAGCTTGCGAACCACGACATAGCGGCCGTCTGAAAAGGTGTCACCAATCTTAACAGGGTGGTAGCCGCCTTTGACGTAGTCCTCCCAGTCCTCCTCGTCGTCTGTCATGATGGAAGCGGAATGCGAAGAATAAGAACCGTGGGACATAGAGACTACCAGGCTGGGTTAATACGGAGAGCGGAGGCGAGATAAGCACAGGCGATGGAGGGGGTGGCAGAGATAAGGGTTCTCTGCCGAGTACGGCAACGGAGATCAGGGCCGTGTCTGGTGGAGTGCAAAGAGAGGAAGGCGGGGGATCTACTCGCGGGCAGAAACAACAAGGAGAGGGCGTTTGTCGGCGTCGAGGACGGTGTTGAG
Organism: Lepiota brunneoincarnata; assembly: GCA_023014365.1. Lineage (NCBI taxonomy): Eukaryota > Fungi > Basidiomycota > Agaricomycetes > Agaricales > Agaricaceae > Lepiota > Lepiota brunneoincarnata. Next base: position 1,588,141 of record JAEBUN010000008.1, read on the forward strand.
GAGAGAGCGGGAAAGGCAGAGTCGGATCATCCAAATTGATCCGTGGGAATACATTTCCATCGATAAGCACCACTTATTTGGATCACACGCTACTGCCAAATACATGAGGCTGCCGTGTGTTTTGTGGATCTTGTGGGTACACCAGGAACGAGGCCATGGACGATGTCAGCGTCGGTTTCGATGTCGACCTCGGCGACGGAAGGTAGATCGAGGAAACACAGGTCCTCCTCAGACTCTCTTTTTCTCCTCACGTCCGCCCGACTTGCTCTCGAGTCGGCTCGTGCCGACGCTGCCGAACGTCAGGTAATAGACCTCCTCTCCCGCGTCCGCACCCTCCACCAGGAAAAGCTCGAGCTTCAGGCTCAGCTTTCAAAGACCCAGCAGGAACTCCAGCTGTGGAAAATTCAGCTCAATCTTGCCCAGAACGGTCCGTGTTCTGTCCCTCCAAACTTTTCCCTGCTTCTGATGCGATGTAGAGATCCATCGTGCACAAGAGATTGTTGACCGGGTCGAGCGAGCACGTACAGATGCTGAAGAGCGAGCAGATCGCGACCGTCACAGAGCCCGCCGCCTTATGGAGGAGCGTGCTATCGAGCTTGCCATTGACGAGGGAAGACGTCTCGGCTTCCAGCAAGGTCTTGACCACGGCAGGCGCAGGCCGCCGCCGCTTTCTCGTCCGCGCCGCTCTTCTGCTCCAGGAGGCTCCGCACTAGACCCTTCCTCGACCTTGAAGTACCGTAGACCTGATACAGCACCCCACGCCGAAACACTACCAGTGCCCGCTGTCACCACCCCCGCACCTATCGCTGTCCCCGAGACGCAGCCTCAGCCCCCCGGGTCAATTGTCATCTTACATCCTGAACCCAGTCGCTCACCAGAAATTGATCTCGGCAATCCCACTCCTATTCAACCAGTTGTTCTCTCCAATAGCCCTCCTAGCACCCATGATACGTTCCAAGTCCCACCTGACAACTATATACCCACCATCCGTCAGGGAGATCTTGGCATTACCTTGCCACCGCCCCATGAGTGGGAAAACCAAACCGGGAGGCCCAGAAGTGACAGCAGGGGTACACGACCAAGGAGTGAGAGCATTAAGTCTGCCCGTCCCAGCCGAATCGCGGTCAGATCACCTCCTGCTTCGCGTGTGCGTGATTTTGCCTATCAAGCAGATCCGCCATCCATTCCTGCCGGTCGACCAAATTCTCCTAGCGTCACATCTCGTGATTCAACGCGCATATCCCAGTTCGAGCTCCTTAGTCCACCTAAGGACCAACACAGGGCTCCAGCCGATGAACCCCATTCAAGGATGACCCAGCCAGAGCGCATTGCAGAAGAGTGGAGGTCTCAGAACTCAGATGCTCTGACTTCTGCCTCCTCAGTCAACTGGGGAGATCCACCGGCCGGTACTATTCAAGTGCGCTAGCTCCCTGTTTCATGACTTGGGAGCTGTTTTGACCTTACCTCCCAGCGGCCCCTGACATCAGAGCCTCTTCTCCCCGTCCCCCCAGTCCCAATCGACCAACTGCTTACAAACGATCCCTCTCGCTCGCGTACCCCGATACCCTCCACCGGTCCCCGTAAAACCCGTCAGGTCATCCTCCCCGTCCCAATATCCAGCGTGTTTTACGATGCCCCTACCCCCCAGCAGCCAGATCTACCACACACGTCAGGTAAATGGCTGAGATCGAGGTTCCAGAAAGAACGTACTGTCTCGAACACAACCGTCCCTGACATTGATGTCGAACCACCGGTAATTTTCCTTAACCGTGATGATTCACTCTCCATTGATGCTTATACCCTTAGTCACACTCACCTACCAGCTCAGAAGGAACTGTCGTCGACCCCATTCTACTAACTCCCGAGCATCCGACCATGGCCATCGGCAACCCCCCACCAGAGGCTCCCAAACGCACGTTCAACATTTACGCGAAGCCCGACCATCATCATCCACGCTCTACTCCCATGGACCGTGATGGCGCTGGTGAGCTCATCACTGGTATTATCCCCAGCAGGAACGCTCTCCCACCCGGATTCATACCTCTTAGCCCCATTCCAGCTCTTTCCAATTTAGACCCCATCCCTGATGCCGATACCCATCCGGGTACAAAGCCCGACCCTCCACCTCCTTACAAACTGCCGTCCGCTACTGCTGCGGCTAGGGCTGCAAGCCCGGAGCCTATGTATTCCTCGGTGCCTGTCCCCGGACCGCTTAGCCATGGGTTCCCGCTCCAAGGAGTCTACCCTGCCCCAGTGCCTCCCGTTCCGGATATTGTGGTAATGAGAACTGAAGCTGCGTCCCCGCCGCGCGAACGACAGCAGCGCCGTGTTTGGTCTCCTGCGCCTCTGAATAGGCCATTTTCAATTTTTTCTGATGCCTGATTATGGGACATGTTATTTTTTTCCCTTTCGGATCTGTACTTGGTCTCCTCCGTGCTGTCTACACCCCGACGAGTAGGAAAGCGAAGAATGTGTATTATATATAGCCAATTTGTCTGTATCACAATCCAGTGTTTGCATCAACCTCGAGGTCGCAATCCGGGATACCAAACCCCATTCTACGGTCGATCCCAAGCCCTTCCTAAAATTACCGATCATCATGATCTTGATTTTCTGTGTGAGAAGTTCGCCTCGCACATGAGACAATTTTCTGACGGTATGGGAGAAGGGAAAGAAGTTGTATAAAGGAATCTGGAGTGTGATTCGGTGATAGCCTCGGCAGGTCCAGTCAGGTTCAATCATGGGGCGTAGAAGCTTGATAGTACGCTAAGAGACATCGGACACCTGTGGTAGTTGGGTTCTCGACACGGCGCCCTCGATAACCAACACCGTACACGTCAGGGGGTGTGGTGCCAGTGGTGTGCGTTTGCATTCTTTCGGAACAAAGGTGATGGGGGAAGGGGGGGTGTGTGATCACGGCATCGGGGCCCCGGCCTGGGTTCTACAGGGTTCTACACACGTAGTCCTGTACAAACAAGTGGATGCGCAGTGTTGTTGCGTAAAAGGCAAGTGTAAGAATGAATGATATGACATCCTTCATAGGGGCTTGCTTCCCTTGAGGGTCGGTTGACTTTTGTTTGTTTTTTCAGACATTCCGCCCAACATTAGTTGAGCGGCCGCGGGAACTGATCCAGCGAGAACAAAAGGACACACAGATTGGTGAATAGCGGAATGATGAAAGGGAGTGGGGAGGCGGATTGACAGGTATTGATTTGTTCGCAGACTCGGACTTCTAAGCTCTCCTTCACGGACTAGGTTATATTTAATCTCGACGGGAACGGGGGAGAGGGAGGATGGTGCCTGTTCCTCGACGTGGCGATACCTCCGCCATGTCATATTTACATAGAGTTGAGCAAGCTTTAGAGGTGCCATACAAGTAAAGAGGGCATTGTAATTCAGTCACGACGTCGGTGTGTGCCTGTCCGGTGATTGCAGGGTTAGGTCCTTGGAATGGCATAAACGGGTCCGGGTGAGTTGGGGGTGGAAAGGGGGGGGGGGAAGTGGAGTGAATTGCGACTTGTCCCTATGCAGGTCTCCCGTTGAGATCAGGTGTTTTTCTCTTCAGGAACAATCTCGGGGCCGACACAACACCAGAGATCCATGAGTCCACGTGGTTTTTCTATTCGCAAGTTCGCTGCCTTCCCACTTGTGTGCGAAATGCCCTGCCTTTGGACATATAGACGCTAATGATAGCGCCGTCAACGGGTGGCCGCCGCAGTCTTCGGCTGATCTAAGTTTTTCATTGGCAGATATCTTCAAGAAACTGTCCGTTCTTCAGCATATCTGTCCAACACTCAACCAACAGCAGGAAACAAAATGATCATCGCAACCAATCTCCGCTTCAACTCCCCTGTTCCATACCAAAAGGTCGCTCGGAATCAACACGATGGTAACCAATCGCGTCTCTACAACGGATCGCATTTCGGCACCCATCACCCATCAGTTCTGGTTTACTCGGCAGAGGGAGAGCTTCCATCTGGTCCTCGACACTGACGAGGGTCTCTGGGCCTGTGGTGTGGCTTGTGCTGAGTTTGTTGACAGATCATGACAAGAAGTTCAAGGTTCCCGGGGGATGCTCGAGGTTCCAGAGGACTTCCGATTGTGTAGGTAATTGATACCGATTACGGTAGGCGTTCCGGGCGCATGACAGGTTATCCTTGCCCTGAGAAAAGGTGGCGTTAAGGCTATGAATCCCGCTGCATATTGAAAGTAGGGGGGTTGGGTTGAAGGCAGGGGACTTAGCCGCTGGGGAGAGCCTGTGGGGCTCTGGGGGGACTTGGCAGAGGGAGCGGTAATACATTTATGACGGGTTGCTCGCTTCATGGGCGCCCTTTTTCGATCTTGCCTATCTTTTCACACCCGCAACTTTCCGAGGGGGCGCACACGCAGGCCCGTTTTGTTATTTCTGTTTTCCGATAGACAGCTGACACAACTCGACGTGCCAAGTTCTGATAAGACAGATGAATCTAGACTCCCCCATATTCCGATGTAAAGGAGAAAAAACAAGAGCTCCTAAAGGGAAGGGGCAGAGCGTTTCTCTCGCACTCTGTCCAGCCCATGTTTTTTGCTGGAATTCGCCAAGAATTGGCGGGGTCTAAAAGGAGATATATGTGGCTACCCTTACACACATTTCTGTGTTGCTTATCAGTCATCGCCAGAGAATGATCGGCAAAGCCAGGAGTGGGTGAGGGGGAGACGGATCAGCAAACCCTGACAATCAGTTCTTCGAGATTTCAGGTCATGGGGGTGAATCCCAGTGATCCTGTGTTAGCATGTTTTGTATTGTCTTTGGTCCATTTCGCGCTTTGTCTCCGTAAGCTTGTTGTTTGAACGACAGGAAGGAAATTTTCAGCACAGCGGAAATACCGGTTGGTGCGGCTTTTGTATTATTGGAGGATGTATGAAGTGTCTGGGCTCATCCGTTGCAGTGCACCCGGGTAAGCTGTGCACATTCAAAACATGATGGACTCTTTCTTCCTCGCTTCCGAAGAGAGCTTAGGTCTAAACGCGTCCTCTGTCCAAGTGGCTACAGGTCCCATCGTGTTAGTGGGCTGGAAGTTGTTCGTGTTGGAGACACGTCAGGTTCACTTGGAGATGAAGGCCATACTCGGCGTCGATGTCGGCAGGGTACGTTTCAACGTTTTTATACTTAATTGCGCGGCCCGAAGATGAGGCTTGTACGTGGGTGTGCGGGCCAGGGATGAGGACTGGCCGGACACGACGTTGAGGTGGGGTGGGTGGGCGGATCATTGTGTCGACATTGTTGAATGAATGGGTGTCGAGGGCAAGGACCTGAAAAGTCGGCAGAGGAGAGGCACCGATGTATCTCTCTGGCATCGCCACCGAATTGCTCATGACTTCCCCAGGCGTTAGCGAGGCCGACGTCAGTGGGATTGCCGGCTCACCAGCGGGACAACAGATGCGACCCTGAGCCAAAACAGTGGATATTCAGACTCCGACCTGTTCCTAGGTTCAGATTCTGCTGACATTGAAGCGGAGAGAGATCCTGGGATTTGCCCTCATCAGGCACCCTTTATTATCCCTCTCTCTCCCTCCCCCCCTACATGGAACATCACCCTCCTGAGCAGCCAGACGAGATGGCCGCTGTCGTCGTCTCAAACCCCCAGCAGCAGCAGCCCCAGTCTGGCCCAAAGCGCTACCGTCCTGCACCCGCAAAGACTTTCCAGTGCAGGGGCTACGGCGAGTGTCGCATGGTCTTTTCTAGGAGTGAGCATCTTGCTCGCCACATCAGGTCAGTCTCCACACTTCTTACTTCGTTTTTTTCTTTTTACCGTCCTTTTTTTCTTTTTGGATTATTTCTGTTGCTAACTCGCGTCCAGGAAGCATACTGGGGAACGTCCCTTTACTTGCCACTGCAGCAAGCAATTTTCGCGTCTTGACAACCTCCGCCAACACGCACAAACCGTCCATGCTGATAAGCAGGACCAGAATGAGCGCATGATGCGCGACCTCACCTCCCTTCATGCCTCCATGGCTGCCGCCAACAAACTCTCCTCCGCCCGTGGCCTCCGCCGCCCGCATCCCTCCCACGCTCTTGGCGCCTCTAATGGCAACTCTGCCATTAGTCTTGTCAAGCAAGAGGACCTCTCCATGCCTCTTCACCAGCGCCCCGGTACTAGCACCGGTTATGAGGGTGACCACAGTAGCTTTCTGTATCACCAGCAACCGTCTTGGCATGTCCAAACTAACGACTCCAAATCCAACAACCATTCCTTTCGTGACTCCAACCAGTCCTTTCTTGCCCCCCCAACATCCTCCTCATCTTCAGCTGCCGCTGCAGCCCCCGGCCAGTCCTTTCTCCCCCTCTCCGCCTCACTCAGCTTCGGTGTCTCCGACTCAGCACGGGATGGTCGCCCCCGAACTGGCTCCAGCCGGCCACCCACTACAGGTGGGCTTGCAGACGCACATCCTCGATCCCTCCCACCCCTCTCTGCAGTCGTCTCCGCTTCCCTCGCCGCTTCCTCCGGCCAGCAGCACGTCCAGTCATTCCCCGCCCCTCCAGGGTCCTCACACGGACAGTCCGGGAGCTTACTTTTACCAGGCTCACTTACCCTCCGACGACCCTCAACCGCAACACGTCCCGGCACAGCTCCAGCATCCGCATCATTCTTCTCAGCAAAATCTTCTTTCGGTGGAGGAACTGGCATGGCCTTCTCTCGACCCGAGCTATCCATACAGTCCTATGGACGCTCAACCAACTCCGGTTTGGGATCCTCATACTCAACAACCTCCTACGATGCAGAGCCGTCATCCCCACCAGGAAACGATGCCTCGCCATTTTTCTTCTCCCCACCCAGTGCAGACCCACCAACAGCCGCCTCCACCATCAGCTCCACCTCACCGGCCTCCATCAACCCTCGCAAACGACCTTTCGCGGGACCAGACGGTCCATACGATGATGCAACACCATCAAGCGCATCGCACGAGTCCACCAACGACTACGACTACGGGTCAGAGTCCAGACCCCAATCTCGGCGACTCTCCGTCATGGAATTGTGTAATGACAATGCAGGACACTCATCATTTTTACTATCATCAGCAAGAGCAGAATCGCGCCCAACAACCTCTTCCGGACTCGTCTCTTCAGCGTCAGCGCTCGCACTTGTCGATCGTCCCTCCCCCACCCTCTCAAGCCCATCGGTACAATCAAGAGCAACAGCAGCAGCAGCAGCTTCATCACGCGGAAATGGCTGCGGCGACAGTGGCCAGGAGGAGTTCGGAGGAGACAGAGTTTCTCCAGCAATACGGCGCGGCATACCATCACCCTCGTCAATATTACCTTTCCGATCAGGAGCAGCAGGAAGCGCCACCACAAGCTTCGCCTATTCACCCACGTTTTCCCCAGCGTCAACAGCACCCTATAGCCCACGCTCTGCATCAGGGACTGCCTCCCCTATCACCCCACGATCCCCGATACCTGGAACAGATGCAGCATCAGCAGGCGCGATATCTCGTCGAGCCCATGGAGATGACGGCCAGCATGATCAAATTCGATTCGCCCGTGCATCACACACCTCCCCTGCTCTTGGACTGAGGGTTTGACTCTCCTTTGCAAAAATACCTTTCTTTGTTTCGGACAATTTGTATACTATGTCGCTATCTTTTCAGTGTTTATATTTTCTTCGTTCGATACGGGTTAATGGGTTTTCATTCGGACCTATACTAACGCGATATTTTATACTTTTCTAACCCCCTTCGTATTATACCTAATTTGTTCTATGATAAGGAACCCTCCCCTTCGTTTGGCTAGCTTTTGTTAACTTGATACCTGAAAATCTATGAATATAATCTGTTATTTTCTTCTCATGGTATCACGTGCGACGGGTTCATTCCCAGGCTCATAACAAAGCCCGACCTCGACCCGAACAACGACTAAAGTCCTTGTTCCAGTGAACTTCTAAACACTACCTTCCCAATTCGGTACCATGTCAGTGCACAAGGGCCCTTGTTCTCATTTTGTCATTGCTTTTATGCGAATGGTGACGTGATGGTTCGACCCTTTACCTGGTGTATGTGTCCTCACAAGGGGTTCACTAGCCCTCGAAATAAATAGAAGCAATATCCAATAAGAGACCCATTTCTAATAAGCGTAGAGTACTTAGGCTTGGTGTTGGTTCCCCGAAGAACGAAAGCGGAGGGGGGTATACAAACAAATAGATACACAGGTTGGGCTGAGTCTAGAGATAATACAATACAAAGTCCGGTTTAGGGCTACATGTAAATAGCGGGAGAGTTCGCAGAACTTGATGAGTCGATACACGACGGACACAAAACACAGGAGGAAGCAGGGGAAAAAAGAGCGTGAAGGACAGAAAGGAGAGTGGGAGGTTGGGTGGAAGGGATGGTGACTTTTGAAGTTTGGTTTATGTGCCAGACGGTTGTGATGGGTGTAACGCGAGTTGGTGGAGAGCTTTTCAACTGTTGAGGAAGGAGGATACGTTAGTTGAGTCTGGAGGTTTTGGAAAAGGGCAGGGCGGGATTAACTCACCATCAAGCTGGGAGCTCAGTAGCACCAGTACCTGCATGCCCTCTCGGCCACAGAGCCAGAGGCATCTGCGTCCGCAACTGTGGCTGCAGCAGTGTCAGGGTTGGCAATGGGAATTGGGGAAGCCTGGGTCAGAGTGACGACTAAACGTCTTCAGTCAAAATCGTGTGTAAATTGATAAAGCCAAGGAACGCACAGGCAACAGCGATGATAGTTAGAGCGGATAGGCATTTCATTTTTAATGAGTTTAAGGGTTATAGGCAAGATAAATATCGAGTGGCAGAGGTGAGTCGATCAAACTAGTCCGAACTGAGAGAAAAAGAGCGGGTGGACTTGCCTTCTTATACTCGGAACGCATCAGTAGGACTCTAAGTAAGGTCCTGATTTAGGACAAGGAATTGTTGAAGCCTTCAGGCTGTAGGCCCGTCGAATATCCCCTTCACAAACAATGTTCCAAATGTGGCAATGTTCCTCAACGGGCGTCACATGGCAGTTGCCTTTCTCGGAAAAAGGAGGTCCCGAAGCGCGTCGGAGAAGAAACCAAACTAGATCGTTACTTTGACGACTCTCTTGTAGAACAAATGGACAGCAGCATTACCGCTACCACGCTGTGAGCTACCAAGGGAACGACTGTCCTGATAAGCGATATGAGCCTTTTTTTTCCAAGAGATGCAGTCCTGAGCAACCGCAAAATTGCTGTAGAGTGGACTCGGGACCGTAGTGTCTCGGTCGTTTGAATTCATCTAGTTCGATACAGTTGCGGTTAAGAAGACTCAGCCAATGCGAGGATGTAACTCGAGTGAAAGTTCTGGCTGGAGTTGAGTAAGCAAGAAGAGGATAAGCTGCGGAGAAACAACGGGCGAAGCGGAGCTTCAAGTTTTTTTTCTGTGTGAAAAGGTATCCAGATCGACCTGAAGTGAGTCCGTTTCGGAACGAGCAGCTGTTCCGGAGCACTGAATAGCTGGACATCACAAACACAGCCGGAGTATCAAAAGGTGTAGAGGTTTCCATCGTGACATGAAGAGCGTCGACTAGCCAAGTGCACGACAAGCGTAGGGTCCCTGAGTGGTGCTGTTGGCGCGGTGTGTTGTGCTGCTTTGTAGTACTAAGCTGTCGTGTTCTGACATTTCGATTCAAAGGGAGGATTAAGGCATATAATTATCATGAGTTCGTGGCGTGGGCATCTTTGTAGGGATGAAAGGTGAACAACTCGGATGTGTGGATACTGTCTGTCAATTTTGAGTGCTATAACTTATGGTCACTCAGCTAGCTTGACTCCTGTCGGATGGATCACAGTGTTGTCAACAACGACCCAACCTCTACGACCATCCTTGAACGTTCAATTTCCGCTAACCCTCATACAGAGCTGGACCTGTTCTTGGAGATTTGCTTGGCACACTGTAAAGAGATGACTGCAGTATCATGGACGAAACCGCCACATCAAAAATGTAGTGAAGATTGAGAGATACCGATAAGCCTGAGACTGAGGTGATACCTCAGGAAGTTCCCTTCACCAATGAACTACGAATCTTCGTGGATGCACACCAACTGGCATGATTTGAACACGTAAAATTTCACATAAAAATTCCCTATTCATAACACTACATCTTATTGATTTCCTCAACTCAACGCCTAGGGACCTAGGATAGAAGTCGATTCAAATATCAGGGGGCGATTCTTCCGGGTTTGAACACTCACGATACTACTCGGAGCTTGAATCACGCCTACTAAAATAATAACACCCAGTGCAGACCTTGTCTATACGTACAGGTTTAGCTCAACAGCAATGGTCTTTAGTGCGGGAGACACCTACTCTCGTCGCAAGTACCACCAAGATAGCCTGCGGCCACGCAGTTTGAGTCGCAGGGGTCGCCGCAAATAAAGAGTTCCCGCGCGATGACTCGGGTAAAGAGGAGCGTAAACAGAGCAAAATGAATTTGACCCAGCTTCATGTCGACTGAAGTCTCTGGTTGTGGTAGCAAGGATGGGTGCGAACTTTGTGCTCTTTATATTTGGACTGGGCTCCGTGAACGGTTGAAGGCAAACCATCGATTGTGCCCACCTATAATTTTGGACTAAAAATGGGACTAATGCGTCATATTCTATCGTGGACACGAGTAGAAGCTGAAAGACCTAAACCCATATAGAGACCGGCGAAAAACCTCGCCGGATCACAGACGACGCCTTCCTTATTCTACACGGGATGGGTATTATTAGTAGAGAGGACCTATTTGCATTCCCTCTACTCGCATGAGCTGTGCCACCGCTGCGCGTGCTTAATATTGTGGTACTAGAACCCATGCTCGCCATTCGTCCCCTCCTGCCAGCAGCGGACGGGTCATGCGTGAGCCATTCAGAATTGTACGGTCAATACTGGCTAATCCCCTCGGGAGGCCGCGATGGTAATCATCTGCCTCGTACCCGATTTGATGTTCTATGGGGCGCACTTAGCGTATGTAGAGCTGATATCGTGCATGGAAGCATCGGCAGAGAAATATTTCCGACTAAGACTAAGTATGTTGGAAACAGGGTCGACGGTGTACGGGCGAAATGACAACCTATCTGCAGTCACGAGACCCAGGCCAATTTGACTAACTATGCGGATAATGCTGCTAATGAGAAGCGCCAGAGGAGAGTCCGGGGCAGGTTGAGCTCCGGTGACTATAGATGGGATGGTACAAGATGCCGTCTCACCGACAGTTCCTTGATTTTGATTTTGCAAGGCCAAAAGTGGATAGTTTGCTGTAACCCTGTTTCTGGGGGGTATCAGTATCCGTTAATGCAGGTCACTCTTTTTGCGGCACCATGGTCCTTGTCTTATCGCTTAATTGTTGACCGGTCACATTTTGCTTTCGCCGCCAGTTCGATCCTTTCTCTTGGTACACTGTTTCACTCGCGTTTACTCCCTTGAGCGGTGCAAAGGAGCCTTTGCGCATACGGAATCACCATTGTGATAACGTCCCTTCCATTGCATTCCAAACCGTTGAAAACGGGCGGCGTCTTTATATCGACGGGTGTTCTCGACTTGTGGCAGTATATTATACTTCATGCGGTAATGTGCTTAGATTTACATGTGTGGATTGTGAAGCCGAATTCCGAGTCGGGTCCAATCTCCGGACTTACTGTAGAGGTCGGATCACAAACTTGGATTAGGGCTTAGAATTAAGATCGGTGGACTTCTTATGGACACGCCTACGAGCCGTTAGGGAATCCAATAGCATCTTAGAGGGAAATAGTATTTTATCAACAGATTATCTTTCCATGCCCCGGAGTGTGCTGGCCACGAGCTCCAAATCATGGGAACAACGGGTTGCGGTCGGTAATAAAAAACACTTTGCAAAGCCATCGTGGAATGATGATGTCTCAAATACTATACGGATGTCTCCTGCGCCTTTACCATAGATGGAGGACGGTGCGACGTGCACGAGACTGACGGATTCCTTTTCCCGCGATCAGCTTAAGGAGTAGCAGATAGTTTCGTGGCAGTGAATAGATTACAGCATTCAAATACCTTAGAAACGTGCAGCCTTGGAAACACAGAATGAAAGATGAGTCCACCGGGTATCCCTACCCTGTAGTCAGCCTATGCTCGATCGTCCGTTATTCTCGAGCTGGTCCTAGCACCAGAACATCAAGCCGAGTTCCTTTGGGCCGCAGCTCCAATCTCGTGGATCCTCTCGAATGAGAAGCCGGACTGTAGTGGTAGTATGGATAATGCGCGCAGGCCACAAGACTCTGAGTGATAGGGGCTTATTGTTACATTTGGAAGGCTTTGGTGAGTAAGTGGTATTTCTGGAGGTTCCATCCTAATGAAATACAATTTATTTCGAATGCGATCTCATACAAAAATCACTGCTCATACATCTTTCTGATTTCATTGGGTGCACATAATACGTCCGGATCCCCGCTTACAGTAGCACCCCACCATGACCATCATCAGGAATATAGTAACACCCAGTACAGATACCACCTATAGGTGTGGGCTCAATTCAGCAATGGAGACGAACGTTCACAGAGTACTTACTGTCACAAGTACCACCGGTATAACCTGCAGATATGCAATCTGCATCACAAGGGTCACCTGCAGGTATTAACAGTCTGAGCCCGTACGGCGACGACTGTGGTGAAGATGAGCGCAAGCAAAGTAAGGGGGGTTTGACCAAGTTTCATGTCGACTGAAGTCTCGGGTGATGATCGTAGTGATGAAAGGGACTTGATCCTCTTTATATATCTCTCCGGAATCTGGACAGTCACAAGTAAACCCTTGTTATGAGCTAGCCTGTGTTGGGCCAATGCTGTCACATTCCGTCGTCGGTGCGAATGGAAGCTGGTGTTGGACAGCACTTTTGCACAAGGAACAGGCTCACACCATATTTGCCTAGTGAAGCGCCTTTTCGGATCCCAAACAACCCCGTCCCTGTCCTACGCGATATGGCTACCGGCAACAGAGAGGACATACTTGTGGACTTGATCGTTCATGCACAAGTTACTGCATGCGCTCAATGCCGCAGGCACTAAAATTCATTTCGCTCTTCACCAGTTCTGCGGCCACTCGGTCATTGAACATTGTACCGTCGAATTACGGGCCAAACTCCCGCTCATGACTACAGTGATAAAATCTGTCCGGGGTCGGATTTGATATCATATCGGGCGCACTTGTGGCACTTAGTGCATGTAGGGGGTGATACTGCGCATGGAAGCAATCGCAAGGAGCTATTCTGATTTGTGACTAAAGACAGGGCCAACAGTGGACAAGCGGTACGATTACATACCTGCAGCCACCGCACTCAGCTCAACTCGACTAGCTAGGTGTGCTGATGCTGGTTAGTGAAAAGTGTCTGAGAAGAGATCGGAGCAGATTAGACTCCGACGACCATAAGTGATCACGGGTACGGTGCTACAGCAACCTCGGTGGCTCCCTGGCTTTGCAGCAACACCGGAGGAATAGGGTGTCCCGCGTCGACTACATCCTTATTTTCGAGTGGGTCCCGTCGTTACTCCTCGATTGTTGGCCATTTGCATTTCATTGTCCCAGCCCGCGCTCATTTTCTTTTCCTCCTGGAGCGTAGTTTCGCATGCGTCTACTCTTAGCGCAAAGTAGCAGCTGACAAAACCATCACTGAGAAAGATGCTCTCGCACCCTAAGACGTCTGATGTAAGAATAACAATGCTATGCACATAGGTAAGACATAGGTCTTGTGTCTATAAGTAAGGATGCTCACCTCAGTCAGTCGTTGTACGCATGAGCACTGAGGAAAGCCTAGCTACGTGTCCATATTCTATGTAGCCTAAACTCTGCTGAATTGTAATAGGACGACCGTCCGTTGGCTTGGGAGACCCCGACGCCTGATTTGTGGCATTGCATCACTTAGAATTGTATATATTGAGTGTGTACATACAAATAAAGTTCTAAGTTAAGCAGGTCCAGGCTTACTGTAGGGATTCAAGCTTTGGATCGGGGCTTGCAGTCAAGATGGGTCGGTGCGCTAAGGAGAAGTCTGTTAAGAAAAGCGGGAGAGAGAAGCATTCAGTAGAAGGTTTCCCCACTCACCTCATTTCTCACCATCAGAACAAAGAGCACACGGTAGGAAACGCTACTGAATCATTATCTGTGTTGTACTGTAGTGTCCAGCCTACACCATCTCTCCGCACCTGACCCACCACGGCAAACCAACTTTGGCTTTAGCTTTTCCTGGATTCTGTGAGCGCCAAATGGTGTCGGGTATCCCATGTTACGCATTACCCTACCTAAGCCAAGGCCAAACGCGGGACGCAAACCCCTGGATTGGTTGGGCACTCAGGAAAACGACAGTGTTGGCGCATTGAGGTGATTTTCGATACTGTTGTCTTTAGCCGGGAGCCCCGCACAGAAAAAAGAAGGGCTCGCCTCTAATAAATGGCCGTACGGTGCTTTTCATAGGCATATCTCCTCGTTCCTTTTTTCAGGCAACTGCGATTGGTCAGCTATCTTCTGCCGTAAGTGCGGGAAGTAACACGTGCGCATGAAGGGTGTTAACAAAGAAATGAACATATGCCCGCTTAGATTCTTGTGAGAACAGCATCAGATAAGTTAACTGACTAACGCCATGCTTCAGTGCCCCGGACCGTTTTATATCGATCACGGCTAGGCCCCGTGGTCCCCTCTATCGTCTTCCTCATCTACTCATCGAGCACATCCCGGACCTTGTTGCCTCTGGATTGCCCGCGGTATCTTACGTCCCATAATGTTTGTGCTCGCGAGTATCGACTTCAGCCACCTTTCGCTCGATGCTATAAGGTACCTCAAATTCAACCCAACAAGGACAATGACCTCTGCCCTCTTCATATTCGTTGCCATTCGTATCTACCAAAGCCGCCGACGTCCTAGAACGCCCCGGCTCCAAGGACCACGCAGCCAGAAATCCTTTTTCGGCCTCATAAGGAAGTCCTCGCCTTCATCGGACTTCGGTCTCAGCTACCAGGATTTGGAGCGAAAGTACGGGCCTGTCTACGAGACACCGGGAAGTATGGGCTCCCGACACATCATGTTGAGCGATCCAAAGGCCATCACCCATTTCCTCTCTAAGGATACCACAACGTATCGCATGCCTGCGTTGCAAAGGACCGTGTCCCAAAGATTGGTGAGCGTTTGTCACCCAACATTTTCCTAGGGGCTTTGGTCATAATTCCCTCCAGTTTGGTGACAATCTAGCAGCTGTCGAAGGGGAGGACCACAGGAGGTCAGTCGCTTTCTTCTACTCCGTATTCTTAAAGTATGATTAACATCGCATGCACGCTCAGACAGCGGAAAGCCTTGTCTTCTGCTTTCTCGATCTCAGCAATTCGCAATCTCACTCCCGTGTTCTTAGACACAGCCTACAAGGTGAGAGGGCTTTCGACCCGAGGATGTTCAGTCAGTTTATCTTCGTCACAGCTTAAAGCTGCATGGGATTCAGCTTTTCAGTCGCCAAATGGCTCCACGGATGCTGTAATAATCGAAGTTCAGCAGTGGTAAGTCTTCCCATCTATTCCTTTCTACCGACATTCTTTTTTCAACCCTCGCTCGTCCCTTGATTTAGGATGAATTACGTCTCGTACGTTCTGTAGCCTTCGTATGATCCCGGCTTTCTTATACTCAGTTTCTCTCCAGATTGGATAGCCTTGGCAATGCTGGGTTCTCACATGACTTTGGCACGCTGAGGGGAAAACACCCGATACTATGGCCGCCCTTGATTTTTTCAGCACAGTCAAACCTTCCCTTCCCATGATTCTTTCTTTGCTTGTTGGATTATTCGTCCCAAACTTCTTCACCAAGTTGTTAGGCCAGAGACCGGATACGTGGGTGGGAGTAGCCACGAGTTTGAAGGTACTTGCAATCGACCTATTGAATGAGGCACGTAAGGGTACTGAAGATCACAATGCCGACCGATCGATTCTTGGAGTAATGAGTACGTTCCTTTTTAAGCTTTTCAGGGTGTGACCTCCATGCTGATATTAGCTTGGACATATAGTTAGGTCGGAAAGTGCAAGTTCCAGGATACATATGTCAACAGACGAGATCATTGCTCAGGTACGTAGCTCTCGTTTGAAACGGCTCAGGTGTCTGACGAATGCACTGCGTAGATTGTATGTGAATATACCGCTCCCCCTGTATTCGCCACTCTTTGACTTTTATGAAGAATATCTTCTTATCGGCAGGATACGAAACTACGGCAAGTAAGTTCCAGTCGTTGTTTTTTCTTTCTTTTGAGGAGCTAAACACCATCGACATCAGTACTTACAGCCACTTTAACGGTAAATTCGTTCCCGTGTTCTCGGGTGTTCAACCACTAAAGCTCTCCTCAGTGGGCTCTCATTGAACTAGCCCGCTGCCCAGAGATCCAAGAAACCCTGCGTGCTGAGCTTCGAGACTCCATCGCAGCCGGACAAGACCCAACATATGACCAGCTGATGAATAATCTGCCGTACCTCGACGCATTCATGTGTGAGCTATTGAGGGTTCATCCCGCAGCGCAGCAAGTATTGCGTGTGGTCTGTCCATTTCTTCCCTCCTTTCATTCCTCTGATTTATATGATTTGACCAGGCAAATGAAGAGGATACGATCCCACTGACTGACCCCATACGGACCGCGTCCGGGGCGATGATTGATGGTTTGTTTGTGACGAAGGGCACTGTAATTCGTATCTCTTTTGCAGGCGTGAATGTTTCAGAGGCATTATGGGGGCCGGATGCTGAGACATTCGACCCAGACCGATGGCTGATCCGGGAGAATGAAAAGAAAGGAAGGAAGGAGGAAGTGAAAGGCTATCGACACCTTTTGACTTTTGCCTATGGACCGAGGATGTGTCCGGCGAGAGAGTTTGCGATAACGGAGATAAAGGTGAGGAAGTTTTCTGTCCAGTCTCGGATCTTGGTTTGACCGCAAGTGCTCTCTGAACATGTATAGGCTGTGCTTTCAGTCCTAGTTCGCAGCTTTATCTTCGAGTTTCCTGATGGACCATCGACAAAGCTGAGCAGCTATTTTTTGCGACCCTAAGGTGGCCGATGAGGAAGGTCCGAGGGTGCCTATTCTTGTGCGGAGAGCAATATAGGATACTTTGGAAATGCCATGCCAGGTCTCCGTTTTAGACTCAGTGCGTGAATATCTGGTCCTGACTTATCGTGCTAAAGTGTGTAAATATATAAAACATGTCAGACGAGTCTTTTGCAAGCAAAAAAAAATAGACATATTTGTCGCACACAATTCCACACCGCAGGTTCTGCTTCGGTTTCTGATATAGTTTGTTAATGGTCTGCCCCTCTATTTCTCACAAAGCCCCATGTTATATATATATTCATTGTCTTCCGAAGACCCTACATCATATCATTTCTCCACCACATCTTCGGCTGCCTCTCTTCTGTGTGGGGCTCTGAGAGAGGTAAGGGGGAATGGTGTGCCTTCTATTTGCCGAGGCTGGCATATCACGCCTTCCCATCGACGAACCGAAGCATACAGGATAGGACCAAGCGAGCATTCGTCACAGGCGATGGAAAAGTCGCCATCGTTGTCGAAACCGCAGATACGGCAGATGGCGATGACGTTGGTATCGTCGTCATTCGCGTATCCAAATAAACAAGACCATACCGTTCTAACCATTGCTTAAATTCCTGTTTTCCCATCATTCCATTGCATCATTCCTAATGTCGCTGAGGAACATCCCCCCTGTGCGTTACACCCTTCAAAATGTCCTCATCTCCCTCGGCACGGTCGTCTCCTCGGTGTGTTCTCTCGTAGTCACAGCTGGCGTCTTCCTCCCACTCTCAATTGCCCGAACGTTTGTCCCTGCCAAATCCCCACAGGGCCCACAACCCCGCCGTGTCATCCTGGTCGTCGGGGCCTCGAGCGGTATAGGTCTCGAAGTCACAAAGCTCTATGCTGCTCTACCAGACACCTCTATTATCGCCGCTTCCTCCAATCCGGACAAACTACGCCAGGCTATTAACTCTCTTGGTCCCACCCCTGCTACAATCGAAACATATCGTTTGGATCTCAAGAGGAGCTCGAATGAGATTGCCGGGGCTGTCAAGAAACTTGATAAGATGTATGGACCCATTACGCACTTGTATGCTGTCAGCGGTATCTCCAATCACCTGGACTCTGCGAAACCTTGGGGCCTCGAGGTCACAAACGATATGATCAGCGTCAATATCACTGGCACAATCACTACCGTCCTCACTCTCTACGAACTCATGAGGGAACGCAACTTGGGCAAAATCGTACGTCCTCTCACCGTCATGACCATGTGTGCATATAGCTTCGTTATAGTGCATCGTCGGTTCAGTCGCAGGCTATTCCTCACCCGCCAACATGATCTCCTACGCCTCCACAAAGGCTTTCATTAACACCTTCGCCACTTCTCTCCGCGCCATCGCCTCTCATGAACAAAACGGAATCAATGTCGTATGCGTCGCTCCTGGATTCATCAAGACTCGAATGACAGATAAAATGCGTTCTCAGGGGAGTACTATGCCTGGATTCGAGTTTGCCAATGTAGAAGGGATGGCGAAGGCTATGGTTGAGGGCGTCGAGCAAGATGGTGTTGGACTGGTTTCGTATCCGTTGAGGCATAGTGTGTTGATGTATGCACTTCAAGGTATGATGTATGCTCCTGTTGAGATGCATTGACTAACTCGTGTATAGGTCTTAACCCACTTTGTGACACACTCGGCCGTCTGCTCACTTTCAAGGCCAGAGTCGCCGGAAAAAAGATCACTTAGACGTCGCGCTAGACTCTATCACTACATGTGGCGCTATTTTTCATCATTCTTGTACGAAAGCAATATGCCGACTTGCACTGGTAGATGGGCCCAACACCATTTCGCACACGAGGGGAAGGTATCCTTGTCTTACATTTTCAAGTACGAAGTTGTATCCAGACTAGATTGTCGCTTGACTTCGCTTTATCCTTCATCGTGGGGTCAACCAACTGAGACTTAGGGGGGGCAGCTATCGACCTCGGAGATTACCCCGAAGCATATTGGTACATCTAGATACCATATCAGCGAAGCGACACCTTGACATTGTCAAGTGAAATTGAAGGCTGGAATGATGCATGGTTAGGGTATTTGAAACACGGAATTCTGCAAAGACCCCCCAAGAGTTCCCTGTCAGGATTACCCGGAAGGACGCTTGAGAGTGGTGATGCCTAATGGATCGTAGCGGAAGGCGCATTCATCATAAGCCCAGAAGGATGTACACAGTGCTAGAATATCTTTTAGACTTAACAGAGGGTAGAAATTCTGATCCGGATTCAACTGGAAATGAGTCATTGATCCCAATGAACAAAAAAACAGAGAGTGGGTCGTGTTGACCGTCGAGGAATCGATATAAGGGAAGTATGCCGGCATGATATTTAGCTACGGTTAACCGACTTGTACTGACAGTAGGCTCACCCTAAATGTATGATACACCTGGTGGAGAGACTGTCTACTACTGACGACAATTGTCGTGGCTTCTAAGGCCAACCAAGTGGCCAAGGCTCGCCAAATGATGAATAGAACAGTGAATCCGGCCTTGAGGACCGTGAATGACAGTAGAAGGCAGATTATAGTAATAGGGCGGGAGTAACAAATGAAGGCCAGGGCAAGAAAATCAATGTGCAGAATTGCGATGCCGAAAAGACGAAAGATGGGATATTGTTTGTTGGGTCTGCCCTTGGACGCATGGTCTGTTTCGGGGCTAAGGCCGGGCATGTGATAAGTAGTTGAATGCACGGAATCGCTGGGCCGAGTATTACTTTTCTGTATCGGGCTTATATCCCCGCTAGCGGATCCAGCTGAAGGTCTGGAATTATAGGGCTCTTTTATTTCATATGGCTATAACTCCACCACTGCGTCGAGCTTGAATGGCAGAGATTGTCCCAAGTGGAGAACGAAGTGGCTGATGACGAAAGACAGGATAATAGTTACGACCAGAGCCGTAGTGGCGAACAGCACAGGTTTACTCGCTACGGGGACTGGCTGATCGATCCGACCAGCGCCCTGGATGAATGATTACGATTGGATGATTGAGATTGCTGCGCAGAAAGTAATGTTTTTTTGCACCAGAGCTTGTATATTTGTTGAGATTATGCTGTATGTCCTGGACTGGGGGTGTTCCGATTACAGGAGAATGAGAGCTAAATCAAGGGAAGAGTTATTGAGGAAGATATTAGCAGTGTCGGCACAGATGTGAATCCCTTCAGCCATTTCTGCACCCAGCACATTGAATAGACTGAATACCAGGGTGGCACCCGCAGGCACAGCGGGGATGCTGCCTGTACTCTGTGGGATTCCACTCGGAGACCGGGATGCCGTGACAATATCGATCGTTCCATTAGCCTACGATATAAGGATTTGTCCATCTAGGGCCTGGGCCTATGGGTCGCAGACAAGGAAAGTAGCGAGTGGACATCAGGAGAATCCACTCTAGGTTATTTTAGGTACCGAGGAAATGAAACCCGGAAGCACTGAAGAGCGTTGGAAGGGGGTCAAGATTTAAGGATGGTGCCACTGGGCGATGTGCTCTTGAACGAGCTATTCCATCCGTAAGGATAGGTAGCCGGACAGCCCAAAGTCTCCACCGCTTTCTGATAGAGGCTGGGGTAGAGGATTAGTGCCCACGATTGGGGTCCCCAGCACCGGGGAGAAATGGTACATAAGCGTTATTTCTAAAAGATAGTTTGTTAATCATCATTGGTCTGCAGTGTCTCAGTAGAACTAACTTCTAATAAATACTTTGTTAAGTGTGGGCGCATCTGAAAGGATACCACTGATATCCGTGCGCATACCAGGCAGCATTCCAGGACGTTATGTTGAACGAAGGCTCTTCCCATCTGCAACTTATATTATAGCGCCAAAAATTGGAGTGATAAATGGTATCATCACCTGGCAGACCGTTGTTACCAGTCGTTGGCCATTCCAACAAGACGTCAACTGGGGCCTTCAACCCAAAATCTAATTTCGGTCTCTGCTCAAGATCAGCGACTAAGTTTGCTATAGTGAGGATAGGATCCCTGAATTTCGTTACGTTGCGTCGGGGTAGTAAACTTGCGGATGCTGAGCATTTTATATACCAGCTGAGGAACCATGTTGGCACGAATGGCCCCTGGTCCGAGACCTCCTAGGGCAATCAGTGCCAACGCGGCGATAAATTAAGAGAGATACGATGGGAGATGCTAACATCTCTTGTGGCAAAGTGCTTGACCCGGCTGGTCAGGTCAGAGGTGATTGTTGAAACGAGGTCGGTGTGGCCTGGAATTAGAACTTTCGTGGTGTTAAAGCAGTCGTACCACTCGCCGCTGGGGTTGTGCAGGACGCAGTACCGAGCATTCGGAATCGCGAGTGTATGGTGTGCCATATAACGAACAAGGTGGTGAAACCATTTCGCAAATGTGTTTCTGAACTGTCAAATTAAGTTTAGGAGAACGAAGGAACACTGGCGAGTCTTCCCACTTCATAATATAGGAACTGTAGTTACAGAGCCTTGTGAACATTCTCCAGCTCGAGTCGTAACTGGTGAGTCGGGTCACCCGACCCTTACGGCCACCTCCCTTGAGTTTATTCTGGATGTGGTGGTCGTACCACGACCATCGCGACTCCACGTGGAAGGATGCGCGCTTGTTCGTTTTGCTGTAGTTGTCCGTTGGCTGCCTCTTGTACAGCGCATTGAAAGCCATTAACTCGAGTTACCATCGTCGCATACTTCATGCTCTCGTGGGATCCGTCATCTAGTCGCTGCAGATTCTCACCTTGGTCGCAGTCGGCTCGCATACAGGCTGCTTGGGCTGCCGCCCAGTTTCTACCCTCAGGGTTTTTTTCTAGCTATCAATACACAGCTGTCTGGGTTCTCTGCCACTCAGTGCGCTCTTATACAGGCTTGACCAGCATAACGGGGGGAAGGATAAGCTACAGGGCTCTGTGGTGTGGGGACATCGCTGTGCGAAAACGGGGCCAAAGGCGAACGACTTGGGAATGTGCCCAATAGGCTGTGCTTACTCTACGTGGTGCTCGTCCCTCCCGTTCGAGCGACCGAGATCGATCGGACGACATTCCATGCGCTACCGCGTATTCCTAGAAGTAATATCTGGGAACCGGCACATTGTGATAGGCGCGGGAGCGACCCGTTGTCTGGAAGGAGATGTATACACACTAGTTTAATTGGCAGCTTCGATTCTCTCTCGTTCTTGTGAGAACTAAATCGAAGCTGCGCAGTAGTCCAAGAGCCCTTCCCGTTTTGTAAGATGAGGCAATAAAACAGACCCGACTGATTTAAAAAGTCAATGATGCGTGATGATCAGCCCAATGGACCCCTCTGGTTGGTGGGATATTTTTATTAGTTTTGAGTGGCCACCGTCTATGGCCTTATTCGGGTTAGCTAAGTTTTATTGTACTTTGCCGCGAGGACTAAACTATTTGCTTAGTTGTCACGCAGTCCACGTTCGTTTAGCATTGGAATGAGTCGGACTTCCAAACGGGCCCTTCTTCGGCCGTTATATATGAATATCACATAAGTCACTCTGGAAAAAAGCCTCCCAACTTCGAGATGCTTGAGCTCACGAACATCAAATTCATCGACCTCTGGCTCAATGTCACGAAATATTTCAAATCCAAGCCAACAAGGGCAGTGACCTCCGCCCTGGCCTTACTTGTTGTAATTCGTATCTTCCAAAGTCGCCGACGTCCTCGAACACCCCGGCTGCAAGGACCATGTAGCCAAAGCTTTCTCCTTGGCATTAACGAAAAACTATTCCCTATAATAGACATGGGTGCAGGTGTATCAAGACTGGCAGCGGACATATGGACCCGTCTTCGAGATCCCGGCAGGCATGGGGACCAGGCACGTCATATTGACCGATCCTAAGGCGATCGCACACTTCTTCTCTAAGGACACCACGACTTATCACCAGCCGACGTTGCAAAAGACTGTGTTCCGAGGGACTGTGAGTATCTTGCACCCTGTCTATTCTGTCTTTGGTAATGCGTACTTCGTTCCAGTATGGTGACCTCCTAACGGCAATGGAAGGGGAGACTCACAAGAGGTCCGCCAATTCACGTCGTGTTGCTGTCCGAATACTTGTTGAGGAGCGACACATGCCCTGACAGACAGCGGAGGGCCTTATCTTCCGCCTTCTCGATTGCCGCAATTCGCAATCTTACTCCCGTGTTTTTGGATTCCGCTTACAAGGTGTGATGAAATCTACATCTAAAGCTTACTGGTCGACCGACCATCGAGTATCCCACAGCTCAAAGCGGCATGGGATTCGTCTTTTCAATCTACTGATAGCTCAAGCGATGGTGTAATAATTGACGTTCAGAAGTGGCGAGTCATCACATCTACTCCTTCACCGGACTTCATCTTGAACTCCAGCTCTTTGCTTGCTCTAGGATGAATTGCACATCGTGCGCTATACGGCCTTCATTATTCTCTCCTTGTTTGACCCTCAACCCCTCCCTAGACTGGACAGCATCGGCAAGGCAGGATTCTCGCATGACTTTGGCACCCTGATGGGGAAAGCATCCCCTGTCATGGCTGCCCTTGATTCTTTCAACGCGGTCAAACCTTCTTTCCCCATAATGGTCTATTTGGTTGTCGGGCCGCTCTTCCCCAATCTTTTCTCCATGGTACGAGTCAAGCGTCAGGAGAAGCTCGTGGACGTAGTAGCAAACCTGGAAGTTATTGCGGCCGACCTACTCAACAAGGCAAACAAGGAGACCGAGGATCACAAGGCCGACAGGTCAATTCTAGGGGTAATGAGTATGTTGTTTATTTGAGTGTGAATTTAGGGGGTCGCGCGTTTTATGCTAACGTTTCCTCGTACACAGTTAGGTCTGAAAGCGCGAGTTCCAATATCCGTCTGTCAACCGAAGAGATCATCGCCCAGGTACGTGGGTTAAGTCTACATCAGCTTGGATGTTTCACTCACAAGCCTCTCTGCAGATTGTGTGTACCTTTCATTGCTTCAGTGAATTTCTTATATTCACCATACGCTAATTTCAACGAAGAATATGTTCATTTTGACTGGGTATGAAACTACGGCGAGTGAGTGTCAGGGCTGGTGTTTTATTCCCGCGAAGCCCTTACGAGCTGTACCTGAATCGGATTTCTACAGTGACGATGACGGTAAGGTTTTTTCCATCCCAAGAGTCAAATCGCTCAACCTTCCCTAAAGTGGGCCCTTATTGAACTAGCCCGGCGGCCAGACATTCAAGAGACCCTGCGCGCTGAACTCCGAGAATTCTTCGCAGCCGGCGAGGACCCGACATACGACCAGCTGATGAACGACTTGCCATATCTTGATGCATTTACCTGCGAAATTCTAAGGCTCCATCCCGCGTTGCCGCAGATAATGCGCGAGGTCTGTTCTCTTCCATCCCCCTGCTATGCTTCCTCTTCTGTATTGACAATCACTAACCAGGCAAAGGAGGATGATACCATCCCACTGACGGAACCTATAATGACTGCATCCGGAACTTCCATCGAAAGCTTGTTCGTGGCAAAGGGCACCGTTGTTCGCATTCCCTTCGCCGGTGTGAATATGTCGGAAGCTCTGTGGGGATCGGACGCAGGGACGTTGGATCCAGGCCGATGGCTGGTCTCGGGTGATGAGACGGAACGGAAGAGGGAAGAAGTTAAGGGCTACCGACATCTACTGACTTTTGCCTACGGCCCGAGAATGTGTCCAGCGCGAAACTTGGCGCTGGTAGAGATAAAGGTAGGAAAGTTTACCGTCAAGATTCATATTTTGCCTTAACTCTTTTCCGTTTGTACCCTCAGGCAGTTCTTTCGGTCCTGGTTCGTAACTATGCATTCGAGTTCCCTAATGGACCATCGACAAAGCTGGAGACCCATTTTCTGCACCCAAAGGTGGTAGGTGAGGAAGGCATACGGGTGCCTGTTCTAGTGCGAAGGGTACCATAGGAACGTCAATCATGCAATAAATTACGTGCTCTGTATGACTTTGTAACAAGGCTAGGATGATTAGACGTAGTTACCTTGGTAAACCCGTGTCCCTGTGTCCACGGAGTGCCGCTCAACTGTAATACTTGGAGTCACACCTGCAGGCAAATACCGGGCCACTGCCCGCGTTCACCTGGCGTATCCTGACAATGTTTAACCGTAGGACTTTCGCTACTCATCCCAATATCATTCGTGCTTGGCATAATAGCGACACGCTTGTCATTGGCACTCATACCTTTCATCCATCGCACCCATGTGCTTTTCCGATTGCTTGACGTTCCCACCATGTAACGTTCAAATTTGGGCGGGGTTCCCCTTGAGTCTAGGTCCCAAATCCAGATAAGGAAGACTCCAAAAATTATTCTTTTCAGTAACGAAAAAATAGGTCATGAGGAGAAAGACCATGCTTATCATTTTAATCGACAGGGACCCCTATTCGACCCACCATAATGCTCACAAATTAATTCTGCTGAAAATGATACAAGCCGATGTCTCCTATTCACGTGAATTATGTGTTTCTATTTCCATTAAAAGCCCAGACGGACAATCCAGCACAGATAAAGCGACTTCGGGATTTCTTTGTTTGCCCCGAAGCTTGACTGCCGTGGGGATGCTTCCCACTGGGCTTACAGCACTGCACCCCGAATCTCACCATCGTGCCATACATTCACAAATGAGGAATGCATATGACCTATCGTTAGTATGCCGCTAAACGCCCCTAGGGTCTCTCACCCTTCTTGTCCGCGTTCCTCGTGACCAATTTTGCCCAGTATTCTACTGCCTCCGTGGAGGGGTGGAGTTCCAATCGATAGGTGGGATGCAGAGCAAATTGGCAAAATAATTGAATCACACCCATAGTGGTGTCAGATAACCTATCTAATGGCGAGAGAACTGGATTGCCTCCCTCATTACGGGTGTGCTCCAGCCGTCGTATGGCGTGAAGGTAGTTAATATGTATTGGGGGAAGGAAAATTCCGGCAGGAAGCATTTTTGGGGCCTCCCCCAATTTACCGCTCGGTGGACCTGGAAATCTTTGTGTGAATGTGGCGTAACCGACCCTGAAACATTGAGCTCGCGCTTCCTACTGATATTAGTTCACTTCAGTATTTGAGCTGTCTCACCGGACTTCCATTATGCCTGTCGCGATAATCAGATCATGGAACTTAACCTACTGAGGTCATCTTTCCTGTCAATGGGTACTTGGACCCACGAACATAGCTTCTATCTCCCACCATGACGTTGTGGCAATGTGTTTCGTTCAACTCATTGCTTCCTCGGGCTGAGGTTTCTGTTAGAAGTGTCTGAAACGTGCTTCGACTCCTAGATAGAATAATCGAAGTAGTCCTCCACATATCTGGTTTTCCTGACAAATAGTCATTCGAAATGGTATATAAACCGAGCATTGTCCAGGGAGAACCTCCAGTTCTCACTGACTTCGCGCATACTCAGACTCATTACTATTACTCTGTGATCACAATGGACGCAAACACCACTCGACTTCCCATCTGGGGAATTGGCTGCAACCCATGGGCTCCTGAGAGCGTCAATGACACTCTCACTCGTGGCAAGGAGTGAGCTTGACTTCGTTTGAATCCTGTTACGACTTATTTATGTATTGTCTGCTAGCCTTTGCTGAATAACCTGCCCTTCAGTCCGCCGCCGTGGCACATAAGGTCTTATCGTCCCATTTCTGAAATTGCCTGGTATTGATCTAGGACCAACGGGCAGTGGTGGACGTACGCAATGTATAGCTTGTCGACGGTATCGGGCTTGGACCGTTGAGCCTGTATCGGAGGTCAGAGCCTGTGTTTCTTCGGGTGTATGGGGGAAAGTCTGACTGATCTGCTGCCTTACGTCCATCAGATGTTCACATTCTTTCTCGTGTTCCTGTGTTGGACTCGTTTTACTCAATAAAAATACAAATCCTACCTTGATTATATGTGTTGTTATACCGAATTGATATACTTGTCCGGAGCTCATCGTATCAAAGCGGGGCAGGGGTTCAAGCAGCCGTTGCCGAGCCGACTGGGGGCTTTGGGGTCGATATGCACAGTATTACGGGAAGCACAGCTGGAAAAGCGACCTGCGACTGCGTGCGCCTCTCATTCAAGTTATATGATTTAGTCGTTTTCATTAATATGTACATCCCTTGCCCTGCCACAAGCAAGGCGCGTATGCAGTCTATAAATCTGCCCTTGTCGCTAAACTGGATGCTGTCGCATCTGACTTCTGACAGACTTTGGAATCCTGGCACAGCTCCCTCTACATAAATTCGGTTCCGTATATCTAAGGCAATCACACTTGTAAATGGCTTCCCAGGAGCTACCCCATTGTCCCCAAATCGGGCTGGGTGGAGTGTCCCTCCTGATGCAAAGGGCAACAGACGCGCTGGCTAGTCAAGGGGCGATTCATTACACAGTGCAAATATCTTGGCCCTAGTCCCAACGCTCTTCCTCAATGCCATGAAGTCAATCTTTCATTGGCGCACAGAAGCGAACAGCCGTCCGCCAGATCAGTCGATCTGGATTCTAAGGACTTTATTGTTCCTACCCACGGCCACCTGTCAACATCGGGCATGATCTTCGCGTTGGAATCTCTCAGTTGTTCAGTAATCCCTCCACAGTCGTCTCTGCATAAGCGAGCAGAAGGATTCAAACGACCTCACGTACACAATCAAGGAAATTCCCAATCTGCACTCCAAGATGAGGAAACTTGTTTCCTCATCAACGGATAAGTTAGCGAAGCACTAGATGACCTAGCCCATCTAATCTATACACTCACAAATACTACCCCTCACCAAACCTGAGAAAAGTTTTTCTCTACCTTCTTTGCTTGGATTTTCTCCTTGCGCCCAATCCTCGCAAGTTTTTTGCTCGCACCCACCTACTCCCCAGTGATGTGGTACAGCCACTCCGCATCCGTTTCGGACTGCTCAGTCGGCCCTACCAATTGCTCAGGCCCGGCAGTTTCCTCCCTCAGACTACCTCTCGGCAAGGCGGCAGCTATTCCCCACTTTGCCTCCTTGCCTGGAGATCCTCTCAGCCCTCACGAAGGGTTAGGGGAGGGTTAGGAAAAGGGGAG
This sequence comes from Lepiota brunneoincarnata, assembly GCA_023014365.1. NCBI lineage: Eukaryota > Fungi > Basidiomycota > Agaricomycetes > Agaricales > Agaricaceae > Lepiota > Lepiota brunneoincarnata. Next base: position 1,616,185 of record JAEBUN010000008.1, read on the forward strand.
CTCAAATACACAAGTCGCGACGGAGGGCGCAACGGGTTGTTGGGGTTTCCAACTACCCACCCGTTTCGTCTTATAAAGACTCATCAGGCGCACGATATCCGTCAGATACCTGCCGTCCAATCGATTGTCGCCGATAGCGATCGACTGCGATCGGTTACTTGCGTAACGCGATCCGCGGAACGTGTATGTAATCCCCCCATCAAATAGGTGAAAATAGATTAAATACTTATCGTCGAGTTTCAAAACCATCGTCGTGCTGACTTTGGCGCGCGTTTACGCCTGAGAAAAGTCACGTGATCGTGCGACCGGTCACGTGCCATCGGGCTATGTTACCCGACGACGGAACAATCCGGGCCGGGGTAGGGCCGTCACGTGACAACGTAACAAGGTGCACTTTCGCACGGGGTCCAAGCGTGGGAGACTTGTGAAACCCGGCACCGGGGACATGAATACCCGGTGGCGGTGTACTTACCTTAGGTGGCTATCCTTCCCACGGGTCTGCTAGAGTACGCCCCGCCCGACCGGGACGGTTAGGAAAGGGGGCGTATAACACACGAGTCGCGACGGAGGGCGCAACGGGTCGTTGGGGTTTCCAACTACCCACCCGTTTCATCTTATAAAAGACTCATCAGGCGCACGATGTCCGTCAGACACCTGCCGTCCAATCGATGGCCGCGATAGCGGCATCGATTGCGAACATAATCGATCGATAACGTTCCGCGGATCGCGTTATATAATCCCCCGAATAATCGGTGAAACTTAGAGATATAACTTACTATCGGCTTACATAAACCTACCGTACTGACCTTAGCGCGCATGTTGGCGCTGAGAAAAGTCACGTGATCGTGCGACCGGTCACGTGCCATCGGGCTATGTTACCCGACGACGGAACAATCCGGGCCGGGGTAGGGCCGTCACGTGACAACGTGGCAAGGTGCACTTTCGCACGGGGTCCAAGCGTGGGAAGCTTGTGAAAGCCGGCACCGGCGACATGAATAGCCGGTGGCGGGGTACTTACCTTAGGTGGCTATCCTTCCCACGGGGCTGCTAAAGGACACCCCGCCCGAAACCGCCGGTTAGGTCCGGTTAGGGAAGGAGGAAATATACGACGGCGAGCGTGGACGGGCGCAACGGGGTCGTTAGTATTAAACGATCCCACCCGTTTCGTCTTATAAAGACTCGTCAGGCGCACGATTAGTCCACAGACTCTTACCTGCCCGACCAATCGGAAGACTTACACTTATCTTACCGATCGGGAAGCACAGTGGCTGTGCATTCCGCGGAACACTTAATAATTAAAGTTATAACTCACTTATTTCACCGAGGGAAAAGTCACGTGCCCAAGAATCACGTGGAGAAAATCACGTGACCGTGGGAAGAAACATCGGGCGACTGACTCCGATGGAATCGGACTTCTCACGGGGTCGGGCTTACCTCAGCACACAGGTCCGAGTGCCTCCCAAAAGACTTACAGATCCGCCCTAACCGGGGTTCTCACGCTACCGTAGGAAATCGCACATGACTCCGGGCCGACAGGTCCGGGTGAGTTATTAATAGGACATGACGTACCTATTAGCGCACACATACCAAAGTGGTTGATCTTCGCACGGTCCTAAAGAGGAAGCCCCTTCCTACGGGTTAGGGGAGGGGAGTCAATACACGAGTCGCGACGGTGGGGCGCAACGGGCTGTTGGGGTTTCCAACTGCCCACCCGTTTCGTCTTATAAAAGACTCATCAGGCGCACGATATCCGTCAGATACCTGCCGTCCAATCGATGGTCGCCGATAGCGATCGATTGCGATTTTGATCGATAGATCAAAATCCGCGGAACGTGTACGTAATCCCCCCAATAAATGGGTGAAAATGAATTAAATACTTAGCGTCGAGTTTCGAAACCATCGCCGTGCTGACTTTGGCGCGCGCTTACGCCTGAGAAAAGTCACGTGATCGTGAGTACGGTCACGTGTCATCGGGCTATATTACCCGCCGCCCGAGGGCAAGTCACGGGGTAGGGCCGTCACGTGATCACGTGGCAAGCATCACTTTCGCACGGGGTCCATGCGTGAGAACATGTGAAACCCGGCACCGGCGACATGAATAACCGGTGGCGGTGTACTTACCTTAGGTGGCTGTCCTTCCCACGGGTCTGCTAGAGTACGCCCCGCCCGACCGGGACGGTTAGGTCCGGGTTAGGTCAGGGTTAGGGGTGAGCTTAGTATTAGTAAGCCGCACTCGTTGGGAAGGTAAGGTAGTACTTACCGCAAAGAACGTTCCGCACGGCATATAACCGGCGAAGAAGCGAGTTAACCGCCACCAGGGAGGAGAACTTACGTTGTTTACCGCTTGACGCGATCGTTACTATTCGAGAGACTTAGGAAGGGGGCATAACCGCCCCCCCAGACGTGGTTCCGGGTTACGCCGCACCATCTCACCCAAACCGATAAAAGGCCACCTATTTAAAAACCTGTTTTCGCGTGCTGCGATCGAAGCGCAGGTCGTGCAACCCCGAAGTCTTCAAACAACGGGGTCCCAGGAAGGTTACTCAAGATCAGCAAATATGGGCCGGCCGACATACGGGAATCACCCCGCAGAGGTCGGTACCCGAACGCCCAGGGATTTCCCCATTTGGGCGCCGACTTGGTACCAGTCGCCGCAGCTAAGTTGTGCGGACAACTACGGCTGGCATGGCATACCACGTAAGCCATATCAATCGAAGTTCGCAATCGCGATCCACGGATCAGGCGTTTTCTCACGATGGTGTTCTACCGCCGGAGCGGAAGAAGAGGCCACGGGAGCTCGAGCTTCTGCGAAGAAGTCGGTTATAAGCGCCTGGCGGTCGCGCCGCGCGAGGACAGAAGCACGCCAGATTGACGTGAGATCCATTATCTGTCGGGTTCTTTTCTTCGAAACCAACAGACGTCGACCAAAAAGACCGAGTTTATCTAGCCGTAAGAAAGGTCCTTGCCAACCCTCCTCAGTACACCAATCCTTTGCACACTCCGCCAAGTCGGGCTCAGCTTCAGCACGCGGGATCTTAGTAAAGAGTCGCATCAGTTCGAACGCCTTCTTAGGAAGGCCTAGTTTCACTATGTCATACGGGAGCGGGACGTTACGCAGCCCCCGCATGTCCAGACGGGCGAAGGTGTTCATAGCCTGCGCCCACCCGGTCTTTATACTGTCCTCAAGTTCTTGAGCGTTAAACATATCCCAGGAGACGTTGTATTCGCTTTTAAGCACGAGTACGCCATTCGCTGGCGGCACGGACTCCTTAAGCCGTACATCCCAACGTACTCGGTAGTTATCTCGCAGCCAAGCCGCGATCAACGTCGGAGGGTAGCCACGCGCTATGTAGATATCCGAAGCTTCTCTACAAGCCATCACGTAATCGTCGAAACGCGATGAAAGCGCGGCAAGCCTCGATAGCTCCGACACAAAAGTGCCTTTCTTCACATAAAGTGGGTGGAAGCTAATCCAGGGTATGCGCTCGAAGTGGTTCATCGGCTTCCTATACGCCTTATGGTGGAGGCGACCGTTTGCCGTAAACAGCATCATGTCTAGGAAGACCATGTATTGATCCGAGGATGACCACGTAATGGTACAGTTATCGAACTTAAGATTGTCGCTAAGGAGCGCCAAGGCGTCCTTCTCGTGATACGCATACACGAGTGCGAGACAATCGTCGATGTAGCGACCGTAGTACGCTACGTCAGGGGACCGGAGGGCGTCGCACTTCTCCTCGAAGTATACGCCGTAAAGGTTCGCGAGATCGGGGCTTGATGCCACACCCATCGCTAGCCCACGGGCCTGCCGGTAATATTTCCCTTGGAACTGTACCAATAAGTTGTCGTCCGCTGCCCGCATGCATTCCCGTAACAGCTGTACTTTAGCTGCTGCACGCGTCGCGTCGAAGTCGGTATCATCGACTTCTAGCTCAGACTCGGCTAACCATGCGGTGTAATATTCTTCAGCAAAGGAGTGTGCTTTCTGAACATCCACATGAGGATAGAACGCGACTACGTCGCCCGAGACAAAGTATAAACGCTTAAGCATACCGTTCTCGAATCGGAACTGCGGTAGCGACAACTTGCTCAATTTTATCGCCAGGTCTTTTGAACCATGAATAACGTACGGCGCCGATTTAATAATCGGTTTGAGACTTTTAGACACATACTTCCCTGCAGGCCCTTGCGGCACGGAGTGGCACGGTAAAATCGGCCTAGCAGCTACCGGTGTCTTATGTATTTTTGGAATGACATAAAACGTCGGGATGGAGCTAGGCTCCACCGATAACTGACTCCGGAAAAAGCGGGGAAGCTGCGATTGAATGGCGTAATCTTCCGACATTCTCGCGATGGACTTAATATGTTCGTTCTTATTATAAAGTATATTATATGCTTCCTGAGCGCCAATCGGTTCGTAATCTACACGATTGGATAACAACGACAATGCCTTCTCAATGATCCAGGCACGCGGGGCAACTGCGCAACCTAAGTTCTTATCGGTCGCTACTACGACGAGCTCGTGAGACGTCAAGTAGTCGCGGAGTTTGGCCACCGGGGGAGCAAGCGCGTGCTTGTAACGGTCCCCTTCGTGTTCGTCTGTCGGCATATCAGAAACCATCTTATCGATGGCCCTACGACCGCACCAGACGCCGTACTCGAATACCCTATCTAGCTGGTGCATCGCGACGCGGTTAGGCTTCGGCGACCAGTAGTCTGGATCAAAGTCGTCTTTAGCATCTTCGGCGTCAGTGGCACGGAACCACATCGACCAACGGAGACGATCGACGAAATCGTCCCAAGCCGAGTTAATTAAACTTAAGTTCGACTTAGTGGGGATCATATACTTAAGCCCCGCACTCAGATGCATGCTAATTTCACGCGGTATATCACAAGAGATCATATGTATTGTACTACGGTAGCGCATGGACTCTAAAACTACAACTGGAGTCCGTAGTACAATGAACCTGTACGCGTGTTGAGGGGTAACCGTCAGTAGCCAGTCCGGGTACGTGCTGGGGTGAGCCCAGTCGAAGGGTTTAGGACTTGCCTTTGGATAGAGGGCCGCTAGCACCTCCTCCTCCCCTTCGCCCTCGTAAAAGGGATGAGAGCGGGGGACTAGTTCCCCCTCGTTCGCCCTCCTCTTTTCCCGCCTCTGCCGGGGTTAGGGGGTTAGGGGTTAGGGGAGGGGAGTCAATACACGAGTCGCGACGGTGGGGCGCAACGGGCTGTTGGGGTTTCCAACTGCCCACCCGTTTCGTCTTATAAAAGACTCATCAGGCGCACGATATCCGTCAGATACCTGCCGTCCAATCGATGGTCGCCGATAGCGATCGATTGCGATTTTGATCGATAGATCAAAATCCGCGGAACGTGTACGTAATCCCCCCAACAAATGGGTGAAAATGAATTAAACACTTAGCGTCGAGTTTCGAAACCATCGCCGTGCTGACTTTGGCGCGCGCTTACGCCTGAGAAAAGTCACGTGATCGTGAGTACGGTCACGTGTCATCGGGCTATGTTACCCGTCGCCCGAGGGCAAGTCACGGGGTAGGGCCGTCACGTGATCACGTGGCAAGCATCACTTTTGCACGGGGTCCATGCGTGAGAACATGTGAAACCCGGCACCGGCGACATGAATTGCCGGTGGCGGTGTACTTACCTTAGGTGGCTATCCTTCCCACGGGTCTGCTAGAGTACGCCCCGCCCGACCGGGACGGTTAGGTCCGGGTTAGGTCAGGGTTAGGGGTGAGCTTAGTATTAGTAAGCCGCACTCGTTGGGAAGGTAAGGTAGTACTTACCGCAAAGAACGTTCCGCACGGCATATAACCGGCGAAGAAGCGAGTTAACTGCCACCAGGGAGGAGAACTTACGTTGTTTACCGCTTGACGCGATCGTTACTATTCGAGAGACTTAGGAAGGGGGCATAACCGCCCCCCCAGACGTGGTTCCGGGTTACGCCGCACCATCACACCCAAACCGATAAAAGGCCACCTATTTAAAAACCTGTTTTCGCGTGCTGCGATCGAAGCGCAGGTCGTGCAACCCCGAAGTCTTCAAACAACGAGGTCCCAGGAAGGTTACTCAAGATCAGCAAATATGGGCCGGCCGACATACGGGAATCACCCCGCAGAGGTCGGTACCCGAACGCCCAGGGATTTCCCCATTTGGGCGCCGACTTGGTACCAGTCGCCGCAGCTAGGTTGTGCGGACAACTACGGCTGGCATGGTATACCACGTAAGGGTTAGGGGTTAGGGTTAGGGGAGGGGAGTCAATACACGAGTCGCGACGGTGGGGCGCAACGGGCTGTTGGGGTTTCCAACTGCCCACCCGTTTCGTCTTATAAAAGACTCATCAGGCGCACGATATCCGTCAGATACCTGCCGTCCAATCGATGGTCGCCGATAGCGATCGATTGCGATTTTGATCGATAGATCAAAATCCGCGGAACGTGTACGTAATCCCCCCAATAAATGGGTGAAAATGAATTAAATACTTAGCGTCGAGTTTCGAAACCATCGCCGTGCTGACTTAAGCGCGCGCTTACGCCTGAGAAAAGTCACGTGATCGTGAGTACGGTCACGTGCCATCGGGCTATGTTACCCGTCGCCCGAGGGCAAGTCACGGGGTAGGGCCGTCACGTGAACACGTGGCAAGCATCACTTTCGCACGGGGTCCATGCGTGAGAACATGTGAAACCCGGCACCGGCGACATGAATTGCCGGTGGCGGTGTACTTACCTTAGGTGGCTGTCCTTCCCACGGGTCTGCTAGAGTACGCCCCGCCCGACCGGGACGGTTAGGTCCGGGTTAGGTCAGGGTTAGGGGTGAGCTTAGTATTAGTAAGCCGCACTCGTTGGGAAGGTAAGGCAGTACTTACCGCAAAGAACGTTCCGCACGGCATATAACCGGCGAAGAAGCGAGTTAACCGCCACCAGGGAGGAGAACTTACGTTGTTTACCGCTTGACGCGATCGTTACTATTCGAGAGACTTAGGAAGGGGGCATAACCGCCCCCCCAGACGTGGTTCCGGGTTACGCCGCACCATCTCACCCAAACCGATAAAAGGCCACCTATTTAAAAACCTGTTTTCGCGTGCTGCGATCAAAGCGCAGGTCGTGCAACCCCGAAGTCTTCAAACAACGGGGTCCCAGGAAGGTTACTCAAGATCAGCAAATATGGGCCGGCCGACATACGGGAATCACCCCGTAGAGGTCGGTACCCGAACGCCCAGGGATTTCCCCATTTGGGCGCCGACTTGGTACCAGTCGCCGCAGCTAGGTTGTGCGGACAACTACGGCTGGCATGGTATACCACGTAAGCCATATCAATCGAAGTTCGCAATCGCGATCCACGGATCAGGCGTTTTCTCACGATGGTGTTCTACCGCCGGAGCGGAAGAAGAGGCCACGGGAGCTCGAGCTTCTGCGAAGAAGTCGGTTATAAGCGCCTGGCGGTCGCGCCGCGCGAGGACAGAAGCACGCCAGATTGACGTGAGATCCATTATCTGTCGGGTTCTTTTCTTCGAAACCAACAGACGTCGACCAAAAAGACCGAGTTTATCTAGCCGTAAGAAAGGTCCTTGCCAACCCTCCTCAGTACACCAATCCTTTGCACACTCCGCCAAGTCGGGCTCAGCTTCAGCACGCGGGATCTTAGTAAAGAGTCGCATCAGTTCGAACGCCTTCTTAGGAAGGCCTAGTTTCACTATGTCATACGGGAGCGGGACGTTACGCAGCCCCCGCATGTCCAGACGGGCGAAGGTGTTCATAGCCTGCGCCCACCCGGTCTTTATGCTGTCCTCAAGTTCTTGAGCGTTAAACATATCCCAGGAGACGTTGTATTCGCTTTTCAGCACGAGTACGCCATTCGCTGGCGGCACGGACTCCTTAAGCCGTACATCCCAACGTACTCGGTAGTTATCTCGCAGCCAAGCCGCGATCAACGTCGGAGGGTAGCCACGCGCTATGTAGATATCCGAAGCTTCTCTACAAGCCATCACGTAATCGTCGAAACGCGATGAAAGCGCGGCAAGCCTCGATAGCTCCGACACAAAAGTGCCTTTCTTCACATAAAGTGGGTGGAAGCTAATCCAGGGTATGCGCTCGAAGTGGTTCATCGGCTTCCTGTACGCCTTATGGTGGAGGCGACCGTTTGCCGTAAACAGCATCATGTCCAGGAAGACCATGTATTGATCCGAGGATGACCACGTAATGGTACAGTTATCGAACTTAAGATTGTCGCTAAGGAGCGCCAGAGCGTCCTTCTCGTGATACGCATACACAAGTGCGAGGCAATCGTCGATGTAGCGACCGTAGTACGCTACGTCAGGGGACCGGAGGGCGTCGCACCTCTCCTCGAAGTATACGCCGTAGAGGTTTGCGAGATCGGGGCTTGACGCCACACCCATCGCTAGCCCACGGGCCTGCCGGTAATATTTCCCTTGGAACTGTACCAATAAGTTGTCGTCCGCTGCCCGCATGCATTCCCGTAACAGCTGTACTTTAGCTGCTGCACGCGTTGCGTCGAAGTCGGTATCATCGACTTCTAGCTCAGACTCGGCTAACCATGCGGTGTAATATTCTTCAGCAAAGGAGTGTGCTTTCTGAACATCCACATGAGGATAGAATGCGACTACGTCGCCCGAGACAAAGTATAAACGCTTAAGCATACCGTTCTCGAATCGGAACTGCGGTAGCGACAACTTGCTCAATTTTATCGCCAGGTCTTTCGAACCATGAATAACGTACGGCGCCGATTTGATAATCGGTTTGAGACTTTTAGACACATACTTCCCTGCAGGCCCTTGCGGCACGGAGTGGCACGGTAAAATCGGCCTGGCGGCTACCGGTGTCTTATGTATTTTTGGAATAACATAAAACGTCGGGATGGAGCTAGGCTCCACCGATAGCTGACTCCTGAAAAAGCGGGGAAGCTGCGATTGAATGGCGTAATCTTCCGACATTCTCGCGATGGACTTAATATGTTCGTTCTTATTATAAAGTATATTATACGCTTCCTGAGCGCCAATCGGTTCGTAATCTACACGATTGGATAATAACGACAACGCCTTCTCAATGATCCAGGCACGCGGGGCAACTGCGCAACCTAAGTTCTTATCGGTCGCTACTACGACGAGCTCGTGAGACGTCAAGTAGTCGCGGAGTTTGGCCACCGGGGGAGCAAGCGCGTGCTTGTAACGGTCCCCTTCGTGTTCGTCTGTCGGCATATCAGAAACCATCTTATCGATGGCCCTACGACCGCACCAGACGCCGTACTCGAATACCCTATCTAGCTGGTGCATCGCGACGCGGTTAGGCTTCGGCGACCAGTAGTCTGGATCAAAGTCGTCTTTAGCATCTTCGGCGTCAGTGGCACGAAACCACATCGACCAACGGAGACGATCGACGAAATCGTCCCAAGCCGAGTTAATTAAACTTAAGTTCGACTTAGTGGGGATCATATACTTAAGCCCCGCACTCAGATGCATGCTAATTTCACGCGGTATATCACAAGAGATCATATGTATTGTACTACGGTAGCGCATGGACTCTAAAACTACAACTGGAGTCCGTAGTACAATGAACCTGTACGCGTGTTGAGGGGCAACCGTCAGTAGCCAGTCCGGATACGTGCTGGGGTGAGCCCAGTCGAAGGGTTTAGGACTTGCCTTTGGATAGAGGGCCGCTAGCACCTCCTCCTCCCCTTCGCCCTCATAAAAGGGATGAGAGCGGGGGACTAGTTCCCCCTCGTTCGCCCTCCTCTTTTCCCGCCCCTGCCGGCGCCCCGCTTGCGTCGTTGGTTGTCCTTGGGGGCCGGGGCCGCCGTGACTTCCGCCTTCGCTCGTGCGCCTGCTCCTTTGTTGTTCGCAGGGGACTTCTGATAAGAAAGAGAGTAAGTCGGGACAGTCGTGAAGATCAGAAGCGTGTAACGACCACGCATTCACCTTATCCCCTTTCTTCTCCTTGGCCTTCAGGATCGGGGTTAGGGGTTTAGGGGAGGGGAGTCAATACACGAGTCGCGACGGTGGGGCGCAACGGGCTGTTGGGGTTTCCAACTGCCCACCCGTTTCGTCTTATAAAAGACTCATCAGGCGCACGATATCCGTCAGATACCTGCCGTCCAATCGATGGTCGCCGATAGCGATCGATTGCGATTTTGATCGATAGATCAAAATCCGCGGAACGTGTACGTAATCCCCCCAATAAATGGGTGAAAATGAATTAAATACTTAGCGTCGAGTTTCGAAACCATCGCCGTGCTGACTTAAGCGCGCGCTTACGCCTGAGAAAAGTCACGTGATCGTGAGTACGGTCACGTGCCATCGGGCTATGTTACCCGTCGCCCGAGGGCAAGTCACGGGGTAGGGCCGTCACGTGAACACGTGGCAAGCATCACTTTCGCACGGGGTCCATGCGTGAGAACATGTGAAACCCGGCACCGGCGACATGAATTGCCGGTGGCGGTGTACTTACCTTAGGTGGCTGTCCTTCCCACGGGTCTGCTAGAGTACGCCCCGCCCGACCGGGACGGTTAGGTCCGGGTTAGGTCAGGGTTAGGGGTGAGCTTAGTATTAGTAAGCCGCACTCGTTGGGAAGGTAAGGTAGTACTTACCGCAAAGAACGTTCCGCACGGCATATAACCGGCGAAGAAGCGAGTTAACCGCCACCAGGGAGGAGAACTTACGTTGTTTACCGCTTGACGCGATCGTTACTATTCGAGAGACTTAGGAAGGGGGCATAACCGCCCCCCCAGACGTGGTTCCGGGTTACGCCGCACCATCTCACCCAAACCGATAAAAGGCCACCTATTTAAAAACCTGTTTTCGCGTGCTGCGATCAAAGCGCAGGTCGTGCAACCCCGAAGTCTTCAAACAACGGGGTCCCAGGAAGGTTACTCAAGATCAGCAAATATGGGCCGGCCGACATACGGGAATCACCCCGTAGAGGTCGGTACCCGAACGCCCAGGGATTTCCCCATTTGGGCGCCGACTTGGTACCAGTCGCCGCAGCTAGGTTGTGCGGACAACTACGGCTGGCATGGTATACCACGTAAGCCATATCAATCGAAGTTCGCAATCGCGATCCACGGATCAGGCGTTTTCTCACGATGGTGTTCTACCGCCGGAGCGGAAGAAGAGGCCACGGGAGCTCGAGCTTCTGCGAAGAAGTCGGTTATAAGCGCCTGGCGGTCGCGCCGCGCGAGGACAGAAGCACGCCAGATTGACGTGAGATCCATTATCTGTCGGGTTCTTTTCTTCGAAACCAACAGACGTCGACCAAAAAGACCGAGTTTATCTAGCCGTAAGAAAGGTCCTTGCCAACCCTCCTCAGTACACCAATCCTTTGCACACTCCGCCAAGTCGGGCTCAGCTTCAGCACGCGGGATCTTAGTAAAGAGTCGCATCAGTTCGAACGCCTTCTTAGGAAGGCCTAGTTTCACTATGTCATACGGGAGCGGGACGTTACGCAGCCCCCGCATGTCCAGACGGGCGAAGGTGTTCATAGCCTGCGCCCACCCGGTCTTTATGCTGTCCTCAAGTTCTTGAGCGTTAAACATATCCCAGGAGACGTTGTATTCGCTTTTCAGCACGAGTACGCCATTCGCTGGCGGCACGGACTCCTTAAGCCGTACATCCCAACGTACTCGGTAGTTATCTCGCAGCCAAGCCGCGATCAACGTCGGAGGGTAGCCACGCGCTATGTAGATATCCGAAGCTTCTCTACAAGCCATCACGTAATCGTCGAAACGCGATGAAAGCGCGGCAAGCCTCGATAGCTCCGACACAAAAGTGCCTTTCTTCACATAAAGTGGGTGGAAGCTAATCCAGGGTATGCGCTCGAAGTGGTTCATCGGCTTCCTGTACGCCTTATGGTGGAGGCGACCGTTTGCCGTAAACAGCATCATGTCCAGGAAGACCATGTATTGATCCGAGGATGACCACGTAATGGTACAGTTATCGAACTTAAGATTGTCGCTAAGGAGCGCCAGAGCGTCCTTCTCGTGATACGCATACACAAGTGCGAGGCAATCGTCGATGTAGCGACCGTAGTACGCTACGTCAGGGGACCGGAGGGCGTCGCACTTCTCCTCGAAGTATACGCCGTAGAGGTTTGCGAGATCGGGGCTTGACGCCACACCCATCGCTAGCCCACGGGCCTGCCGGTAATATTTCCCTTGGAACTGTACCAATAAGTTGTCGTCCGCTGCCCGCATGCATTCCCGTAACAGCTGTACTTTAGCTGCTGCACGCGTTGCGTCGAAGTCGGTATCATCGACTTCTAGCTCAGACTCGGCTAACCATGCGGTGTAATATTCTTCAGCAAAGGAGTGTGCTTTCTGAACATCCACATGAGGATAGAATGCGACTACGTCGCCCGAGACAAAGTATAAACGCTTAAGCATACCGTTCTCGAATCGGAACTGCGGTAGCGACAACTTGCTCAATTTTATCGCCAGGTCTTTCGAACCATGAATAACGTACGGCGCCGATTTGATAATCGGTTTGAGACTTTTAGACACATACTTCCCTGCAGGCCCTTGCGGCACGGAGTGGCACGGTAAAATCGGCCTGGCGGCTACCGGTGTCTTATGTATTTTTGGGGTTAGGGTTAGGGTTAGGGTTAGGAAAGGGGGCGTATAACACACGAGTCGCGACGGAGGGCGCAACGGGTCGTTGGGGTTTCCAACTACCCACCCGTTTCGTCTTATAAAAGACTCATCAGGCGCACGATGTCCGTCAGACACCTGCCGTCCAATCGATGGCCGCGATAGCGGCATCGATTGCGAACGTAATCGATCGATAACGTTCCGCGGATCGCGTTATATAATCCCCCGAATAATCGGTGAAACTTAGAAATATAACTTACTATCGGCTTACATAAACCTACCGTACTGACCTTAGCGCGCATGTTGGCGCTGAGAAAAGTCACGTGATCGTGCGACCGGTCACGTGCCATCGGGCTATGTTACCCGACGACGGAACAATCCGGGCCGGGGTAGGGCCGTCACGTGACAACGTGGCAAGGTGCACTTTCGCACGGGGTCCAAGCGTGGGAAGCTTGTGAAAGCCGGCACCGGCGACATGAATAACCGGTGGCGGGGTACTTACCTTAGGTGGCTATCCTTCCCACGGGGCTGCTAAAGGACACCCCGCCCGAAACCGCCGGTTAGGTCCGGTTAGGTTCGGGTTAGGGGGACGCATGGTATTAGTATGCTGTCCTTGTTGGGAAGGTAAGGTAGTACTTACCGCAAAAGCGATCCGCACGGCATATAACCGGCAGAATAGCGAGTTAACCGCCACCAGGGATCGAACTTACGTTGTTATCCGTATACACGACTACTACTAGTTAATAGACTTAGGAAGGGGGCATAACCGCCCCCCCAGACATGGTTCCGGGTTACGCCGCACCATCTCACCCAAACCGATAAAAGGCCACCTATTTAAAAACCTGTTTTCGCGTGCTGCGATCGAAGCGCAGGTCGTGCAACACCGAAGTCTTCTAACGACGGCGTCCCAGGAAGGTTACACAAGATCAGCAAATATGGGCCGGCCGACATACGGGAATCACCCCGCAGAGGTCGGTACCCGAACGCCCAGGGATTTCCCCATTTGGGCGCCGACTTGGTACCAGTCGCCGCAGCCATTGTGCGGACAACTACGGCTGGCATGGTATACCACGTAAGCCTTATCTATCAACGTTGATAATCGCGAGCCACGGATCAGGCGTTTTCTCACGATGGTGTTCTACCGCCGGAGCGGAAGAAGAGGCCACGGGAGCTCGAGCTTCTTCGCGAAAGAAGTCGGTAATTAACGCCTGGCGGTCGCGCCGCGCGAGAACAGAAGCACGCCAGATTGACGTGAGGTCCATTATCTGCCGGGTTCTTTTCTTCGAAACCAGCAGACGGCGACCAAAAAGACCGAGCTTATCTAGGCGAAGGAAGGGTCCCTGCCAACCAGAGTCGACACACCAATCTTTCGCAACCTCGGACAAGTCGGGCTCATCCTCGGCGCGATCGATCTTAGTGAAGACCTTAGTCAGCTCAGACGCTAACTTCGGGATACCTAGTTTCACCAGATCCAGGGGTAACGGCACGTTATTCCGGCCCCTGACATCCAGACGGGCGAAGACGTTCATAGCCTGCGCCCAGCCAGTCTTTATACTGTCCTCAAGTTCGTGAGCGTTAAAAAGGTCCCAGGAGATGTTAAATTCGCTCTTTAAGACGAGCACGTCAGCCGCCGGCGGCGAAGACTCCCTAAGCCTCGCATCCCACCGCGCACGGTAGTTGTCTCTTAACCATGCAGCTATTAACATCGGAGGATAGCCACGCGCTATGTAGATATCCGAAGCTTCTCTACAAGCCATCACGTAATCGTCAAAACGTGAAGAAAGCGTGGCGAGCCTCGACAGCTCACTGCAAAACGTCCCTTTCTTGACGTAAAGCGGGTGAAAGCTGATCCAGGGTATACGCTCAAAGTGGTTCATCGGTTTTCTGTACGCCTTATGATGGAGGCGACCGTTTGCCGTAAACAGCATCATGTCTAAGAAAACCATATATTGGTTTGATGATGACCACGTAATGGTACAATTATCGTATTTAAGATTGTCGGCGAGGAGCCGTAAAGCATCCTCCTCGTGATACGCGTATACGAGTGCCAAACAATCATCGATGTAGCGTCCGTAGAACGCCACGTCGGGCGACCGCAACGCCTCACACTCCAGTTCGAAGTGAAGACCGTAGAGGTTGGCGAGATCGGGGCTTGAAGCGACCCCCATTGCCAGACCTCTAGCCTGACGGTAGTATTTGCCCTGGAATTGTACCAGTAAGTTGTCATCCGCTGCTCGCATGCATTCCCTAAACAGCTGCACTTTCGCTGCTGCATGCTCGGCGTCGAAGTCAGTGTCTGCGACTTCGAGTTCCTGTTCCGCTAACCACTGCGTGTAAAAGTCCTCAGCGTAGGAGTGTGCTTTTTGGACGTCCACGTGGGGATAGAAGGCGACGACGTCACCCGAAACGAGGAAAAGACGCTTAAGCATACCGTTCTCAAACCGGAACTGCGGAAGCGACAACTTGCTTAATTTTATCGCCAGATCTTTCGATCCGTGTATAACGTAAGGCGCCGATCTAACGATCGGTTTAAGACTTTTCGAGACATATTTCCCTGCAGGCCCTTGCGGCACGGAGTGGCACGGTAAAATCGGGCGCGCAGCTACCGGTGTCTTATGTATTTTAGGAATGACATAAAACGTGGGGATGGCCGAAGGCTCGACCGATAGCTGACTCCGCAAAAAGCGGGGAAGTTGCGATTGGATGCCATAGTCTTCGGCGATCCTCGCGATTCTCTTAATATGTTCGTTTTTGTTATAAAGTATATTATACGCGGACTGCGCGCTAACTAATACATAATCGGTATGGTTAGACAGTAACGAAAGTGATTTCTCAACAATCCAGGCACGCGGGGCAACCGCACAACCAAGGTTCTTATCGGTGGCAACGACGACGAGCTCGTGGGACGTCAGGAAGTCGCGGAGTTTGGCCACAGGGGGAGCAAGTGCGTGCTTGTAACGGTCCCCTTCGTGTTTGTCTGTCGGCATATCAGAAATCATCTTATCGATGACCCTACGACCGCACCAGACGCCGTACTCAAATACCCGATCTAGCTGGTGCATCTCGGCCCGATTAGGCTTCGGGCACCAGTAGTCTGGATCGAAGTCGTCTTTAGCATCTTCGGCTTCTGTGGCACGGAACCACATCGACCAACGGAGACGATCGACGAAATCGTCCCACGCAGAAGTGAGGGTTAGGGTTAGGGTTAGGAAAGGGGGCGTATAACACACGAGTCGCTTAGGGTTTAGGAAAGGAGGAAATATACGACGGCGAGCGTGGACGGGCGCAACGGGGTCGTTAGTATTAAACGATCCCACCCGTTTCGTCTTATAAAGACTCGTCAGGCGCACGATTAGTCCACAGACTCTTACCTGCCCGACCAATCGGAAGACTTACACTTATCTTACCGATCGGGAAGCACAGTGGCTGTGCATTCCGCGGAACACTTAATAATTAAAGTTATAACTCACTTATTTCACCGAGGGAAAAATCACGTGCCCAGGAATCACGTGGAGAAAATCACGTGACCGTGGGAAGAAACATCGGGCGACTAACTCCGATGGAATCGGACTTCACACGGGGTCGGGCTTACCTCAGCACATAGGTCCGAGTGCCTTCCAAAAGACTTACAGATCCGCCCTAACCGGGGTTCTCACGCTACCGTAGGAAATCGCACATGACTCCGGGCCGACAGGCCCGGGTGAGTTATTAATAGGACATGACGTACCTATTAGCGCACACATACCAAAGTGGTTGATCTTCGCACGGTCCTAAAGAGGAAGCCCCTTCCTACGCCACCCCGAGCGAGCGCAAAGTACGGGCTCGGTTAGGTTTCGGTTAGGGTTAGGGGGGTTCCCACGGTTAGTGTGGGTCCTCTCTGATGCGAAGGTAAGATATGTGCTTACCGCAAAAGTTCCGCGTCGGGCGGCGACCGCAAAAACGGCGCCCACCACAAGGTGTGAAGTTGGGGATCTACCCTGGACTTACGGTCGATTCTCGGCCTCTCAGTAAACGTACTTAGGGGGGACGGCCATCGGTAGGCGGGTCCCTTTCAATAGAGGTTCCTGCGGTCCGCTGCACCAGCGCTCCCTACCGATAAATGGCCACCACTTGAAATCCTGTTTTCGCGTGCCGGCTCTCGAAGTCCGGGTCGTGCAGAGCGAAGTCTTCAAACAACGCCCCCCAGGCAGGTTACCAAGATCAGTTTTTACGGGCCCCGCCGACGTCAGTCAATCACGACCAACGCCGGTCCGCAGCAATGGCTAGGTTTCCCATAACGCCAAAGGACTTAGCCGATTGTGGACGCGCAATGGCGTGCAGCCGTAAACGCGACAGACGCAACCGGTACCTCTAAGCCATATCCGTCTACCTAGCAGCTTCGAATACGTTTAGCCAGGTATCAAGCGTTCTCTGTCTTTGATGAACTTCAAAGACGTCCTCAACCGCTTGTCGATCTCTCTGAGTAAGAACAACTTTCCGCCATACGGCGGCGAGATCCATAATCTGCGTGGTTCGTTTCTTTGAAACTAACACGCGTCTGGGTAAAAGATCGAGTTTATCGAGCCTTAAAAAGCGACCGCGACGGCTTTCTCCCACCTTACTAGGGTCAGCATCCGCGAGAACATTAAAGTCCCCGGTTGAGCCTTCCGGTTCCGATAGAAGTCGGCGCATCTCGTCGAAGTTCAAGACACGTTTCGGGAGCATTCCGGGAGTAACTGCGAGCTCTTTACGCATGTCCGAAGCGTCCGGGGCAAAGAACCTCATGGCCTGTGCCCACCCGTCTTTAAGTTGTTCTTCCAACTTCTGAACGTTAAAGAAATCCCAGGAGGCGTTGAACTCGCTTTTTAGAACAAGGGGTTAGGGTTAGGGTTAGGGTTAGGGTTAGGGTTAGGGGGTTAGGGGGGTTAGGGTTAGGGTTAGGGTTAGGGTTAGGGT